>JZKD02S1101469.1:169638-220163 GCA_000966675.3 Picea glauca | reverse complement strand
AGATTAGGATTATGTAAATACTTTCCTTGATATATGTACTCTAGTATGGGTGCCTCCTTTTTGAGTTCATGCAAGTACAACCCTTCATTTTTCATTTCTCTATCTCGGTCGCTCATTGATTTTCTCTTAAGAGTTATATATATCTACCTCTAATCATCATTCTTCTTCTTTTTTTGTTACACAGGGAAAATCTTAGGCGAAACCCAAGTGAAGACCCTTTGTTAAGTGTCTATGCACTTAACGACAACCTAGCCAACTCAAAGTTTAAAATATGGAAACCTAAAGGTAATAAATGTGTCTTTATCGACTCGACATTCTTTAGGATCTCTGCGATATTTTGATACGTCATGACCACCGATAATATTGATGTGGTTTCGTTATATTTTTCAATGATTTTTATCCATATTATATTTATGCGGACTTAATGTGTAATAGTCTAATTGACTCCCTAGATTTAAGAGTCGACTATATTTGTATAGGGGTTATAAAGAAATTAATACTATTATTTCTCATATTACCTTTGTAGTGTTTGCATTGTAGTTAGTTTGATATGCGTAGAGATCAATTTTGTAGCTATAGAATGGTGTATATATAAATATCACTCTTTTGGATTTGATATACAAATATTATTCACTTATTTCTATTTCTTTCTTGAAAGTGAATTAAGAAATTTAATCTACAAATACATTCGCCAACATATTGTTTCCATATTCTCTGTACAATAGGAAAACAATTTTTATTTATTCTATAAGAAATTTATGATAAATATTTCTACATAATATTTGGAGTATCTCTATATGTGCTTGTTATCATGATAAACCTTTAACTGAGAAATTTTTTATGTATAGGGTTTCATATTATATTTAAGGACTACTTATATTGGTTCCTTCGTTTACTAATATATATGAAAAATATTGACCAATGATTCTTAAGTTATTCTATGATTATTTATGTGTTTAAGCTTTCTTTGTAACTATCAGCAGTAATAAATTGACTCAGAAATATCTATTTACTTCTACTCTCACATCAATGTCTTCAACAAAATATTACTATAACAATATAGATTAATATCCAACGAGAATATTTGATATTTGAGTTAATAATTCTAAGGAAATAAAATAATAAAAATAGATACACATATATGAACCACAAGTATTTACTTGGACAAATTGAGGAGAGATTAAGCTCCTCCCAACCATAGACTAGAGTAGCTATAGTCTGTTAAATCTAGTCACCCCCAAGCCAAATACTTTATTCCACTGGAAAAATGAAAATGTCAAGAACCTTCTCCACGAAATTTTCCAGGAATTGGCTTTTTCTTAGAAGCACCAAGCTATAACCTTGTACAAGTACTCAACATCATCCGTCTTACACCATACTTCTTCCTTCTCTCTTTTTTAACCAAGCTGAGAAAAATAATAGTCTTCCTATGTCTTTTTCTTTCTTTTTCCACTTAGCCTTCTCCCTAACTTTTCGAAATCATGGCCTAACTACTTGTTATATTGTTTCCTAACCTCCCACATTCTTGGTGGTATGTTCACACTTATCCTCATGGACAACAATCAATTTTACCCTGGTGGTTTCTATCCTCTTTTAAATTTTTCCATCGAATAAAGTATTTCTCTTATCATAGTTGGGTTCACTCATCAATTTATCTCAAGTAATTTTTAAATAAAATTTAAAGATAAAATTTACATAAATGTTTTTCATCATCAATTACTTATGGCTATAAAAAATGTTAATTAATTTTTTTCCTAAAATCATAATTCAATAATCACAACTACATAAATTTACTCAAACATTTAAATTGGAGGGATATTACAGTTCGAATAAACACAATTTGTAACATGTGTTGTTGTAGATATCACATTGAGTATGGTTGTTATTATGACACACACACACACAGATATATATATATATATATATAGTTTTTTCATAACACCCTTTTGTAGGAATGCCAAGTTATGGTGTCGTCGTCGTCATCTAGAGACTTTATTCACAACATCTTGTGTACAAGGCCAGAGGGTTTTACATTTTATCAGAAAACATGCTTAGATGGGTCATGCCCCAAGTGTGGTGGAATGACATTACTAAGCAAGTGCATCCATATAAGCGATGAGTATGAATTGGGGAGGAAGGAGGTTTCCTTTCAAATCTTTAAATATGTGACATATGATATTGATGGAGGACATGAAAGAAAATAGATAAAATTGGTTACTTCCCATGTACAAATTTGTGACTTCATGAAGGGCTTCATCGAAAATACACGACATTATGTTCAGCATGTCCATGTGGCTTGATGGAAGGCAAAACATTTTAGAATATGCATAGATACATTTCTTGTTGGTATTGTGTTATTAGTGGTTGATTTTTCTGAGAACTACACCCTTCAACCACAAAATGATATTAAAAGCCAATATTATCACCCAAACAAGGTCGACATAATGGCATACATCACATACATGCATGGATCGGATAGTAATGAACAAAACCGAGTTATATTGAAAGAGTATCACCTCTACATAAGCGATGATTGTTGCCATGAATTAGCCTAGGTACAACATTTTTTTCATTTGTTCTATAATCACCTTAAGGAGAAGAACATACATATGGATCAACATTGGATTTGTTCAAATGGTTGTGTATGCCAATTCAAAAATTCTCATTTATTTCAATGGTTGTGTATGTTGCACAAAACATTAAAGGTACCAAACATTTGGAACTAATTTGAGTCCGGACACAGGAAATGGAGCACGATGGACCAGGTGCATGCATAAAAAGAGAATTACGTAGGAAATAAATGATCATGTCTTAGATCTTCTACTGCGAGGTTTGTTGAATCCTTCTATTAAATTTTGCATAACTATAATTAATATTTTATTCTTTGGTCATTAAGTGGACTCACATTTTGACACTCTATTTTTTTGAGGGCACATATATGCAGAGGTTTCCCTAAGAGATAATGAATGGGGCACTGATTATTGGCTATAATGATGCTTAAAGGGAAATAAAACCCTCATGCTATCAATAACAGAATCTGAAGCCATTGATTTTTTTATTTTTTCAATGGTTATTAAAGGAGAATATATGACACATGATGAAAGAACATGAAATAAATGTGTTTATGTATTTCAAGATTATAAACTAGGTCAACTCATATACCACTTTACAAACTTGGATATTGGTAAAAATCTCCAACTACAAACAATTCCAAGAAAGAACTCATCAAAGGTACAATAGTCATTTCCTTACTTTGAGCATAAGAAGTTAATGGAAACCGTCAGTATTAGAAGTGATCTCAATGGTCTACTTGAATGACCATCTAGGTATGTAAAACAAATAATTTTGGCTTCATTTTGACTGTTGTTAAAATATTTTTAATGTTGTTAAAATATACCCTGCCTTGAAATATACCCAGGCCATGTCTTGCTTTTCCATGCCTTTCATTTCCTTTCCTTTCCATTCCATTCCTTTCCATGCCTTGTTTTCACTTTCCTTCTTTCGCTTGCCTTTCCTTCACTTTGCTTTCCTTTCATTCACTTTCCTTTGCTTCACTTTCCATGTCTTTCCTTGTCATGCCATGCCATGCTATGCCTTACCATTCATTTCCTTGTCATGCCTTTCCTTGCCTTCACTTGAATTACCTTGCCTTGCCTTATCATTCCTTTTATTTCCTTTCCTTTCCATTCCATGCCAAGCCTTCCCTTTCCATGCCTTGTCTTACCTTACCATTCCATGTCTTTCCATTCCATATATTGTTTTCACTTTCCTTGCCATGCCTTCACTTTCCTTGACTTCACTTGCAATGCCATGCCTTCCCATGTATTTCCTTCTCTTTCCTTGCCTTTCCATTCCTTCACTTTCATTCACTTGTCTTTCATTCACTTGCCTTTCCTTCACTTTCCATGTCATTCATTCCTATGCCTTTCCTTCACTTACCTTACCTTTTCTTTCCATTTATTCCTTTCCTTACCTTTCCAGTCATTCCTTTATTTTCATTTCCTTTTCATTCATTCCTTTACATGCCTTCACTTCCCATTCCATGTCTTCCCTTTCCTTTCCTTTCCTTGTCATTCTATGCCTTGTCATTCCATGCCTTCCCATGCATTCCCTTGCCTTGATTTTCCATTCCATACCTTGTCATGCCTTCACTTTCCTTTCCTTTCCTCGACTTTCCATTCATTCCTTTCCTTGCCTTGCCTTAAATTTCCTTAACTTTCCTTTCCTTAACTTTACTTGTCTTCAATTGCCTTTCCTTCACTTTCCATGTCATGACTTCCCATGCATTTCCTTCACTTTCCTTGCCTTTCCTTTCCATTCATTACTTTCCTTTTATTTCCATTCATGCATTTCATTTCCATTTATCCCTTGATTTACCTTGCCTTTCAATTCATGCCATCACTTGCCATTCCATGCCTTCCCATGCCTTGCCTCACCTTTCCTTGCCTCTCCTTGCCTTTCCATTACATTCCCTTTCATGACATGCCTTCCCATGCCTTGACTTGTCTTTCCTTTACTTTCCATTCCATGACTTTACATGTCTTCACTTGCCTTCACTTTCCTTCACTTTCCTTTCCTTGCCTTGTCATTCATGCCTTGCCTTTCCTTTCCATTCATTTCTTTGCCAGGCCTTGTCATGTCTTGCCTTGCCTTACCATGTCTTTCCTTTCCTTTCCATGCCATGCCTTTCCTTGCCATGCATTTCTTTTACTTGCCTTGCCTTCAATTTCCATGCCATTCATTCCCATGCCCTTTCTTGCCATGCCATGCCTTTCCTTTCCATGCCTTGTCTTTCCTTGACTTTACTTCACTTGCCTTGCCTTGTCTTGCAATTCCTTTCATTGTCTTTCCTTTCCTTGCCTTGACTTGCCATTCCATGACACGACTTGACTTTCCTTGTCTTTCCTTGCCTTTTCATTCCATCCCTTGCCATGCCTTAAATTTCCTTGCTATGCCTGACTTTCCTTACCATTCCTTGCCTTTCCTTTCCATGCCATGTCTTTCCTTTCCATGCCTTCATTGACTAAACTCCACTATGCCTCATTGACCAAAACCCTAGTAAGGCATGATCCATCATTGCACTATGCCTTCATTGACCAAATTGCATTATGCCTTGATTTCACTTACCTTTGCTTCACTTGCATTTCTTTCATTTTCCATGCCACGCCTTCCCATGCCTTTCCTTTCCATGCCATTTCTTTCCATTACTTTCCTTGTTATGCCTTTCCTTCACTTGCGTTTTGTTGTGTTTCCTTTCCATTCCATGCATTTCCTTGACATGCCTTGCCTTTCCTTGCATTTACATTCCATACCATGCCTTCCCTTGCGATGCCTTTCCTTTCCTTGCCTTTCCTTTCCATTTCATACCTTGCCATGCCTTCACTTCCCTTTCCTTGTGTCGAGTAAAATATATGCTCGTTAATTCGAAATAAATTATCAACTCAGGGAGTTTGTAATCTTACGAGGTGCAAGCAAAATATATGCAGGGTGGAAGTAAGCTAACCTAATCTAATGGTTGAAAAATAAACACACGACTAAAATCGGATTGCATGAAATAAACAAGAGCATGAAATTGCATAAATTAAATGTGATTAAGAAAGCATGAAATTAAACAAAGGAAAATTCATCTATAACAAAATACAAATGACAAACATATGTGAGCTCACATAAAATATATATTAGAAAATCAAAATAACAGATCTATTATGGAGAAATCAAAATATTTACTCTAAAACATCAACTTAATTACAAAATAATTAAATCCATGACTAACTCATTATCTCAAGAGTAAAGACTAACTACGTTCTTATTTCCCCTCCTTTTCCAAATGAGGAGAGAGCCCTCTTATTTATAAACACGTTTTTTGAAAAGAAGATAAGCAACTCATAATTACAGATCCACTTTTCTCTCAACCAATTTTCTATAATTACAAAATACTTATCCCTTCAAATCCTCCACTTTTCTCTCAATCAATTTTCTATAACTACAAAATACTTATCCATTCAAATATTCAGAAATCCTCTCATGATATTCCTCCTTGAAATTAGATTGAATATTTATCTCCTTCAAATCTGGAAATGGTGGAGGAAGTATTCGAAAATATTTTTGAATAATCCTTTGAAATATTCCTACACATTTCAAAGCTCACACAACTTTTAGATATATATGTAAAATATGTTAATTTCCTGATATTTAATCAAGAATTATCTTAAAATACAAAAAAATAAATAAATTGGAAAATAACAAAGGTAAACCCATTTTATTTATTGAAATGGTGTAATAACTGATTAATGGAGTGATGAATATGGATAAATCTGAAGGATAATGTATGAAAAAGGAAATAAAATATGGTATTTTTGAGATCCAATACTCCCCCGAACATAACTTGTTGCATTTCCTCATGCAACGTTGCGTGAATTTCTTTCTAAACTTTTGGATTTTTAGCTTTGGCTTTGTATGATGGTGGTTTTTAGCAATAAATCATTCCAGTATGTGAGATACATGAGTGGTAGCTGTTTTTTCTTATGGTTGGTTCTTGTGTGACAACCATGAATATGACAAATGTTGGTTCTTGTGTTAACAACATTCATTCATTTACTTGTGTTATTCATGCAATACATAATATTTTAAAAGAATACATGCACTGGAAATGATGAACCATCAATGTACATTAGAAGTCATTTTCTTCATGTTATGAATCATGCCAAAATAGATCAATATCTGGAATCAAAGTGCAATAAAGTGTAGTTAGGAAGAGACATGTTGTTCAGTGGTAAATGAGATGATGACATGTGGAAAATAGAATCAAATGGTAATGATATACTTCCGCTCCAAACTAAAGATATTTTAGGTTCATGAAAATGGGAAAGGAAATGGAACATGGTGAGGGAATTTTCCAAATTCATTCAGTTCTAGCATTCAAGGAATTACATGTTTAATATTAGAAAACAACATACCTCCACTTACCCAAAAAGTTGATGAACTATGCAATAGGAATGTGGTTGATGCTTCTATTGGATCACTGATTGTGAAGTGAAGGAATATGAACTTCTTGGTTGTATGAATCAAAAGACGAAAGTTGAACTGTGGTACGCTCACATGGCTAGAAGTATGCTGCTGCAAACTGTTGATGGTGTCATGGAAAATTATATAGTCTCCACTTGCTACAAAACTCGATGGTACAATTCTAGTCATGTGAATAAATGTGTCGATGTCGAGCATGAAAATAAGTCATTGGATTACCATCCATTGATGGATGTCATTAACTAATGTGAGTAAATCTCACCATTGATGTCAATGAGTTCCAAGGTACCTAAGTACATCTTGTAAAGTGTGAATGAATGAGTTGATGTTGAGCCACTTGCAATATCTAACAATAAAGGGATATTAATGTATTCCCATGATTGTCAGTGAGAGAAATTTCCATTAAGGCATGCAAGCCTCAAGGTACTCAAAAGGAACTATACTCTCTATCCCAAATAAGGTGTTGAGGTCGATGGGGCAAGAATTTTTGAAAGGTGGGCCTTAAGGAATCCCACATTAGTCAACGTGAGTTGTACAAAATTATTGGTAGGACTATAGATGAAATATCTCACAGTGAAACAATTTTTATGGCAAGGAAAATAAGACACTGTAGTCATGGAAAGGGAGCTTGATGGTTTTATTCATAATGAAAAAATGAACGGAAAGGAGGCAAAGGAAGTATGAGACTCAAAAAGATATAAAATGTGGGAATTCATGAGGTAGTAGTGATGGATAAAAAGTTTCATGTCGACTACATAGGAAATGATGAATGTGACTCCAACATGTATGACTAATGGGCTTAGAAGGAGGGTGGTATGGAAATATTTCATGACATAATTGGTTTCCTGAAAGATTTTTTATGGCGGAAAAATGGTATGACATGTGTGATGGAATGCTCAACTCCTTCAACCTGTCAATAAAGCATGCTTTTCTAAAATGTTTTGTGATTATTGAAAATCACTTTTTCATGAACAAGTTTTCAGGATCGTCTTCGAACCTACTGTTGTGATGCACAATTTTCTTCATTGGTTCTTGTTTTGAGTGAATTCAATAACCAATTTAGTGTAAGAAATGAAATCATGATATTAATATTGTTTTCAGGAAGTTTTCGTGATCCATTTGAAAATTTGTAAAAAAAGAAAAATTAAATTTTTTTATTTTTTACAATTTTTAGTTTTATTTTTTATGGTTTTTATTTTTTTATGTTACCTAAAGTTTTTATTTTATTTTTCTTTTTCTTTTTTTTTCAGTTTTATCATTTTCTAATTGCTTTCTTTATTGTTCGATTCCTAACTACTCTAAAATAATCAATATAGCCACCATGATATCTAATAATTTTTTATGTTATACAAATAAAAATAGTAGTGCCAATACAAATGTAAAGGAATGAAAACTTGGGGCTTTTACCACATTGCTAATATCCAATCCCCATGGGAAAAAGACTCCCAAATATTTTTCCACTAGTTCTTAATCCAACAACCTAGGAATGGAGATAACTTCCAATCTTTTGAATTTCAATCAATACATAGCGTTGTTTGGCTTCCATTGTCTCTTTATCTGCATTCAAAATACATTAGAAAAATGATAATAACTTAAACCCGATTAAAGAAGCAAGGTTCCATCATCATCATAACATTACAAGGAAATAATTAATAGATCGTGATGTTGTTGAGAAAATGTAAATTATTTTTATTTTGTTGTCCCCATCCTCCAAGTTTCCATACTATCATGGGTTGAACTCTATATATTTTTTATATGCACTCCGTAGTTTGTCCAAAAACATTTGCAATGATTTGAGGCCACAATGGAGAGCTCGCACCACCACCAACCAATCAAAGGAAAAATAACTGCTAGAATCACGTGAAGCTTGGCAGGTGAAGAGGCCTTATTGTAGAAATCACTTTGAAGTAATGTGTGCAAGATGACACGGAAAGTAGAATTCATCACAGCTTCTTGATTGCAGAAACATAAAGGGTTTGTATGATGAGTAATCTAACAAAATTCTTAGGTTTCTTAAAACATTGCAAGAACTATGTAATGTACCCCAAATTTCCCAAATAATAAAAAAAATTATTAGGGGACATTAAAGCTCCTTGACTCTTCAATATTTGATCAAAACCATAACTTTATTCCTTTATTATATGAAGAATAAATTTATCATCATTGTTGGATTAGAATCATGCACTTATTTGTAATTAAGACAATTGCGATCAGGGTTGTCATAGCCCTTAGAATAACTACAATGTCTATGTTAAGTCATGGTATCCCAAAAAAATTACAGTGCATAATAAACTATAGACTATAGACTAACATATAGTCAGTCCATAACATTTTCACTATCCAATATGATATACATTGCTTATTGTATCCATTATAGTATGAATACCATAACACTAATGCTATTCATATCAATATATATATATATATATATATATATATATAAACCAACATATGGAAACCTTAACACTAACCCTATCCATATCAATATATATATATATATATATTGATATGGATATATATATATTCATTTAACATATGGCATAAATCTTAACCATGACATTATCTATCGTATATCATACAGACTACGATAACAATGACACTATTCCTAAATTTTATATCGTTATCATATAACAATCCACCACAATGTATTTTATATCATAGTGCATCGAAGAGTTTCTATGGAAAACATGTAAATATCGTTACATAGGGATTGTTATATGGTTGTCATACCAATGAAGAAGTTGATATAGCGTATCAAACATACACCATAGCACTTCTGGATTTGGTCTAGCACCATGAACATAACCTATTCCTAACAACGTTAAACCATACCCGACTAGTGACATGGCCCAACATTTAATAGGTTCAAAACCTTTTTAATGGAAGAATTTAGAGCGGTCATGTGGGCATTTACCTCTGGCTATTTCATTAATGGGAAGGCATGTATCATACCTCCCAAACTTGACAGTTAGGCAGTCGCACCCAATGTGGGCTCACCATCTCCATGGGTTCACATGGAATGACACAGGCTGTACCCAACAACCATTACTCCTCTTTCTGAGGCCTCACCATCTCCATGGCTTCACATGGAATGACACAGGCTGTACCCAACAACCATTACTCCTCTTTCTGAGGCCTTCGAGGTCACCATCATTCATTGTTTTCCCCCTTTGGTTCTGTATTCAAGTTTTTTCTCTGCATTTTTTTTGCAACACGGCTTATGCACAATAGGGAGGTTCGGCTCCTTAGTCCTGTAATATTTTTTTCTCTGCGTTTACAACCCTATCGGTGTGCTTTGGTGAGATTTTGATCTTGGGTTCTGTAACAAGTTTTTTTTTTTTCCCCCATGTAGAAACAAGATCGGTGCGTGATGAAGAAAAACCACAATGCAACTCGGGGTTCTATGCGCACCAAGGTAAGTAACGGTTTTGTTATTCATGACCTCTGTGTGAAGTGTTTCATGAATAAATCATTTGTTTTCATCAAATGTAGAACTCTATTTTAGGATTTACAAGTATTTTCGTTACACCTTCATATGTATTTTTCCTCCTAGAGTTCCTCTGTTCTTAAGGTTACGGGACTGGTGGTTTATTAAAGTTTTCCTCGGTTGACTATTTTTCTTTTGCCCCATACCTGTTACGGTTATTTAGTGCCACGAAACTATTTAAGGCTCGAACCTTGGTCTATCTCCTTCCACCGTTATAAACCTACTAGTTCTGGAACTCGTCCTAAAAATGATGAGACTTACTATGTTGACTGTTATTATCCTAACTTGTCTATTGTCAAACTTTGTAGGGGATTTTCCTTTTTACCATCTACGCATATGTATATATTCATTAACCTTATGTGGAAATTCCTCAATTATATTCTAGGTAATATCAATCCTCTGTTCATAAATTTCACTCTGTGTATTATACAACAATTATATATATATATATATAACAATATCACCCCATGTTTGTAATTTTTATTCTTTGTATTATACAACAAGAACATATATAGTAAAAAATAACCCTCTGGTAATTCGTTACTTCTTGTGTATACATACAGTGATAATATATACGACCACATCGATCCTCTATGGGAAAGTCTAGAATTCCGTCTTGTGTAAAATAATATTAACACTCTGAATCGTAAAGTGTGTTCTCTGTAATTATTTTGGCACTTTGTGGAATTCGTAATTTATACTCTGCGTAATATATATATATATATATATATATAGTATTAATCCTCTATGGAATTCATAGATACGCTCTGTGTACAAGTATCTAATGGTATTAATCCTTTGTGGAAATTCGAAAATATGCTCTGTGTAAATATGTATAGAAAGAGTTAAACCTTTGTTCATAAGTTACATTCTATGCTTCATACAACAAATATATCGAGCAAGATTAACCCTTTGTTTCGTAAATTACATTGTGTGTTTTATATAGAAAATATCTATATGGAATAATTAACCCTCGGTGGGAAAGTCGTGTTCGCTTCCTATGTAATTAAAAGTCATATCATTCCCTCTGTGGGTAATTCGTGTCTGCATCATTAGAATTTTAACCTCCGATTTTGGTTCTTGTCGTATGTTACTATGCACTTAGACCTTTAAAATATTTACCATTCTCTAATTGCTATTTAGGTTTTAAATATTTATTGTGATTTAACACAGGTCACATCTCATGCACCTCTTTAGGTTTTAATGGTCTAAGGTGAAAATACACAAAGTCGTGTTCGCTTCCTATGTAATTAAAAGTCATATCATTCCCTCTGTGGGTAATTCGTGTCTGCATCATTAGAATTTTAACCTCCGATTTTGGTTCTTGTCGTATGTTACTATGCACTTAGACCTTTAAAATATTTACCATTCTCTAATTGCTATTTAGGTTTTAAATATTTATTGTGATTTAACACAGGTCACATCTCATGCACCTCTTTAGGTTTTAATGGTCTAAGGTGAAAATACACAGGGTTTTGGAGAATGTGTGCATCCTTTTAATAAATCCATGCTAGTTATTTACTTTTACTTTCTTTGTTTATAAATTCATTTTTAAACACAGTTACATGAATTTAATGATGGGGCCATGTTTCTATTTTGTGAGGGTACCCATCAGTCAAAATTGGGTCCACTCCTCCTCCTCTTGGATCGTGGACAAATTGTTGCACAAGCACAAGTGGAGATGTGGCTCTTCGTCAGGCTAAGTATTGCTTTGATTTATTCTTAATACTTAATTTCCATTAAACTAGTAGTATAGTTTACTAAACTCTCATCTTTCTTCTTTTGTAGGTTTATAAAATTGACGGAAGCGGACCAAGAAACACCTCTTGCTTGAAAGGTATTCAAGTTATGATCTAGGCGTACATATTTTATGCATTCTACTTACATTTTGTCTACAATAAAAGTGGTAATGGAGTCTTTGGCCTATGTTAATCCACTATAATATTTGAACCGTGATCAATTGACTACACATGTTGTTTTGTAAATATTTTGAACAAGGTTCATTGAATTTAACAACTACTTTTGCAATACATTTGTAGACAACCGAATCACTATTTTTTGTGGTTATTGATAATATAAAGCATATATATGGATTGTTATTTGTTTTGTCTATTCTCTATGGTATTTGTAAATGTTTGAAATAGTAATTCAACATTTATCTAATTCAATGGTCAATAAGAATATAACAATAGTTTTATCATTCCTTTATGCATGAACACATATATGTATATACAGTCATATATATATATATATATATATTAATGACAAATAGGAACATACAATCATTTCTATCATTTCTTTTGCATGAACACATATATATGTATATATAGTGGTTCATATATGTATAACCATATTAAATGATTAAGAGGAACATACAATACTACTGTTATTTTTGTATAGATGAGCATATACATATGTATATATACCATCATCAAATTTCAATTTAAAATAGTATAGTACCCTTGAACTATAATAAACCATCACATTCCTAACCAATAGTAATAAAACATAATATCGACAAAGAATGCAAGTAAGGATACATATTTGAACCTGATGTTGGAATACAAATGGAACAACCACATTCCACCCAATCGTAGAACATAACAACCAAGTTCACTTGCCCTGTTCACCCCCTAGCCTGACCATGAGTCCATAAGGGAAAACTGAATGATCCTCCTTAGCTACAATCACCATCCAGAAATAAGAAATTATTTTTCCTCAAACTCACAGTTCTCATAACAACAAATATTTTTCCTTTCTCCAACATACTAAGCAGTGCCCAGCCTCCTCCATATGTCATTTTTATATGCATTCTCTACCTAGGTCTTTCCTTCCCTCCTTGGAAAATTCACATCTTTACAAATACCTTATTTTTAGGGGATGCTAGTGGTCAAATTCCACATTTTTCACTTGTAAAAATCAGCCTTGAGGCAACTCAAACCTGTTCCCCACTCATGGAGTCATGATGAGCTATTTTTAACCTGGTTGTTCCATTTGTCTTCCAACATTTAATTTATAAAAAGATTGTCTTTCACATGTGTCAAAATAAAATAGGTTAGTTGGGAAAGTCAAATATTTTCCCATCAGTCATCAAATAATTAATTACAATAATAAAAATTCCAAATTTTGATTTTCCATAAATGGCAAATAATTTCCAAATCCGAATTTTTCAAAAACAGAAATTTATTCCAAAGTTTACTTAGAATTTAATATTCTAAAATTTTTGGGATATTACATCCTCTTCCCCTTAAGTACAACATTGTCCTCAGTGTTCATTCCTCTCTCGGAATAGGGTTGGATAATATTTCTTCAAATCTTCCTCCAATTCCCAGGTGGACTCCTAAGGGATAAAGTGCTTCCATTGCACTTTTACGTGAGTGATGGATTTGTTTTGTAGTATTGTTACTTTCCTGTCCAGAATGCCCAGAGGTTCCTCTTGGAACTCGCCTTCTGGTTCCACCTGCACCATGTTCCAATCAATGATGTGATTAGGATCATGGATATAATTTTTTAATAAGGAAACATGAAAACCATTATGAAGTTTTAAATTTGCATCAAGTGCTAGTTGATACACCAATGGTCTGATTCAAGTTAAAATCTTGAAGGGGCTACAAAACCCGGGCACCAAATTTGAAAAATTTCCTAGCTTTAGAGAGCTTCTCCTTGCTTTGAATTACAGATATACATGGTTCCCAATTTGAAATTATTGGTCTCTACTTTTTAAATCTGCGTAGCTTTTCTGTCAATCTTGGGCCTCCTTTAAATTGTGTTGTACCCTTTTTACCATTTTCTCCATTTCCTGGAGCATTTCCTATCCCATCATAATCTCGTCAAATCGATTATCCCAACTAATCAGATTTGTGTATTTCATTTTGTATAATGCTTCAAAGAGACTCATCTTGGTTGATGTATGATATCCATTATTGTAAGCAAATTCAACTAAGTGTAGGTACTCGTCGCACTTAGGAATTCCATGTAATATAAATATTTATTTCATAAAAATTTCAGAAATATTAATTTCTTTATAAGTAGACTTCACAGGTATAAAATGTGCATATTTGCTAAGTTTATCAATCACTACCATAATTGAGTCATTTTTCTTTTGATTCTTAGGCAAACTCGTGATGAAGTCCAATGATATAATCTCCCACTTCCATTCGGGTATAGGTAGGGGTTGTAGCAGACCAGCTGGATGTTGATGTTTAGCCTTTACCTATTGAAAATATAAGCATTTAGATGCATATTCAGTTGTTTCACTTTTCATGTTAGGCCAATAATGAAATTTTTTTAAGGTTGTTATCATTTTCTCGTATCTTGGATGACCATAATATGTCCTTTTGTGAAATTCGTCAAGCATTGTTGACTTTAAATCAATAGAATTAGGTATGTATAGCATGCTTTTGAACCTTAGCAGTCCATTTTTATCCAAACTCAAATCTGTTTTGTCCAGTTTTTTAGCATTTACTTGTAATTCTATTGTTGTTTTGATGTATTTTTCGTCATTATAGCTTGCATATTTTATTGTTTGTTCGATGTTTTTTTCTACTTTGCTAACACTTATCTCAAAAGGCCTGTTATTCCTATGACTTAGGGCATCTGCAACTTTTTTTTCTTTTCCTTTGATGTGTCTTGCTTCGAAATAAAATTCACTTAAAATGGATAGCCACCTCTCTTGCCTTGCATTGAGATCTAGTTGACTGAATAAAAAATTTACTCCACCGTTGTGAGTGAGTAGTAGAAAATTTCTCCCCATTAAATAATGTCGCCACATTTTCAGCACATGAATTACGACTGCTAACTCTAAATCATGTGTAACTTAATTCCATTCATGTCCTTTCAGTTTACGTGATTCGTAACAGATGACATGTCTATATTGTGTTAGGACACCTCCCAACCCTTCTTTGCTTGCATCCATACAAACTGTAAAGTCTTTATCAGGATCCGCTACCCTTATAATAGGTTTTGTAGTTAACAGTCCTTTTAGCTTATCAAATTTTCCCTGACACTTTTGTGTCCAAGTAAATCTTATTCTCTTTTTCTGTAGATATCTAATTAGATACGCAATCTTAGAAAATCCTTCGATAAATCTTCAGTAATAATCGGTAATTTGAATGCATGATCGAATGTCTTCTACATCCTTAAAGATAGGCCATTCCATAATATATTTTCCTTTATCTAGATGCACTAAAATACCCTCTTCGGATATCACGTGTCCTAGGTATTGTATCCTTCTTTGGTAGAAGTCACACTTATCAAAATTCACATACAACTTGTATTTCCTTAAGGTTTGCAATACTATTTTCATATGTTCTTCATGTTCTTCTTTCGTTTTCGAGTAAACTAAAATATCATCGATAAACACCAATAAAAATTTATGTAGGTATTGACTGAATATACTATTCATCAAACACATAAAGGTTGTTGGTGCACTAGTAAGACCAAACGGAATTACGAAAAACTCATAGTGTATGTATGGTGTTCTAAATGTTGTTTTATTTATATCTTCATCCTTTATTCTGACTTGGTGATAACCAGACTTTAATTATAACTTAGAGAAGATCTTTTCTCCTCCCACTTGGTCAAACAAGTCATTAGTTATAGGTAAAGGATACTTCTTCTTGATCTTCATATTATTTAGTTATCGATCATCAATGCATAGTCCGAAAGTCCCCTCTTTCCTTTTAACAAAAAGAATATGTGCTACCCAAGGCGAGACACTTGGTCTGATATATTATTTATCTAACAGTTTTTGCAACTGAATTTTCATCTCCGTTAATTCGGGTAAACTCATACTATAAGGTTCCTTAGATATCGGGGCAAATTTAGGTAATAGATCAATAGAGAAATCTATCTCTTTTTTTTGAGGTAGTTCTGGTATTTCATCCACAAATACATATCTAAACCCATGTAGGACTGCAAAATTCTATAAACTGAGTTTGTTTTCCTTTTCTAACAGATTAGTTAACTGAATAACATAAACTTGACAACCTTTGTTCATACATTTCTTAAACTACAGGGATTATATCTCCCTAACCGAAACTAGTTTTCGGATCCCTTGTATCGTCCTAACTATGTTGTTTTCGTCTCTGTAAGTAAGTGACATTTTGTAACAGTTTAAAATTACTTATGTTTATCTAACCAATCCATTCCAATGATTATATCGTAAGATCCCAAAGGTAAAATGTTCATATTTAAATTTGTAGTTTGACCATCTATGTTGAGTTCACATTCAGGAATAAAATCTATTACTTTTCTCTTGGTCCATGTTGCTAACTGTACTAACCAGGACTTAGCATGCTTTACTTTCTTGAGTTTTCTTAATTCAACTAGACCAAGAGTAACATAACTCAGACTAGCTCTTGGGTCAATTAATATAGAAATGAATGAATTTTCCTTCAACCTTCACGATAGTGTATTGGTGATCAACTTGCCTACCATCCACAACTGCATTATTTTTGCACACACTTATGCCCATGTCTACTACTTTAGAAGCTTCTTGTAGGTTAGGGACTGTAGTTCTTGTTGTGGAAATTAAGCATGGACAACTCCTCCTCAAGTGAGTTTCTCCACACTCTCAACACTTTAATGGTTCTCTGAGGTTCTCCCTAACTTTGTTGAGTCCCAGACTAACTAGTCTACCTCCCCCTTGAGCACTCTAGGTGTTGGAATGATAGTCTTTCTTTTGGAAACATTTTTCCATATTCCATAAAGGGGTTGGTTGGAAGCCTTTATTTCACTGATTCATTCAATCTTGTTTCTTGTCCTTCCATGCCTTGGCAATTTCAGGCCTATGTTTGTACTTATCATAACACACCCAGGCCTTTCTAAACACTTTCTTTAAAGTCTTGGGGTTGTCAAATTCAATTATGTCTTTGTACGACTTTGGTAGATAGCTTAATAATCGTTGTATCTTTACTTTGTCTTCCTTGATGTATGGTACAAATCTCAATAATTCGAGAAATTTATTTATCAGATCATCCATGGTCACTTGTCTGAGTCTTAGGTCGTAAAATTCCTTTGTCTTTCTTTCATAATAGCTTTCTAACAAATATTTCTTCTTGAAATATTTCTTAAAATCTAATCATTCCATTTGTTTCTCTTTCAATCACTTATCCAATTTCAGGTCTTGCCACCAAATACTTGCTTTTCCCTTCAAGTTGTAAATGGCCATTCTGACTTTCATATTACTAGAGTAATTGTAGATCTGGAAGTATTTATTTATATGTAGTATCCATGTTTCATCCTCTGCACTCGTCCTTAATTCTCTATCAAAGGTGGATGGTTTTATTCTCTTGAATTCATCTTTGAGGTGATCTACTTTTTTTCTTTTTATTCTTGTAGTTGTTTTCTTTCTTGCCATCGTGTTCCTTCAGAACAACTGTTCTTGTTTTCTGTTTCATGACCGGAGTTTTTAGAGCACCGTTTGTTGAATTCTCCTCTTTTTCATTGTCCTTTGAGCTCTTTTTTGTTACTATACTGTGCATCGAAATTTCATTTATTTCTAACTAGTCTTCCTGTGCCTTCTTCATCTTTTGATTATATGCATTAAACACTTGTAATTCCACAATAAGGTTCTTCATTGTTTCCAAAACCTGGGTGGATCAAATTCCTTCGTTGTTATGACCAGGTTCTTTAGGAAGTCCTTGATTAGTATTCTCTTCATGGCTTATCTCTTCTTCATTTTGTATTGACATTATCATAACATACCAACAATTTTTTTGTTTGTAACAATAAACATATTTGTTAGTTTTTTTTCTTTAAAATAGAAATAAAAACTTTAAATAATTTGGTCTTTCCCTCAGGTCCAAGTGTTGTAACCATCAGCTATGATACCATATGTAATGTACCCCAAATTTTCCAATTTTATTTTTTTTGTTAGGGGACATTAAAGCTCATTGACTCTTCAATATTTGATCAAAACCATAACTTTATTCCTTTATTATAATCATAGTAAATTTATCGTCGTTGTTGGATTATAATCATGCACTTATTTTTAGTTAATAAAATTGCGACCATGGTTTCCATAGCCCTTATAATAACTACCATGTCTATTTTAAGTCATGCTATCCAAAAAACATTATGGTGCGTAATAAACTATAGACTATAGACTAACATATAGTATGTCCATAACATTTTCACTATAGACTATAGACTAACATATAGTATGTCCATAACATTTTCACTATCGAATATGATAATCATTGCTTACTATATCGACTATAGTATGAATACCATAACACTAATGTTATATATATATATATATATATATATATATATATATATATATATATATATATAAGTTGTTTACCATATAAACCAACATATGGAAATCTTAACACTAACCCTGTCCATATATATATATATATATATATATATATATATATATATATATATATTGTTATTATCCCAAGCCATTATACAAGGATCATCACTGTTTTGGTGTCTTTTTAAAACTTTTTATGAGTGAGGTATTTCGTCAAACACTTTGTTGGCCTACTTGTTTAAATGTGTTTACTTGTTGAATGGCCTCTTGATTTCGGCCTTAGGGTTTGCTGATGTGTTTATATGTGTGTATGCAGCAAATAAAAAGAAGAGACAACCATGGAACATACATGAACCATATGCAATATTATAGACAAGACAAAACATCTCAAATAGATTTTATTCATAAGATAGAGAAACCTACTACAATGAAGATGCCGATCTGGAATGCTCAATAGATGGACAAGAAGATAAACAATAGAGCTGCTACAAAACGCTCCAATAGAAGACTCCAACAATCCTACAAAGGTTGAATATACAATGAAGACTGAATACAATAGATCTGGGTCATGAAAATGCTAAAACCCCAAGCTGGAAGGTGCCACGCTCTGCAGAATGCTGAAGCCCTCAATAATTTGGTCCTGCTACCAAAACTGTCCAATCACCCTAAGAAATATGTCAACAGATAGACCGGGAAACTATAAGGACAACCCAGGTGTCCAAATCTCCAAATCCACTCTCAATCTCTATAGATTTGACTCCTCCATTGAATGGTGAGCCCCACTGGATGACTGAAGCCCTAAATAATTTGGCCCTGTTGAAGGAGGCCTCCAAATGCTCTGAAAATCCCCAGGAATATAGATCGGGACACTTCAAGTCACTAGGTGAAGTCTCGGGGTCATATATGAAGTGTAACCCCTCCAAACTGACTAGATCTGAATCTCAAAAACGCCCTCCTTCTCTTCAATTTGTCCCATTGCTCTACGAAATAATATGAGCCATAAACTCCCTCAGAAAGCACTAGGAATGATGGTGGAGACCCTGCAAGAAGAACCTAGGTGATAGAATCTCCAAAATCCCTACCAATCACCTGCAGTGAACTTCCCTCAATGGATGGTGCGCTCCCCTTGCTGGAAACACTCAACTGGTGCGCCCTCTCTCTATCTGCACAAGTAACTGATGTGGAATCCTCCTGCAACTGAGTAGATCTATAACTAGAATGGTGTGGGAGCGTATTGCATATCCGAGACCAAGTTTTGGACAAGCTAGGTGGAATATTTCACCATTGAATCCTCCTCTAGGGTTTGTTAAGTCAAGACCCTCAAAACCCCCAATGTTGGGCTTACTAGCTAGAAGCCAGATATCAAAAGATAAACATACATCCATAAATGAGAAGAGGCCCTTGCCTTTCCTTTATACTTTTGGCTCACCTTGTCCCTCCAAAGTGACTTTCATTTTATTAATATTTAATTAATTAATTAAATCACTTTAATTAATTAATTAACCTTTTTACCTCTGAAAAGCTCCTTATCTCTCCTTGTGGCTTCCCTGGCAAATGAAAGTCACTTCTAGCCATCCCATCCTGTAGTTTTTCTCCTCTCGATTCCAATGAGCTATTACATTGAGAGGTTCCTCCAAGTAATGTGCCCAAAATGACCTCTTCTGTGATTTCAATTAACTTATAGCTCAAAATAGTCAAAATCATGGAAATCATCGAAATGAAATGAAACCAAATCCAACCTATGCAGAATGGCTCATAATGATGGAATATGATGATCAATGCAAGATGGACCCCACAATGCCTCTCAAATACCCATGTACTCGCTATAACATCCATCTGGCTACTCTAGTCATCATAAATCTCTACACTGTGATGATGTCCCAAAGTGGGGACATTACATATATATATGGGATAAATCGTAACCATGACATTATGTATCATATATCATACAAACTATGATAAAAATAACACTATTCCTAAAGTTTATATCGCTATCATATAACAATACACCACAATGTATTTTATATCATAGTTCGTCGAAGAGTTTCTATGCAAAACATGTAAATATCGTTACATAGGGACTGTTATATGGTTTCCATACCAATGAAGACTTTTATATAGCGTACGAAACATACACCATAACACTTATGGTTTTTCTCTAGAACCACAAACATAACCTATTCCTAACAACGTTAAACCCAACCTGACTAGTGACATGGCCCAACATTGAATAGGTTCGAAACCATATTAATGGCGGATGTGAGATCAGTATTGTGGGGATTTACCTCTGGATATTTCATTAATGGGAAGTCCTGTATTGTGCCTCCCAAACTTGACACTTAGGTTGTCTCACCCAATGTGGGCTCACCGTCTCCATGGCTTCACATGGAACGACATAGGGTGTACCCAACAACCATTACCCCTCTTTGTGAGGCCTTCTAGGTCACCATCGTTCATTGATTCCCCACTTTGGTTATGTCTTCAAGTTTTTTCTCTGTGTTGTTTTGCAACACCACCTGTGCGCAATAGGGAGGTTCAGCTCCTTGGTCCTGTAAGAGTTTTTTCTCTGCATTTGCAACCCTATCGGTGCACTTTCGTGAGGTTTGGCTGCTGGGTTCTGTAACAAGTTTTTTTATGGTCCCCATGTTGAAACAAGACCGGTGCACGATGAAGAAAAACCACAATGTAACTCGGGGTTCTTTGCACACCAAGGTAAGTAACTATTTCATTATTCACGACCTATGTGTGAATTGTTTCATGAATAAATCCTCTATTTTCATGCAATGTAGAATTTTTTTTTAGGATTTACAAGTATTTTCGTTGAGCCTCCCTATATATTTTTCCTTCCAGAGTTCCTTTGTGCTTAAGGTTACGGGACTAGTGGTTTATTAAAATTTTCCTCAGTTGACTGTTGTTCTTCTGCCCCATAATTGTTGCGGTTCTTTAGTGGACCGAAACATTTTAAGCGTCGAACCCTGGTATGTCTCCTTCCACCATTATAACCCTACTAGTTTTGGAACTCGTCCTAAGAATTCTGAGACTTACTATGTTTATTGTTATTGTCCCAACTTTTCTATTGTCAATCATCGAAGGGTATTTTCCCTTTTACCATTTACGCATATGTATATATTCATTAACCTTCTTTGGAAATTCCTCAATTACATTCTAGGTAATATCAACCCTATGTTCGTGAATTTCATTATGTTTATTATACAACAATTATTTATATATACAAATATCAACCCATGTTCGTAATTGTCATTCTGTGTATTATACAACAAGAACATATATAGTAAAAATTAACTCTGTTAATTCATAAGTTACTTCCTATGTATACATACAATGATAACATATACGACCACATCGATCCTCTGTGGGAAAGTCCAAAATTTTGTCCTTTGTAAAATTATATTAACACTGTGTAATCATAAAGTGTTATCTCTGTAATTATTTTGGCACTTTGTGGAATTCGTAATTAGTCCTCTATGAAATTCGTAGATACGCTATGTGTACAAGCATCTAATGATTCACAAATACGCTCTGCATAAATGTATACTCTGTGGAAATTTGAAAATATTCTCTTTGTAAATATGTATAGCAAGAGTTAACACTTCGTTCATAAGTTACATTCTTTTCTTCATACATCAAATATATGGGGCAATATTAGCCCTCTGTTTCCTAAATTACATTATGTGTTATATATATAAAATATCTATATAGAAGAATTAACCCTCAGTGGGAAAGTCTTGTTTTCTTCCTATGTAATTAAAATTCGTATCAGTCCCTCTGTGGGTAATTCATGTCTACATCGTTAGAATTTTAACCTCCGATTTTGGTTCTTTCCATATGTTACTATGAACTTAGACCTTTAAAATATTTACCATTCTCTAATTTCTATTTAGGTTTTAAAAATCTATTGTGATTTAACACATGTCACATATTATGCTCCTCTTTAGGTTTTAATGATCTAAGGTGAAAATACACAGGGTTTTGGAGAATACGTGCATCCTTTTAATAAATCTGTGCTAGTTATTTACTTTCACTTTCTTTGTTTATAAGTGCAGGTTTAAACACAATTACATGAATTTAATGATGGGGCCTTTCTTTTATTTTGCGAGGGTATCCATCAGTCAAAATTGGGTCCACTCCTCCTCCTCTTGGATCGTGGATAGATTGTTGCATAAGCACAAGTGGCGATCTGTCCCTTTTTCCAAACTCAATATAACTATTGCCTTGAATTATTATTAATAATTATTTTCCATTAAAATACTACTATAGTTTACTAAACTCTAATCTTTCTTCATTTGTAGGTTTATAAAATCGAGGGAAGTGGATAAAGAAACACCTCTTTCTCGAGAGGTAATCGAGTTATGATCTAGGAATAAATATTTTATGCGTTATTCTTAGATTTTGTCTACAATACAAGTGGTAATGGAGTCTTTTGCCTATGGTACTCCATTGTAATATTTGAACCATCATCAATTGAATACACAGGTTGTTTTGTAAATATTTTGAACAAGGTTCATTGAATGTAACAACTACTTTTGCAATACATTTGTAGACTACTTAAACACTATTTTTTGTGGTTATTTATAATATAAAGCATATATATGGACTGTTATTCGTTCTGTTTATTCTCTATGGTATTTGTACATATTTGAAACAATAATTCAACATATATCTAATTCAATGGTCAATAGGAATATAAAAATAGTTGTATCATACCTTTATGCATAAACACATATATGTATATACAATCATTTATATATATATATATATATTAATGACCAATCAGAACATACAATCATTTCTATCATTTCTTTTTCATGAACACATATATATGTATATACAGTGGTTCATATGTGTATAACCATATTAAATGATTAAGAGGAACATACAATAGTTTTGATATTTCTATATAGATCAGAATATACATATGTATATATACCATCATCACATTTCAATTTAAAACATTATAGTACCCTTGAAATATAATAAACCAACACATTCCTAACCAATAGTAATAAAAAATAATATGGACAAAGAATGCAAGTCAAGATACATATCTGAACGTGATGCTGGAATAAAAATAGAATAACCACATTGCACCCAACCGTAGAACACAACAACCAAGTCACTTGCCTTATTCACCCCCTCGTCTGACCATGGGTCTATAAGGGAAAACTGAATGATCCTCCTTAGCTACATTCACCATCCATAGATAAAAAATTATGTTGCCTCACACTCAGAGTGCTCATAACAACAAATAATGTTCCTTTCTCCAACATACTAAGCATCATCCTTCCTCCTCCATATGTTGTTGTTATATGCATCTTGTACCTATGTCTTTGCTTCCCTCCTTGGGAAATTCACATCTTTACAAATCCATGATTTTTAGGGGCTTCTAGTGGTCAAATTCCACATTTTCCACTTGTAAAAATCAGCCTTGAGGCAAGTCAAACCTGTTCCCCACTCATGGAGTCATGGTCATCTATTTTTAACCTAGTTGTTCCATTTGTCTTCCAACATTTAATTTATAAAAAGTTTGTCTTTCACATGTGTCAAATTAAAAGAGGTTAGTTGGGAAAGTCAAATATTTTCCCAAGAGTCATCAAATAATTAATTACAATAATAAAAATTCAAAATTTGGATTTTCCATAAATGGAAAATAATTTCCAAATCTGAATTTTCCAAAAAACGGAAATTTATTCCAAAGTTTACTTAGAATTTAATATTCTAAAATTTTGGGGATAATATATCCTCTCCCCCTTAAGTACAACATTGTCCTCAATGTTCATTCATCTCTCGAAATAGGGTTGGATAAGATTTCTACAAATATTCGTCCAATTCCCAAGTGGCCTCCTCAGGGATAAAGTGCTTCCATTGCACTTTTACTTGGGCGATGGCTTTGTTTCGTAGTATTGTTTCTTTCATGTCCAAAATGCACAGAGGTTCTGCTTGGAACTTGCCTTTTGGTTCCACCTGAACCATGTTGCAATCAGTGATGTGAGTAGGATCATGAATATATGTTTTTAATAAGAAAACATGAAAAACATTATGAACTTTTAAATTTGCACGAAGTGCTAGTTGATACGCCAATGGTCCAATTCGAGATAAAATCTCGAAGGGGCCACAAAACCTGGGCAACACCTTTGAAAAATTTCCTATCTTTAGAGAGATTCTCCTTGCTCTGACTTTCAGATATACATGGTCCCCAATTTGAAATTCCTGGTGTCTCCTTTTTAAATATGCATAGATTTTATGTCGGTCTTGGGCCTCCTTTAAATTTTGATGTACCCTTTTTACCATTTTCTCCATTCCCCGGAGAATTTTTGGTCCCATCATAAACCTATAAACTATATTATCCAAGATAATCGAAGTTGTGCATTTCCTTCCATATATTGCTTTGAAGGGACTCATCTTAGCTGATGTCTGGTATCCATTATTGTAAGCAAATTAAACTAAGTGTAGGTAGTCCTCCCCTTAGTTGGTTTCGTTCTCACATAAATTTGTAACATGTATTCCACAATCTGATTCATTTGTTCAGTTTTCCCATTCATTTGTGGATGGTAGCTTGTATTGAAATTTATGTTAGTGTCCAATCCTACAAACAATTCCTTCCAAAACTTTGACGTAAATTTGACATCTCTATCCAAGATCACCATCTTAGGAATTCCATGTAATCTAAATATTTATTTCATAAAAATTTCAGGAATATTAATTCCTTTATAAGTAGACTTCACGAGTATAAAATGTGCAAATTTTCTAAGTTTATCAATCACTACCATAATTGAGTCATTTTTCTTTTGATTCTTAGGAAAACCTATGATGAAGTCCAATGAGATGATCTCCCACTTCCATTCTAGTATAGGTAGGGGCTATAGCAGACTGGATGGATGTTGATTTTCATCCTTTAGATGTTGACAATCTAAGCATTTAGATAAGTATTCAGTTGTTTCATTTTTCATGTTAGGACAATAAAACAAATTTCTTAAGGCTGTTATCATTTTCTGGTATCGTGGATGACAAGAATATGGCCTTTTGTGCAATTCGTCAAGAATTGTTGAATTTAAATCAACATAATTAGGTATATACATCTTGTTTTTTAACGTTAGCGTCCATTTTTATCCAAACTCAGATCTATTTTGTCTGGTTTTTCATCATTTACTTGTAATTGTGTTGTTGTTTTGATGTATTTTTCATGATTACAACTTGCATATTTTATTCTTTGTTCGATGTTGTTTTCTTCTTTGCTAACACTTATCTCAAAAATTCTGTTAGTCCTCCAATTTAGGGCATCTACAACTTTGTTTTCTTTGCCTTTGATGTATCTTACTTCGAAATCAAATTCACTTAAAAAGGATAGCCACCTTAATTTCCTTGCATTGAGATTTGGTTGACTGAATAAAAAATTTACACCACTATTGTCAGTTAGTAGAAAAAAATTTCTCTCCATTAAATAATGTTACCACATTTCAAGTGCATGAATTACGACTGCTAACTCCAAATCATGTGTAACATATTTCCGTTCATGTTCTTTCATTTTACGTGATTTGTAACAAATCACGTGTCCATCTTGTGTTAGGACACCTCCCAATCCTTCTTTGCTTGCATCCACGCAAACTCTAAAGTCTTTTTTAGGATGCGCTACCCTTAGAATAGTTTTGTAATTAACAGTCATTTTATCTTATCAAAGTTGTCCTGACACTTTTGTGACCAAGTAAATATTATTCCTTTTTTTTGTAGGGATGTAATTGGATACGTGTTCTTAGAAAATCCTTTGATAAATCTTCGGTAATAACCGATAATTCCCATGAATGATCTAATGTTTGTTACATCCTTAGGGATAGGCCATTACATAATCACTTTTATCCTCTCTAGATCAACTACAATACCCTCTTTGGATATCACATGTCCTAGGTATTGTGTCCTTGTTTGGTAGAAGTCGCACTTATCAAACTTCACATACAACTTGTTTTTCCTTAAGGTCTACAATACTATTTTCAGATGTTCTTCATGTTCTTCTTCTGTTTTCGAGTAAACTAAAATATCATTGATAAACACCAACACAAATTTATCTTGGTATTGACTGAATATACTATTCATGAAACACATAAAGGTTGTTGGTGCATTGGTAAGACCAAACAATATTACGACAAACTCATAGTGTCTGTATTGTGTTCTAAATGTCGTTTTATATATATCTTCGTCCTTTATTCTGACTTAGTGATAACCAAACCTTAAATCTAACTTAGAGAAGATCTTTTCTTCTCCCACTTGGTCAAACAGGTCGGTAATTCTAGGTAAAGGATACTTATTCTTGATCGTCGTCTTATTTATTTGTAAATAGTCAATGCATAGTCTCAAAGCCTCATCTTTATTTTTAACGAAAAAAACCGATGCTCCCTAAGGCGAGATACTTGGTCTGAAATATTCTTTATCTAATAGTTCTTACAGCTAAATTTTCAGCTCCATTAATTCCGGTAAACTCATTCTATAAGGTTCCTTATATATCAGGGCAGATCCAGGTAATATATCGATAGATAAATATATCTCTCTTCTTGGAGGTAGTTCTGGTATTTTGTCCACAAATACATCTCTAAAACCCTGTAGGACTGTAAAGTCCTCTAAACTAGGTTTGTTTTCCTTTTCTAATAGATTAATTACGTGAATAACATAAACTTGGCAACCTTTGTTCATACATTTCTTAAACTGCATGGTTGATATCTACCAAACCGAAATTGTTTCTCTGATCCATTGTATCGTCCTAACTGTGTTGTTTTTGTCTCTGTAAGTAAGTAACTTTTCGTAACAGTTTAAAATTACTTTATGGTTCTCTAACCTATCCATTCCAATGATTATATCATAAGATCCCAAAGGTAAAATGGTTAGATTTAACTTTGTACCCTGACCATCTATGTTGAGTTCACATTCAGGAATAACATATGCTACTTTTCTCTTGGTCCCTATTGCTAACTGTACTAACTATGAATTAACATTCTTTACTTTCTTGAGGTTTTTTAATTCAACTAAACCAAGAGTAAAATAACTCAGACTAGATCATGGGTTAATTAATATATAAATGCGGTTATCGTGAATTTTACCTTCAACCTCCACGATAGTGGATTTATGATCAACTTTCTTGACATCCACAACTACATTAATTATGTGCATGCTTATTCCCATATATCCTACTGTATAAGATTCTTGCAGGTTATGGAATGTAGTTCTTGTTGTGGAAATTAAGCATGGATAGTTCATCTTCAAGTGAGGTTCTCCACACTCCCAACACTTTAATGGTTCTCTAGGGTTGTCCCCAACTTTCTTGACTCCCAGATTAACTGGTCTACTTCCCCCTTGATCACTCTGGGTGTTGGAATGATAATATTTCTTTTGGAAACCTTTTTCCATATTCCGAAAAGAGGTTGGTTGGAAGAATTTCTTTCTTTGATTCATTATGTCTTGTTTCTTGTCCTTCCATGCCTTGGGAATTTCATTCCTATGTTTGTACTGATCTTAGAACATCCATGGATTTCTAAATAGTTTGTTTAAAGTGTTTGGGTTTTCAAATTCAATTATGTCTCTGTACGACTCTGGTAGACAACTTAATAATTTTTGTATATTTACCTTTTCTTCCTTGATGTATGGTACAAATCTCATGAGTTCGAGAAATTTATTTATCAGGTCGTCCATGGTCATTTGTCTGAGTCTTAGCTCGTAAAATTTCTTAGTCTTTCTTTTGTAGTAGATTTATCACCAATATTTCTTCTTGAAATATTTCTTAAAATATGACCATTCCATATGTTTCTCTTTCAATCCTTTAGCCAATTTCAAGTCTTTCCACCAGATACTTGATTTTCCATTCAAGTTGTAAATGGCCATTCTGAATTTCATATTACTAGAGTAATTGTAGATCTGGAAATATTTATTTATATCTAGTTGCCATGATTCAACCTCTTCACCTATCCTTGATTCTTCATCAAATGTGGATGGTTTTATTTTCTTGAATTCACCTTCCAAGTGATCTATTTGTTTTCTTTTTTTTCCTGTAGTTGTTTTGTTTCCTACCACGTGTGTGTCTTCGGAATAACTGTTCTCATTTTCAATTTCATGACCAAAGTTTTAGAGGAATGTTTGTCGACTTCTTCCTCTTTTTCATTGTACTTTGAGATCTTTTTTGTTACTATACTACGCAACAACATTTAATTTATTTCTAACTGGTCTTCATGTGCCTTTTTCAGATTTTCATTATTTTATTTGAACACTTGTAATTCCACAATAACGTTCTTCATTGTTTCCAAAACTTAGGTGCCTGAACTTCATTCGTTGTTATGCCCAGGTTCTTTAGGAAGTCCTTGATTAGGATTCTCTTTAGGTCTGATCTCTTCTTCATTCTCTGCTAACATTATTACAACAAACCAACAATTTTTTTGTTTGTAACAGTAAACATATTTGTTAGTTTTTTTTCTTTAACATAAATAAAAACTTAAAATAATTTGGCCTTACCCTCAGGTCCAGGTACTGTAACCTTCATCTCTGATACCATATGTAATGTACCCCAAATTTCCCAAATAAAAATAATTTTTTTAGGGGACATTAAATCTCATTGACTCTTCAATATTTGGTCAAAACCATAACTTTATTCCTTTATTATATGCAGAGTAAATTTATCGTCGCTATTGGATTAGAATCATGAACTTATTTTTAGTTAAGAAAAATGCTACGAGGGTTTTCATAGAACTTAGAATAACTACCATGTCTATGTCAAGTCATGCTATCCAAAAAAGCTTACAATGCGTAATAAATTATAGACTATAGATTAACATATAGTGTGTCCATAACATTTGCACTATCCAATATGATATACATTGCTTATTGTATCGATTATAGTATGAATACAATAACACTAATTCTATTCATATCAATATATATATATATAATTTGTTTACCATATAAACCAACATAGGGAAACCTTAACACTAACCCTATCCATATCAATATGTGTGTGTGTGTGTGTGTGTGTGTTGGAGTTACTTCACACACACCTAGGATTTTATTTTCCTAAGGTTTTTCCTTTTTTATTAGTCATTATCCAGTCTCCAATAATTTAGGGGAGAATATTCTTTTTGAGTTGACACTTTAGTTTGACTAGTTGAGTTGTGTTTAGATGTTGCATTGGTTTTATCACCATGCAACATTGGGATCATTGCCATGATAATTAGACCTTGCCTTGGTATCATCACCAGAGTGGTGCAATAGCCTTGATTCCCTAAGTTAACTTCTCAATACTCTATGTTCAGTCAGTTAATTGAAGACTAGTTGACTAGTTAACTCAACTAGGTGGCAGTTCACTCTCGTAACTGCCTGAGAGACTAGACTAGGTGGAAGTTCACTCCCGTAACTATTGGTTTGTTTTAATATCACTCTATACCACCACTATTGTGCATTGTTTATCCTCTAGTTGAACTCATTGAGTTATACAGAGTATATCATGTGTAAATTATTCATTATTCATAATGGTTAATGAGAATTCTTCCATTCTTTCTCTCATTCGTCTTCTTTCTAAAATTCTCTCTGCAAATGTGTGTATTATTTTTTATCTAGATATATTCTATGCATTTTCAACAAATTTACATGGTATCAGAGTTGACACACTCCTAAGAAAAAGATACACCAAAATGTTTTGCAGGTACAAAAAATTGAAGACAGCGGAAAGATGGAATTCCAAAAAGAATTCATTCTTACACCTTACAACTATTTTGCATGGAAGGAGAAAGTATCCATACAGCTCGGATCCAGAGGGTTGTACAGGTTAACCATGAATACAGATACATATTTTGCATCATCCATAGAAAAATCCAAGTACTTAAATCACATTGATGAGGCACTCAGAACAATTTGCAGTATTATTTCTCCCGAACTCCTTTTTCATATATATACCTATAAGACTCCCAATGAAGACTGGAAAAACTTGGAAGGGATATTTGGAAAATAGGATGATATGAGGGGACACATGCTAGAGGTGGAGCTTCTCACATTAGATCCAAAAAGATTCGACAATATCCAGGATTTCTTTACAAATTCAAGCATTTATTGTCGCAACTCAAAGCTTGCGGGGTTGATAAATCGGCGGAGGAGAAACAAATGGTTCTCACCATTCTCTCCAAGATTGGTCCTAAATTTTATGCGTTTGTATCCACATTCCATACTGTTAGATTCGCCTCTGGAGCCACCTGGAAGATGCCTTCTCTTGAGGACTTTATCGAATCCCTGACACAAGAGAAAACCAAGATCATCAACATGGGAACAATCAAAGGCCCGAGGGAGCATGCACTCACTGTGCATGATGGAAGCCAAAAATATCAGAAATCTAAAGATAAAGATAAACGAAAATCTCATGCACATATGAAGAAGGAAGGGTACACAAAACCCTTCACCAATGCCTCTAGATCCAAAGGGGAAAAGGGAATAAAAGGGGAGAAATGCATGTAATGTCACAAAGGATTCCATTCGGAATATGCATGCATGAAAAAAAAAATAGGTCTGATGTCTCAAATAATTCAGCAAAACAAACTTGGAGATCGCATCCCCGAGGGTGCCAAGAAGAAGAAGCTAGAATGTTTGAATTCCAAGAAAGGCAATTCTAGACATGCCTTGATTTCCATCAACTCCTTTCCCGATGCTTGGTTCATTGATTCGGTAGTATCACATCACATGACTACCTCAAAAGAAGTATATTCTTCTTTGGATGCATGCAAAGGTCCTCCTATTATGATGGGGGACAACTCTTCTGTCGAAGTCACCGGAAAAGGAAAGATTGAACTCAGCAACGAAAGCTTCGAGAACGTGTTGCATGTTCCCAATATTTATGTCAACCTTCTTTCTATATCTATGTGTCAGATGAATAATTCTGGCACCGTAAATAAATTCATATTCACACCAAATTCCATGGACATCTATGACATGCAAACCAACTCCATGGTTTCTAACGGTGCAATAAATCATCATTCTAGACTGTATACTTTCTCTAAATTCATTGAACCTGATTATGCTTTACTGCTTACTCATGCTGATAAAATTAGTAGGATATGGCATGAAAGGTTTGGAAATTTGAATTTCATATACATGCAACAACTGATCAAGAAAAAATTAGTTGATGGTCTACCAAACATCCATTTGTCCAAGAAAGTATGTGAGGGATGTGTTCTCGAAAAACACCCTCAAGAGAAATTTGACAAAGGAAAGTCTCAATGAGCTTCCGCACCTTTAGATCTGATCCACAGTGACCTCATGGGTTCTTTTCCACATCCATCCATGAGTAAAAAGAATTTTGTTCTTATTTTTGTTGACAATTTCTCACGTTTTATATGGATGTACTTTCTCAAGCAAAAATCTGAGGTCTTTCAACACCTCAAAGATTTTGAAGCCCTGGTTGAGACACAGTCCAGAAAGAAGATCAAATTCCTCTGAATTGATAATAGAGGAGAGTATGTAAATCATGAGATCTATAATATTTTCCATGAGGCAGGGATTCATTTGCAACATATAGTTCCCTACACTCTGCAGCAAAACATAGTTGTTGAGTAGAAAAACATATCTCTAAAGGAGATGGCATCTTCCATGCTGTATGCAAAGTCACTACCACAGAGACTATGATCTGAAGCACTTAAATGTGCAACATACATCCAAAACAGGTCTCCCCATAGATCTGTCAAGGATAAGACCCCCTATCAGGCTTGGAGCGGCCTCAAACTGGAAGTGACCCACTTTCACATTTTTGGTTCACATGCATGGGCCTGGATTCCCTATGAAAAGAGGAAGGAACTTGATCCACAGAGAATTAAGTGCATTTTTGTTGGATACCCCGATGGTGTGAAGGGATATCCGGCTTATTGATATTTCCTCAAACCAACTCGTCATTGAGAGTAATTTCCAACTGAAGGAAAGTGTCTCGCATGTACCTCAGTAGCCACATTCAAACACCTTCACTCTTCCACTTGTTTGAGATGTGGAGCATGCACATGTTGATTCTTGTTCATATGAGAGTTCTGATTCACAGGACTCAGATGATTCAGATTCAGATTCAGTATAGTCATATGCAAAGTCACGGCATCCAGATGCAGTTGCAAAGCCAGAGTAGAGGCCCAAGCGGGCATAGACTACTCTTCATGATGCAAGGGATCTTGTTGGTGATCCATTCGATACTAGGAGGACTCGATCTAATTTCGAGGAGAATCCTGTTGCACTCATTTCCACTAAGCAATTTCCCTCCGAGCATATTTTTTTGGTTTAGTCTTACGATCCATAGTCTTATGGTGAGGCTGCTGGAAATCCATTTTCAGAATCCGCCATGCACGAGGAGTACAACTCCCTACTCGAGAACCAGATTTAGGATGTCGTTCCCCTTCCTTCTGGGAGGAAACTTGTCAGATGTAGATGGGTCTATAGGACCAAGAGTGTAGAGGATGGACAGATTAGTAGATACAAAGCCAGGCTTGTTGCCAAAGGATTTCAATAGGTTCATAGTATTGTCTATGATGAGACCTTCGCTCCAGTAGTGAAGATGGATTCCATTCAATTATCCCTTTCCATTGTGGCAACCAATGGATGGGAATTCCATCAGATGGATGTGAATAATGCATTTCTTCACGGTGATCTTTCTGAGAAGATCTACATGGAGCAGCCCCAGGGATTTATGCAGAAATCATCTTTGGTCTATTGACTGAAGAAGTCATGTTATGGACTCAAGCAGGATCTGAGGGCATGGTATGCCAAGATGGACTCCTACCTATTGTCACAAAAATTTCTAAATCGTAAATCAAACCCAAATTTCTACATGCTCAGGACGGTTGATTCACTTCTACTTTTAGTTTTGTATGTCGATGATTTGTTGATCACCGGGTGCTCGACATGAGCAATTGCTACAGTTAAGAGGATTATACATGAAAGGTTTTTGATTGTGGACATGGGTCCGCTACACTTCTTCCTTGGACTCGAGATCAGTCAGGATGCATCAAGCATCAAAGTGTCTCAGGGTGAGTATGCAAGAGATCTCCTTGAGATATTTCACATGATAGAATGCAAGTCTTCTCCGACTCATTTCCTATCAGTAGTCAAACTTGAGGATTGCAGGGAGACTCCACTGGTTGATAGCACACTGTACAGACAGCTAGTGGGGAGCTTGTTGTATCTCACACACTCCATACCAGACCTCTCCTATGCAGTTGGTGCAGTTTCCAGGTTCATGCAGGAGCCGCATGAGCTACATTGGAAAGCTGCAAAGTGTATCCTTCGATACGTACATGGCACGATCATCTTTGGGATTCATTATGCAGCAAACTCTACATTACATCTCATTGGGTTTACTGATTCTGACTGCACTGGCGATAACATTGATCGCAAGTCCACATCTGGTTACTCACTCAGTCTTAGTGCTAGGCCTATTTGGTGGTCGAGCAAGAAGCAAGCTTCCATTTCTCTATCTTCAACTGAGGTGGAGTAAAGAGGGGTAGTTAACATAACCATTTAGGCTATGTGGCTACAAAATTTTCTCACTGAGTTGGGCATTCAGTTTCATCAGTCGATCATCATCTGGTGTGACAACCAGAGAACTCTGAAGTTCTGTAGAGATCCAGTTCAGAGGAACCAGACGAATCACATCGAGATCTACATGAACTACATCCGAGACTTAGTACATGAGGGAATCATCGACTTACAGTTATGTCCTTCAGCAGAACAGATGGTAGACATCTTCACCAATACCTTCATTGAGCAGAAATTACATTCTCAGTGAATTCGTCTTGGAGTGAAGGACATAGTTTCCTAGCAACTGTAGTTATTCTTTTTACACACATTGTACCTTGAGGGGGGGGGTTTCCCATGAGTTTTTCCCTCTTTCCTCACTTTATTTTCAGTGTATATTTTCTACTTGGGTACCTAACATGGCCTTGTTGTCGGGTCCCAATCTTTATTTTCACCATAGTGATGTTCAAGGGAGGTGTTGGAGTTACTTCACACACACCTAGGATTTTTTTTCCTAAGTTTTTTCCTTGTTTATTAGTCATAATTAGTCATTATCCAGTTTCCTATAACTTAGGGGAGAATATTCCACCTTGATAATATTCTCTTTCAGTTGACATTTCAGTTTGACTAGTTGAGTTGAGTTTAGATGTTGCATTGGTTTTGTCACCATACAACATTGGGATCATCACCACGCTAATTCGACCTTGCCTTGGTATCATCACGAGAGTGGCACATTAGCCTTGATTCCCTACTTTAACTCCTCACTACTCTATGTTCAGTCATTTAACTGAAGACTAGTTGACTAGTTAACTCAACTAGGTGGCAGTTCACTCCCATAACTGCTTAAGAGAATAGACTAGGTGGCAGTTCACTCCTGTAACTATTGGTGTGTGTCCAGATCACTCTGGACCACCAATACGGTGCATTGGTTATCCTCCATTCAAACTCATTGAGTTATACAGAGTATATCATGTGTAAATTATTCATTATTCACAACGGTTAATGAGAATTCTTCCATTCTTTCTCAAATTCTCTTTGTAAATGTGTGTATTATTGTTTATCTAGATCTATTATGTGCACGTTCAATACATTTACAATATATATATATATTTTCATTTAACATATGGTATATATCTTAACCATGACATTATATATAGTATATCATACAAACTATGATAACAATAACACTATTCATAAAGTTTATATCGTTATCATATAACAATCCACCATAATGTATTTTATATCATAGTAAGGACTCGAAGAGTTTCTATGCAAAACATGTAAATATCATTACATAGGGACTGTTATATGGCTGCCATACCAACGAAGACTTTGATATAGCGTATCAAACTTACACCATACCACTTATGGTTTTTCTCTAGCATCACAAGCATAACCTATTCCTAACAACGTTAAAACCTACCCGACTAGTGACATGGCCCATAATTGAATAGGTTCGAAACCATTTTAATGGCGTATGTCAGATCGGTCCTTTGGGAATTTAACTCTCGCTATTTCATTAATGGGGAGGCCTGTATCGTACCTCCCAAAGTTGACACTTAGGAAACCGCACCCAATACAGGATCTCCATCTCCATGGATTCACATGGAATGACACAGGGTGTACCCAACAACCATTACTCCTCTTTTCGAGGCCTTCAAGGTCATCGTCGTTCATTTCGTCCCCCCTTTAGTTATGTATTCAACTTTTGTCTTTGTGTTTTTTTGCAACACCACTTGTGCGCAATAGGGAGGTTTAGATCCTTGGTCGTGTAACATATTTTTCTCTGTGTTTGCAACCCTATCGGTGCACTCTGGTGAGGTTCGGCTCTTGGGTTCTATAACAAATTTTTTTTGGTCCCCGTGTTGAAATAAGACTAGTGCGCGATGAATAAAAACCACAATGCAACTCGGGGTTATCCGCGCACCAATGTAAGTAATGGTTTCATTATTCACGACCTTTGTGTGAAGTGTTTCATGAATAAATCCTTTGTTTTCATGGAATGTATAACTCTATTTTAGGATTTACAAGTATTGTCGTTCTGCCTCCGTATGTATTTTTCCTCCAAGAGTTCCTCTGTGCTTAAGGTTACGAGACTAGTGGTTTATTAAAATTTTCCTCGGTTGACTATTGTTCTTCTGCCCCATACTTCTTATCATTCTTTCGTGGCCCGAAAAGTTTTAAGGGTCGAACCCTGGTCTATCTCCTTCCATCGTTATAACCCTACTAGTTCTAGAACTCTTCCTAAGAATTGAGAGACTTACTATGTTGACTATTATTATCCCGACTTGTCTATTGTCAAAATTCATAGGGGACTTTCTTTTTTACCATTTACGCATATGTATATATTCATTAACTGTCTTTGGAAATTCCTCAATTACATTTTGGGTAATATGAACCCTATGTTCGTAAATTTCGTTCTGTGTATTATACAACAGTTATATATAATACAGTTATAGTTAATTCATGTCTGCATCATTAGACTTTTAACCTCCTATTTTGGTTCTTGTTGTATGTTACTATGAACTTAGAGATTTAAAGTATTTACCAGTCTTTAATTCCTATTTAGGTTTTAAATATCTATTATGATTTAACACAGGTTGCATCTTATGCGTCTCTTTATGTTCTAGTGGTCTAAGGTGAAAATACATAGGGTTTTGGAGAATGCGTGCATCATTTTAATAAATATGTGCTAGTTATTTACTCTCACTTTCTTTGTTTATAAGTGTCATTTTAAACACAGTTACATGAATTTAATGATGGGGCCCTTCTTTTGTTTTCCGAGGATACCCATCCGTCAAAATTGTGTCCACTCCTCCTCCTCTTGGATCGTGGACATATTGTTGCACCAGCATAAGTGGCAATCTAGCTCTTTGCCGAGCTCAAGCTAAGTATTTCCTTGACTTATTCTTAATACATAATTTCCATTAAACTACTAGTATAGTTTACTAAACTCTTGTCTTTCTTCTTTTGCAGGTTTTTAAATCGAGGGAAGCGGATAAAGAAACACCTCTTGCTCAAAAGGTATTCGAGTTATGATCTAGGCGTACATATTGTATGCATTCTTCTTAAATTTTGTCTACAATACAAGTGGTAATGGAGTCTTTTGCCTATGGCACTCCACTGTAATATTTGAACCATCATCAATTGAATACACAGGTTGTTTTGTAAATATTTTGAATAAGGTATCACTATTTTCTGTGGTTATTGATAATATAAATCATATATATGGATTGTTATTCGTTCTGTCTATTCTCTATGGTATTTGTACAGATTTGAAATAGTAATTCAACATATATCTAATTGAATGGTCAATAGGAATATAACAATAGTTTTATCATACCTTTATGCATGAACACATATATGTATATACAATCATTTATATATATATATATAATGACCAATAGGAACATAAAATCATTTCTATCATTTCTTTTTCATGAACACATATATATCTATATACAGTGGTTCATATATGTATAACATTATTAAATGATTAAGAGGAACATACAATAGTTCTGTTATTTCTATATAGATGAGCATATACACATGTATATATATCATCATCACATTTCAATTTAAAACATTATAGTATCCTTGAACTATAATAAATCATCACATTCCTAATCAATAGTAATCAAACATAATATCGACAAAGAATGCAAGTCAAGGTACATATTTGAACCCGATGATGCTGGAATACTAATGGAACAACCATGTTCCACCGAACTCTAGAACATAATAGTCAGGTTCACTTGCCATGTTCACCCCCTAGCCTGACCATGAGTCCATAAGGGAAAAATGAATGATCCTCCTTAGCTACAATCACCATCCACACATCAAAAATTCCTTTGCCCCACACTTACAGTGATAATAATATAAAATAGTTTTCCTTTCTCCAACATACTAAGTATCATCCCGCCTCCTCCATATGTCATTTTTATATGCATCTTGTGCCTAGATCTTTCATTCCCTCGGAAAATTCGCAGCTTTACAAATCCGTGATTTTTAGGGGCCGGTAGTGGTCAACTTCCACATTTTCCACTTGTAAAAATCAGCATTGAGGAAACTCAAACATGTTCCCCACTCATGGAGTCATGGTAAGCTATTTTTAACCTCGTTGTTCCATTTGTCTTCGAGCATTTAATTTATAAGAAAATTGTCTTTCACATATGTCAAAATTAAAGAGATTAGTTGGAAAATTCAAATATTTTCCCAAATAGTCATCAAATAATTAATTACAATAATAAAAATTCCAAATTCAGATTTTCCATAAATGGAAAATAATTTCCAAATCCAAATTTTCCAAAAATGGAAATTTATTGCAAAATTTACTTAAAATTTAATATTCTAAAAATTTTGGGGATATTACAAACTAAAAATAATACAACCATATAATATCCATGTTTTTATGGATAATTGAAACATGACTCAACGAATATATTGCCTTCAATCTTAATACATGACCTATCAAAACCCAATATGCCCAAAAATATAACGCTGAAATTTTGAAAATCAGTAGTTTGAATTTAACAAATAAATACAATGAAATTGAAGAGTCTAACTTGTTGGAGCCACCCCCGGATGGGGTGACACATAGGGAGCGGTTTCCACGCGGGAGCCAGCCAGGACGCCACATTAATACATCAACTGGCCGGTGTCCCCTCAGCATTTAAACTCGCCATGGAACAATGTAATGGCATTAACCCGACGAGGCCTCTCGCTCGCAGGAGATGTACCAGTGAGGCTCGCACCATTCAACTAGCAATTAAAGTCATGACGGTTCGGCTCGCGTTCACTTTCATTGTTCGGATTGTTGGGGGTGAGCACCAGCCGCTCTGGGCAATTCTAGCTCCAACAGAACTGCAAAATCGTCATCGATTCCCTAGGAACTTGCAGGAGCAGGCACTGCATCCAGGGATTCTTCTCGTGATAGGAAGCAAAGCGACCTCTCGGGGGAGCAATTGGGCACCCCACCAAACCTCCACAATGCCACGATTGAGCGGGACACCACGGAGGGGCGCGGTATGGTATGCTACAAAATCCAGAAGGCAGTGGAAACAAAAATTTAAAGCAGCTCTCGCCATAGCCACCCGACGAAGGAAAGCAAGGCCACGCATGCCACCCATGGCGTATGTGGTCAAAGAGACTCCAGAAGGGGGCATACCAGAAAGCATACCAGAGCACCTGTTGTTCACTATGCCCGAGAATTGGAACCCGTCTTCGGACTTTGGTCAATATAGACAACCCTTGTCTACAAGCGAAATGGCAGCTCCCAAAGCCGACTACACCGAAGCGCCCCACCCCACTTGTTATATAGAAGAAGAGTTACCCTCTGATTCGTTCAGGGAGGCGACGAGGGACAATCCACTAGGGTACGAAAAGGACTCAACTAAAAGTCACAGCCAGGAGCAGCCGCCCTCAACCAATTGGGAATGCCTTAGCCTTATCTTTGAGATCAGAAGCTTGTTGGACGACCAGACCTTCAGGCTAGCGAGGATTGAACAGAGACTCGACATGTATTTCGCGGCCCATTCCAGGACACACCCGAGGTGACAATGCCCAACTTGTGCCTGTCCATATGCATTCCCAGCAGGCTGGAAGCAGACCGAGGAGCAGTACAAGTGCGCAAGCTAGCAGGTCAATGGAAATCTAGAATTGGTTTTTTGTTTTACTATCTTGTTTTCAGTTAGGCCTTGAGCCATCTAGTTTACAGTCTTTCTTAGCTATAACTTATGATACTCAGTGGTATACCCACGACTGCAAGTCCTGGTTTCCTTCGGGCAGGACGCTACATGGTAAACTTAGTCATTTTTGTGACCAGGAAGACATCTGGCAGGGGATGACCAGATGTCCCGGTTTCCTACGGCGGGACAACTGGCATCCCAAACAACTTTTTTGTATTTTGATTAAAGCAATATAACAGGTCCCATCCCTTTTTATTTACAAAAAAAAAAAAACTTGTTGGAGCCACAATACTCGAACCCAATAGTCCTAAATCATCATATACATCAAACTAAACCCCAAAAGTCCTAATGTTATATGCAAGTAATACTGAAACCCAACACTCCTCATGTTGTATTCACATAAAATTGAATATCCACATAATTGCCGGATGTCTAGTGGGGCAGGGCATCCAATGTGTCATCGTGAGAATATAGTTAATATGATTTGGATTAGACAAGCAAGACATCGCACCTTATCGTGTAAAGAATTCGCATGTGATGGTTTTTCTTTCAAACAAGATATCGTTCCTTATTCTGCGAACTGAACCGAGATTTCATGCCATTTTTCCTTTGCTTTTGGTTGTAGTTGCAACAAACACAACTAACCATCCTATTATTAGTCCGACGAGACCGAAAATGGTTAATTTTGATTTGATTATGTTGTTCGATCTATTTCTATAGCTATCGATAAGGTGAGTGCACCTTTTTCGGATCTGATTTTTGTTTGACCCCATAATTGTTATGTGTGTTTACATTCTTGAAGTTAAATGATTTTGATGTTGTAAATCAAGATTCTTTGGTATCAGTGGACTGCATGGATTTTCGTATGGAGGGCTGAATTAAGGGCCGGATCTAGGACCAGATCGAGGATCGGATAAGGGCTGGACTGTGATGCTTCATTAATGCTAGGCGATTTTATTTTTTGTGTGTGAGGGAAGCATCTCGGAGATATAAGGTCAAAGGTGGTCTCACCGCTTTCCTTTGAGATAAATTATGGAGCTTCCATCCTTTCCATGACCACATTGTAATCAAAACCTTCTAAAACTGAACTACATGCTCGAACCATCAAACTCCCTGCTCGAAGCCCGCTAAAGGAAATGAAATCAATGAACATTTAGGCAAGGTGATATGGTGAGTTTGAGAAGGAGAAATGATTCTTCAATCTCATATTCGACAAAGTCGAGAAGTTCTTTTTCCAACCCTAATTTCTGATTGACGAGCAATGGACTCTCCCCTCTTAATGAAAATTCAACCTAGTTCTGAAAAAAGGAGGCCAGTGAGTGGAGGTATCTCATGTAGTTAGCGAAGTTCATTCAATTGCCCGTTTATAAGCTCGAATATGCTTTTAACCAACAAATCTAACAAATATCTATATAGATGGATGTCATATGACATAAGTCTCAGCTGGGATTTATGGTGCTTTTCTAATAATATACTTTGGGAGTTGGATTCACGATTGGTATTTCCAAACAAACAGCAGGATTGATTTGATTGAGAATCAATCTTWTTAGTAGAAKKGTAGGGCGATCCAATAGGATGAATCTGGCTACTCGGTGATTGAGTTAAAGGTGACTGGGTGTATTTATTGTAGTTGCAATAAGTAGAGRCGACACAAGGCAATAGTTTTCTCGGCAAGCGAAAGTTTGAACTCGTGCTCAAGTGCTAGAACAATCTTTGACAAATGAGTTTCCAGATCTAGGACTCCACCAAATCTGGAATCCTAAGAACTCATGGTTCTTACCATTTTTTTAATTTTAGTTTTAGACAAATCCCTTTAATGAAAGTTTGTGAGCGAATGGAATCAAACTTATTGAAAATTGAAGACAAAAATTAGAGTAGGCATTTTTTCAAATCGTCAACAATTAAAATCATTACTGAAAACATGTTTTAGCCATCCTAATTTCTAATTTTTAGATGGTGCATACTTATTTGAGACTTAAAACAAAAATGGAAAGCTAAATCATGTTTTATTTATTTAACCTACCTACTCTACCTAATTTGAAATTAAAATTGTTTATGTGTAAGTAAATTTCCAATTTAACCATTTGTGTAATAGGAGAAAAAATATATTCACAAGCAATTTCAAAAATTGAAACTTAAAATTTGTAGAAGTGTGCAAAATCAACTGTTGTAAATGCGATGAAGAGAAATAATAAAGAAAACGTTGAACTGACCTGATAGCCGATTGGAACCATATTTTGATATGTTGGATTCCCTTCCTCATGTAAATTATACTGCACCTCCTCTTCATCCTCCTCAGTCTTGAGTTCAACTGATTTCTCCTCATGACATATAGGTGTCTCATGGACTGTCGGTTCTTCTTTTTCTGCCATCAAAATGTTTCTTCTTGAGACGAAGAGATCCCAGTTTTTGCTAGGATCTGAGAAAGTCGTTCCACACTTATCATTTTATTGATATTTCTTTATTTCCATGTAAACTAATAAAAAAAAAAGATCTTACAACACCAAAACAAATTGAAATATAAAACTATATGAATATTTGCGGAGATAAAATTACTCCTTTCAAAGATGTAAATCACATAATTGAGAAACAAAAAGAAATCAACTTAGAAACTAGGTTTTGTGGGTGCAAATTGGTTTAAAAAAATTAGGAAAAAAACAGTACGAAACAATTAGTACAAAACAGTACAAAATCAGAAATGAACAAGTGAAAAATTAGTACAAAACAAAAGATAAACAAGTATAAAATCAAAATCAAACTTGTACGAAAGAATAAACTAATTCATAATGAAAAAAATTCAAAGTAAATAAATTAAATCTAAAATGAAAGAACACTTGCATAAAAAAAAAAACTTGCATAAAAAGTAAACACTCCTGCAGAAAGGAACAACAAGGCTTTGCAGCAACTCATTAAAATGATGTGTAGGTTCTTACCTCTCGTTCTAAATTTTCTTCTCCTCCTAGTTAAGCTCTAATCCCTTTAGCACCTCCCTGATAATGACGTCAAAATTGTCTAGTAAAATATATACTAGTTAATTCTACCCGGGGAGTTCGTAATATTATGAGGTGACTGAATCTGAATTGCATAAACTAAACTAAAGCATGAAATTGCATAAATTAATTAAGAAAGCATAAAATTAAACAAAGGAAAAATAATCTATAAAAAAAGATAAATGACAAACATATGTGAGCTCATATGAAATATATATTAACAACTCAAAATAATAGATCTATTATGAATAAATCAAAATACTTACTCTAAAACATCAACTTCATTACAAAATTATGAAATCCATGACTAACTTATTATCTCAAGAGTAAAAACTAACTACATTCTTCTCTCCCCTCTTTTTCCAAATGAGGAGAGATCCCTCTTATTTATACATCAGTGCTTTGAAAAGAAGATAAGCAACTGATAATTACAAATCCACTTTTCTCTCAACCAATTTTCTATAATTACATAATACTTATACTTTCAAATCCTCCACTTTTCTCTCAACCAATTTTCTATAATTACAAAATACTTATCCCTTAAAATCCTCACAAATCCTCTCATGATATTCCTCCTTAAATTAGCTTGAATAATTATCTCCTTCAAATCGTCAAATGGTGGAGAAAGTATTCGAAAAGCTTTTTGAATAATGGTTTAAAATATTCCTACACATTTCAAAGCTCACACAACTTTTAGATATATATGAAAAATATGTTAATTTCCTACTATTTAATCAATAATTCTCTTAAAATACACAAAAATAAATAAATTGGAAAATAGAAAAGTTAAACCCATTCTATTTATGGAAATGGTATAGTAAATGATTAATGGAGTGATGAATAACGATAAATGTGAAGGATAATGTATGAAAAAAGAAATAAAATATGGTATTTTTGAGATCCAACACGTTGTCTTCACTTTCCTTTCCTTGCCATTCCTGTCTTTCCTTGCCTTTCCATTCATTGTCTTGCCATGCCTTGCTATTCCTTTCCTTAACTTACCATACCTTGCCTTGCCTTGGCATGCCTTACTTTTACTTTCCTTGCATTCACTTGCCTTGTCGTGCCTTCACTTGCCTTGTCTTTCCTTCACTTGACTTGCCTTCACTTTCCATGCCATGCCTTCCCATGCTTTTCCTTGCACTACCATGCCTTTCCATGCCATATCTTTCCATTCCATCCATTTCCTTTCCATTCCATGCCTTCCCATACCATCCCTTTCCATGCCATACCTTTCCTTCACTTTCCTTTCCATGTCTATCCTAACAAGGTGTTCAATTCTCAAACAGATGTAATAAGCATTGAGAAAAACCCTAGTGCCAGAGATACTCCAACAAACATTTTTTCGGTGGAGGAAATGACAACAAAGGGGACCCCTTCACTGAAACCCCCATGCTCTAGATCCAATGAAACTAACAGTTATTATCATGAGTTACAACTCGCCTCCTCAAGTCATTCACGGGCATGTGGTCAATTTGGTCTATGGGTATAAAATCAAAACCGAACGGAATAACAAAGTTTTGTAATATCCCACAAGTCTATTTGGCCAAGGACCGCATGGCTACACTACCCACAAATGCCCGACAGAGTGTTCTTGGAAATAGACCTCCCCTTCAAAAATTGCATTATCCTCATTGACCAAAACCCTAGTGTCTGAGATACTCTAACAAACAGATTTTTGGTGGATGAAATGATAGTGGAGGGGTCACCCTAGATTAAACATGGTGTTATGGATCCAATTAAACTGATGGTTCTCCCATCTGAGTCTTGATCTGAGTTATATAGTGAGTTTCAACTTGCCTCTTCAAGTCATTCAGGGACATGTGGCCAATTTGGTCTCGGTCCATAGAATCCAAACCGAACGACATAACCGAGTTTTGTAAGCTCCCATAATTATATTTATTCACGGCCCACTCAACTACACTACCCACAAATTCTCAACACAATGTTCTTGAAAATCGACCTCCTCTTCAGAAATTGCACTATCCGTGATTGACCAAAACCCTAGTGTCGGAGATACTCCAACAAACGATTTTATGGTGGATGAAATGAAAGAACAAACCCCCCCGTAGCTGAAACCAGGTTCTCTGTATCCAATGCAACTAACGGTTCTCCCATTTGAGTTCTGATTTGAGTTTTGTCCTAAGTTTCAACTTGTATTTTCAAGCCATTCACGGACATGTGGTCAATTTGGTTCAGGGGCATAAAATCCAAACCGAGCGACATAACGGATTTTCTTAAGCTCCCAAAAGGTTATTTTTCCAAATCCCATGTGACTACACTACCCAATAATTCCTGACACAGTGTTCTTTAAAATCAACCTCCTCTTCAGAAATTCCACTATACCTCATTGACCAAAACCCTAGAGTCGAAGATACTCCAACATGTGGTTTTTCGGTGGAGGGAATGACACTGGATGGACCCCCTAGGTGAAAATCAGTGCTATGGATCCAATTAAACTGATCATTCACCCATCTGACTCCCGATTTGATTTTTATTGTGAGTTGCAACTCTCCTCTTCAAGACATTAAGGGACATGTGGCCAATTTGGTCTGGGGGCATAAAATCCAAATCGAGCGGCATAACGAAGTTTGTTAAGATCCAACAAGTCTATTTTTCCAAGGCCTGCATGACTACTCTACGCAAAAATTCATGAAACAATGTTCATGAAAATCGAGCTCCTCTTCAGAAATTGCACTATGCCTCATTGACCAAAACCCTAGTGTCATAGAGACTCCAAAAAATGTTTTTTTGGTGGATGGAATGATAGCCCTAGATGAAACCCAGTGCTACAGATCCAATGCAACTGACAGTTCACCCATCCTAGTCTCGGTTTGATTTTTATCGCAAGTTGCAACTCACATCCCCAAGTCATTCAAGGACATGTGGTCAATTTGGTCTAGGGGCATAAAATCCAAACCAAGAGGAATAACATAGTTGTGTAAGATCCCACAAGTCTATCTGGCCCAGGTCCACACGACTACACTACAAAAAAAATTCCGATGCAGTTTTGTTGAAAATCGACCTCCTCTTCAGAAAATGCACTATGCTTCATTGAGCAGAACATTGGAATTCGCATGCAAGTATTTTTATATAAGATATATGGGATAAAAATTTATCTAATTACATGCTTAATGAATCCTTTGATTGTAATTTGTATGTATTAAACTTGTTCATTTAATACAATAATTATTTGTGTATTAAACTTGTTCATTTAGTCGAGGCATGACATAGGATGACATGACAAGCGAATGCAAGGCAAGGCAAGACACGAAAAGTTAAGAAAATTCATGGAAAGTGGAGGCATGGCATGGCATTGCATGACAAGGCATGGTATGGAAAGGAATAGCATGGAAAGTAAAGGAATGTCAAGACATGGAATTGCATAGAAAGGCATGACATGGCATGGAAAGGCATGCAATGGTATGGAAAAGCATGTCATAGAAAGGAATGGCATGGTATGGAAAGTCATATCATGGAAAAGAAAAGGCATGGAAAGTGGAGGCAAGGTAAGGAATGGAATGATATGACATGGAAATGCATGGGATGACAAAGCATGATATGGAAAGACAAGACATGGTAAGTGAAGGAAAGAAAATGCATATCAAGGTATATGATACCATACCATACCAAGGAAACACAATACATACCATACCATACCATACCAAGGCAAGGAAAGGCATACCATACCACACCAAGGAAAGGCATACCATACCATACCAAGGCAAAGAAATGAATAACATACCAAGGCAAGGCAAGGCATACCATACCATACCAAGGAAAGGCATACCATACCAAGGAAAGGAAAGGCATACCATAACATACCAAGGAAAGGAATACCATACCAAGACAATGCATACCATACCATTTCCAATGCATATCATACAATGGCAAGGAAATGCATACCATTTCCAATGAATACCATTGCCATTGCCAATGCATACCATTTCCATTTCCAATGTATACCATTTACAATGCATATTGTACCATACCATACTATAATATTTCCAATGCATACCATACCATACCATACCATGCAAGGCAATGGAAAGGAAATGTATACCATACCATACCATACCATACCATACCAATGCATACCATACCATACCATACCAATACAATGCATACCATACCATTGCCAATGCATACCATACAATGGAAAGGAAATCCATACCATTGTCATTTATATTGCATACCATTTACATTGCCAATGCATACCATACCATACCATTTCCAATGCATACAATAGAAAGAAATTCATACAACACCATACCATACCATGCAAGGAAATGCATGCCATACCATACCATACCATACCAATACAATTCATATGATACCATACCATTTCCAATGCATACCATACCATACCGTGAAAGGAAATGGAAAGGAAATGTATACCATACCATACCATACCATACCAATGCATACCATACCATACCATACCATACCATACCAAGACAATGCATACCATACCATTTCCAATGCATACCATACAATGGAAAGGAAATCCATACCATTGTCATTGCTAATGCATACCATTTACATTGCCAATGCATACCATACCATACCATTTCCAATGCATACAATAGAAATCAATTCATACAACACCATACCATACCATGCAAGTAAATGCATGCCATACCATACCATACCATACCAAGACAATGCATATGATACCATACCATTTCCAATGCATACCATACAATGACAATGAAATAAATACCATTGTGAATTAATACCATTTCCATTTCCATTGCATACTATACCATACCATACCATTTCGAATGCATACCATGCAAGGAAATGGAAAGGAAATGCATACCAAACCATGCAAGGCAATTGCAAGGAAATTCATACAATACCATACCATACCATACCATACCAAGAAAATGAATACCATACCACACCATACCTTACCATTGTCAATGTATACCATACAATGACAAGGAAATGCATACCATTTCCATTTATATGCATACCATACAGTACCATTTCCAATGCATACCATAACATACCCATTTCCAATGCATACCATACAAGGAATACCATACAAGGCAATGGCAAGGAAATGCATACCATACCATTCCATAGAATGCAAGGAAATGGAAAGGAAATGCATACCATACCATACCATGGAAGGAAATGAAATAAATACCATACCATACCATATCATTCAAGGAAATTAAATTCCATGCAATGCATGGAAAGGAAAGGAAATGCATACCATACCATACCATACCATGCAAGGAAATGGAAAGGAAATGCATACCATACCATACCATATCATGCAAGGAAATGGAAATGCAATGCATACAACACCATTCCATGCAAGGCAAGGAATGGAATACCATACCATACAATACCATACCATACTATGCAAGTTCCATGTAAGGCATGGCAAGGCATGGAAAGGAAAGGCAATGCATACCATACCCTACCACACCATGCAAGGAAATGGAAAGGAAGTGCATACCATACCATATCATGCAAGGCAATGAAAGGAAATGTGTTTTCAACCCCTATTCATTTAATGATAACTTGTTTTAAGGGTTGTTATATTTGTCCTGTTGTAACTTAGTTAACATCATTTATTGCCTTGGCGAGGCATGTAAATGTTTCTTTCTTTGATATTGTTGTTTCATTGCAATCCCCTTTTGTATTTGACTTTTTCATTTCATAATTTTATGCATGTAATTGCATGGCATGACATGTCTTGGCAATGGCATGGAAAGGCATGGAAATTATGTCTTCAATATTCTAGGGATTTTATGTGCCATGGAAATGATGTCTTAAATATTCTAAGGCTTGATGTCTTGAATATTATAGGGTTGTTATGTGCCATCTTGGGAAGCTAAATGATAATGGCATGGCTTGGAAAGGCAAGGAAATGTCATGGCATGTCATGGCATGAATAACAATGATGTCTAGAATATTCGAGGGATTGATGTATTGAATATTCTAGGGTTGTTGTATGTCATCTTGTATTTCATCAAAAAAAAATTATCGAAACCCTAGTTTAGGCTTGCATTTTTAGCCCCCTTTCATTTAATTATTAAAGGTGTTAAGGGTTGTTATAATTATCTTGCTATAACTTAGTTAATATAATTTATTGGCTTGACAAGGCATGGGAATGTTATGGAATGACAATGGAAAGTTATATTTATTGTTATGTAGGCTAAAATGGGAAATTACATGACAAGGCATGGGAAGCTACATGACAATGACATCACATGGCATGGATTGGAAAGGCATGGCATGGAAATGACATGGAAATGGAATGGCAATGAAATGACATGCCTCATAATGTCTTGGCAAGGCATAACATTGGAACGGAAATGGAATGATATAGAAAGGCATGGAAATGTCATGGCAATGACATGACATGGCATGGCTTGGAAAGGCATGGAAATGGAATGACAAGGAAAGATTTGACAATGTCATGGAAATGGCAATGACATTCCATGGAATGACTTGGAAAGGAATGGCAATGTCATGAAAATGGCATGGCATGGAAAGGCATGGCATAAACATGTTTGTGGGATTGGGTTTGGGAGGGTCTTTTGTATCTTTGTGTGCTCTAACCCAAACATTGGGTAGAAATGAGAAATACACTCTACTATATGGGGAAGGGAAAACAATAATGGTTTCAAGTCTCCCTGGAGGAATTTTGGTAGCACAACATTACTTTCTATGGTGTGTCATGAAATGTAACCTCAAAACCTTTATTTATAGGTGGAAAATGATACACATTCTAAGATCTGGCTTCCATGTGAACTCTCTCTTTATATTGATTAAAATCAAGAAGTTTAGTGGAAATCATGGAAGACTCAATAAATGTTATTAATAATTGATGGTTTTAACAAAATCTACATATACACACTAAATAATCTAAACAAACATGTGCATTAATGAGTCCTTGACTAGTCTTTTTGGCATTTATGAAGGGTTACACGTAAATTGAATGATTTTATATATGTCATGAATAGAAAGAGGGGAATAATGTGTGTTCCCTAGAAAATTACATTGAGATGAAATTCTTTAGTGATTTACAATTATGTAGAAGATAAATGAAAAAATTTATTTCTATAATAAATTATTGTAATATGTCATTTTTTACTTCACAATATTTCCAAGTGACCAATATTTGAGCGTGGATTTTCATTGGATTTAGATGAAGATAATTCAAGAGGTAGTCCATATTGTTGGTTGTGAGTTAGAATATGGATATCCACAAGATTCATGGAAATAATTAAGAAGGAATGATCTATCGATGATGTAGAGATACATAGTTGATTAGCAAGCAATTCTAATTGAGAACCATTAATTGCTTATGGATTTAGGACTTAGCAATATTTTCCAACATAAGATATTTCTTAATGCGTAAAGAAAGTATTTATAATCACTTTAGAAACAAAACAAGGGATTAATACACATAAAATTCATATACTTTGGAACTCAAACACCTTGAAATTCATATATTCATGAACATTAAATGTATAAACAATGAGATTCATAAAAAATAGGCCATGAAATATATATATATATATTTCATG
>JZKD02S1101469.1:157859-169619 GCA_000966675.3 Picea glauca | reverse complement strand
ATCTAAATTGTACATTTTTTAAAAAATAACAACTCGTTCCCACTATACAAAGAGACAACAAGTGCTCTAACCCAAAAAACATCTATATTGTGGCCTAGATACCAAATGGAGGTAGTTGGTCAATAATTGACCATTTCCATCCTCGCCACCCTTAGGATCATCCTGGAGATATATCTTTCTTATCTTTCTCGAGGATTCACCTCGAGAGGTTCTATGCCTCGGTGTGCTTCAACACTCTCGAGACTGCACAAAGAATAAACAATGTTATAAGTTTTTTTCATCAATGAATTAATAGACATACAAAAGGATACTGTGTAATTTAAACTAAGACAACTCACCACATATTAAATTGTCAATAATGAGGGTGTTACCCTCCTCTGGGACCCCAATCTCTTTGCAATTCGACCCTGCATCAGTTACAAGGATCAATTCAAGAAAATTAAACAACTATGCATAAAAACAAATTCATGAAACATAAAAAATTATCATCAATGCATTATCTCACTGTGAATATCTTCGACATCGATGGATATTCATTGTGTAACATCTCTCTCTTGAGCGCACTGAGTGAACTTATTATTTGAGGACACTTTCTTGCAAGTGATCTAGATTATTATACTATTGGGCATTTGATTATGATTATGAGGCGTTATGAATTGATGACATGTTATTTTACTATATTGACATAGACATGTGCTATTGAATTGGTTTTCCTCAGTGTTTAGGATTTTGGACCTCGAGGATGCAGAGGCATCGATGAAAACCCTTGGACTCTGGATCGAGCCAGGGAGTGGACTATTGGGGTTTGATTATTGTATATATGACATTGGTGCATCTGATTAGATGATATGATTATGGATATTATTTCTTACATGATTTGTTGATGATGCAGGTTGATGATAGCTTGCCGACCAGACTCACATGCAGAGTAGAGGGGTTATGCACGATAACCAGAGATGTTGAGGGAGAGGTGTGGACAACATCCCTGCCACAACCTACTAGCACTCCCCTCGTGGCTCAAACTGTAGGTTAACAATTGCCTAGTTCGGGAAGACCCACAATGTCGTGAGGGAAGACTGTGACAATCATTCACGATGATTCTAAGCACTGCACAATAAGGCAGGGGACTTATTCCTTTGAGGCCCTTCATCTCCCACAAGATCACATGGCGAAGTATTGACTCTAGGGTTTTTTTATTTCTACTAGGTCAGTCAAGAGGCGAGTGGCACTCTTGGAGAACGTAGTGTGTCGTAAAGGGCACGTTGCACAAGGGAAATGGAATCAGACGAGTGGAACCCTTGGAGCACCTAGTGCGTCCTGAAGGGCATGTCGCATTATTAACTAATAAGTGAATAAACCTATATGGCCTTATAACGAATACTGTGATAAGAAAGATTTAATATAATTTCCATAATAAAATGTTGTCCAACTTAGGAAAATAAAATATAGTTCTAAGTGATACTTGTGATAAAAATACACACACACACACACACACACACACATATAAATAAAGATAAAAAAAAAAAAAATTAATCATAATAATCATTAATCATGTGACGAGAAGGGGGTAAGCAATTCAATTAATTTATACGAATATTTTGGGGGATAAAATTTAAGAAGGGGGAAAAGGGGAAAATTTTGGTTTGTTACATATGCTAATTAAAATTTATTAATTAAAAAGAAAAAGGGGAACAAGGTAATTTTCCACACTTGCCAATTTGAGTTTAAATGAAAATGGAAAGAGGGAGATTTAAAATAATTAGGAAACTAGGAAAAAGTGAGAAATATAAAGAGAAAGGGAAACATAAGAAAAAAGAAGTAAGACTAACTTAGTAAGGTATCTTGCATTTAAGAACTTTCTAAATTGAACTCAACTAGTGAATTAGTAAGGAGGTAAGTCATTAAAATGTGTGAGGGAATATGGGGACACCTAGGAGCGTTTCTAGGAATGATTTTAGCTGGGTGAGGGAAATAGGGGTAATTAATTAATTAATGAAATTAATTTATGGTGCAATGAAGGGGATGGGTGACACATATACGGGGAGCATTTTTATGAATTAAATTATTGAACAATAAATTAAATGGGAATTTGGGAAAGTAAATGACTTAGAAACTCTATATAAACGAGGGAGGAGGAGGATGATGGATCTATGTTGTGATGCGTAACGTTACGCTACAAAAATTTAGGCTTGACTGACTTAGCTTGTGGGAGTTGGGACACCTAGCTCGGTGAGGAGTGGTAGTTCGGCCTTGTGAGGCGAGTTGGGAGCTAGTTGTTCTCTGGTTAGTGTGTGTGGCCCCTTTGTGGCTCGGGGGGATAAGGGGGAAGAAGAGTACCCCTTGCGTTGGCTGGGAGGTACTGGTGAAGTCTCATCATTTGGCAAGCAGAAGTTGCACAGAGCACGCGGGACAATGACTCAAAGCGGACGACTTGGGCTACGGTATGCTTACCTAATTTTGCATGGTATATTATTATTATATATTACGTTTTCATTTATGTATTTTTAATTGAGTAAATAAAATGTTTGACTCGTAATTTCAACCGAGAACTTAAATTTCCCCATAGCCTTAAGCTCATTGCTTGACTTGATTCCCTTGGCATTTGATCCTTGATGTTGTGACTGTCCTATTGGTTTTAATTGATTTTTAAGAAGAGTTTATGCATGATCTTCATCCTCATCCCTAGTTTTTCTTTACACGCTTGAACAGTCGACCAAGAGATGAATCGACAACCGTCACTTCGGTGCACAACGGCCTATAAATTATAATGCCCTGCTTTTCTATGCATAGATGATGAGCGAAGGGTGTGTTTCCCAGTCGTATACCCCTATGGATTGTTCTTGGCAGATTGATGGTCATTGCGCCTACTTGTGTTGAGTAATTCCATTGTTGTTATAATTCCTACCCCCTAATTTTTATCTTCTACATTTTTACTCTCTGTGTTTGAATCATATGGATTGTGTTTTGTCCACCTAATGACGATGTTTTATTACCTTCATTGCTATGTGTTTTACTTACATCTTGAAGGTTGATTTACTTTTATCTTTTACTCTGTATTGATTCCTTTCAAACTAGCTAATGTTCACTCTGCAATTTAATTCATTGACTGAAATTTTCCTTCTCTACAATTTCAATATATTCAACCATGATTCTTGCGATGCGCTTCTCTCACCTCTGGTTAGCATTCTCCCTCTGCAATTTAGATTACTTTGATAGCGATTTTTTCCTGGTAAATTCAACGATTATTTTTATTGACTACGTTGGAAAGATTTAGTATTGACAGTAAATTTTGGGACAACATTTTATGGATTGGTACAAGGAAGTGTTGCATACATTTATTAGATTACTATCCATGATTTTGACATTCACAGGTTAGATTTCATCATTTTCTTTTTATACCTGTGACAATTAGCTATATTCATAGTAAATTATTTATTTTTATTTCACAATTATGCTCACAGTTTCCCTTCAGCGTTTTATATAATTCGGTAACATGGGTAGCGTGCGTTCAGTAAAAGATAGCCCATGCTCTATGAAGGGAAGCATTTTATCTCCTTTGTAAAGGAGAGGTTTCTTATTGTGGCTACAATTTTACCCCTTTATACTCCACTTGTAATATATTTTTGCACATCATATTCCCATCTTTGATACACCCAATTTTCATTCCTTTGAGGAATCGATTTGAATCGCTTTCCCAGGGAGTTCCCTTTTTCTTGCCCCAGTGATTTCATGTTGAGGTGACTATGTTTTGGAATCCATTGCTCAACAAATCCATTTCTCAGTGAATCCATAGCTTAACGAATCCATTTCTTAGCGAATCCATTGCTCAACGAATCCATTACTCAGCAAATCCATTGCTCAACGAATCCATAGCTTAGTGAATCCATTGCTCAACGAATCTATTGTTCAGTGAATCCATTGCTTTGGGAATCCATTTCTTAGCGAATCAATTGCTCTTTGTGTTCTCCTAGAGAGTTGTGTTCCCAATACTCCCTTAGACAGTCATTTAATTTAGCGTTGGTAAATTCCTTGAACAGCCTTCCTTGTAACTCCTTGGTTAGAAATGCACCTACAAGGATTGGGTAACATAGTAGGGATGACAGTCAATTATTTATGTGACAATAAATTTAAACGATAGTAAATTAATTATAGTAAATCCAAATGATACAGCAAATTTATTACATGAGAGTAAATTTAAACTGCAGTAAATTAATGACAGTAAATCTAAATGATAGGGATGGAAGCAATTTTATTCATGACTGTAAATTTATGTTAGGCACAACCTTTTATGATTAAAGACAACATGTAATTAGAATTTACCTTGAAGGCAATTGATTTCATGTCTGACAATGTCCTCACCTTACTGTCAGCAATTCATGCCTCGATTTTAAAGCAAAGGCGTTTTTAAAGAAAAGTTAATTTTGTTTACTGTCAAACTTGTTTTTACCCAACAACTTAATGTGTAATTGACAGCTGGTAAAACCTTAATACTGTTGTTATGGCTAGACAACATGTTGGAAGTTAATTTGTTGTTAGCATTATAATCATAATCTTTATACTTGATATCGTGAATGTTGTTTATATATTTGTATTGCTAAATTATATTTTATTAATGTTAGAATGATTTGTAATTAATCTCTAAATTGTAATTTTAGACTTGCGAATTAGATTTGTATTAAGGTTAAATTAGAATTGCAAATTATTAACTAGTAGTAGTTTAGACTTGCTAAAACTAGATATGTGGTTAATGTTAATTGATATATAGTTATTGTCTAAATTGGTAATTTAGACTCGCTAAATTAGAATCGTATATCATGTTCAATTAGGTTTGTAAATCATTGAATTTTGTAATTTAGAATCGTTAAATTAGATCTCTATTTAACGCTAAATTAGATTGTAAATATTGACCAATTTAGACTTGATAAATGGTTTGGGTTGTGGATGAAGTCGTGTATTGGCTTGCATTTTCCCTTTTTTGTCGTCTTCTTGTGTCTTGTCGACCTGTTGCTTGGGGTATGGGTGTAGTCTTCTTATCGATATTCGGCTCCTAGCAAGTCGAATTTATCCAGAGCCCTTGGTCCAGATAGGATGTGTCGTGCCAAGGTTATAGTCGTTCCTATCACCTAGGGACGACATGAATCCTAATGAGGGGATTATTGTGTTCACATGAGGGATGGAGGCAAAGGATAACTTGGCCGAGGTTTGTGCCTTCCGTGTGGGTGTTTTTGATCATTGTAAGTTGTTGTTAGTGCTTGGGTTGTAACACCTTCACATGTTTGGTTCACACTCCTTGAGGCTCTGGTCATTTGTCGTTAAGGCTGATGTGTGAGGAGGGGGATGTTGTCACTTAGCTTGTAGGCATGGTCTTGTTTGCATCAGGAGGGTAGTCATTTCTCCTTGTTGTTTTACATATGTTTCTCCCAGTTTCTCTTATGCTAGTGCGTGGAGTCATAGTTGTTTGTTGCCTGTTCTACGGGAGGGGGTTTATGGTCAAGTTGTGTGGTTCAACTGTTGTCATCGTCACCTTCTCTCCTAAACAAAAAAAAAAAAATCACTTCTTCTTCACTTGAAGTTGTAACGATGGGATTGTTACATATGGTATTAGAGCAGGTTCAACCCGTGACTTGGGATCACTACAAATTCTGTTGATATGATATTTGATAGTAATGTTGCTAATTAAGTTGAGTTGTATTCAAGCAGGGAATCATGGTTAGAGGATGTCACGAAGGCAGACGATGGGGTTCTAGGGGAGGAGGTGTGACGCCTCTAGTAGAATCCACGCCTGAGGGGTCTAACCCCCAATCAGACGAACAAGTTGTTGGGAAAGAGTAGATAGTGGTGGGTGATGTGATTGGGATGATGAGGTCTTTCCAGTGGATTTTTGAGTCACTGATCAACTGTTTGGATAGAGATGAGGCTAGGGAACCGACACCTTATAAGGGTCCCCCGCGCACTCCAGTTGGTTCTAGTAGCATTCACCACGAAATCGAGAAGTTCAAATTTCCTGAGTTCTTTGGTTCCCTATACGGTTCATCTGCCAAGGCATGGTTGGAGAATATGGTGATGTTCTTTGCACTTCGTGACTATACCTCCAACATGAAGGTATGCATGTCAGTGTTTCAACTGAAAGGGAGCACTCTTCTATGGTGGAAGATGCTCCTATCGCAATTGAACATGGCCATCGAAGACGTGTCATGGGAACTATTTGAGGAACAGTTCTGAGAGAGGTATGTATCAGAGGAATTCATTGAGTTTCAGCTCAATGAGTTCAACACCTTATGACAGGAAACCATATGGTGCCCAAGTAGGAGTCCCATTTTATGGAGTTTCTTCGATACGCTCTGCATCTTAATACTGAGAAACTTAAGGTCTGTTAGTTTTTATTCATATGAGATATGAGAGATATTCAATATATTATTACAATGATGAGTGTTCCATATATATGGAACATAAGGTGACCATCCATGAAAGGATGCATCCCTTGAATAATCAATAACTATTTATTATTATCATTTACTTATTATATACTATATTTAATAATCAATAATAATTATATTATTAATTATTATCTTTAGAGAATGTCTTCCCGATGTTGTCCAAACATCAACACTCCCTCTCAACAAGAAAGAAATTCTTCAACATGCCACTCTTGTCTTTGAAGTATACAAACTTCACCCTAGACTCATGACACTTGTTTGTCAGTCTTGGGAGACATATCTCTCCCATCTAAACCGAGTAGAAACTCCTTATGCAGATCTCCCTCTGAGCCAATTAATTAAGGCTCACTTTGGGTCCACACGTAATAAAATATAGCATCTTGAGTCTTTATCATTCCTTGTCAAATTTCCATGACTAGGACAAAGAATATACCAAGATCTTTCACCATGGGCACAAACCTATGAGTGAATGTCGGATTCATGCTAACAGACACGTGGAAAGTACTTCAAGCACCTTGAGTCCATATTAATCCTTGTCATGATCAAGGAAGGACTACATCTGGGCGTATTTACCACAAGTGCACCTTTGTGATAAATGCATCCTATCTCCCTTGGTCTGCAGCCCAATCTAGAAGAAGTTATGCCCGATGTTGAAACATCAACAATCCCTCTTAGCTAGGGAGGCATCTTTCCATAGTAGTACAAAACTACTGTCCAGAGACATGCAAACTCCACCAATGGTACAAAACCACCATAGTAGAAAAATATTTGTCACACATGGCACTCCCATGTGGACTTCTAGAGGCTACTCCCTCTAGGAACACTTAGGGTCAAATCCCCATAGTGTAAGACATCAAGGGTCAACTCCCTTGACATGTCCTCATGTTCTCTGAACATGGGACGATGGGATATAAGCCCAAATGTACTTATTCCTTCTCAAATAAGTCTTCCACTTATTCCTTCTTAGATAAGTGTCATCATAGATCAACTCAATTCAGTTCATAGAGGAGTATGATCTGGAGAAATTTTATCACACATGGCACTCCATGTGGACTTCTAGAGGCTACACCCTCTAGAAACACTAGGGTCAACTCCCATAGTGTATGATGTCAAGTGTCAACTCCCTTGACATATCCTCATGTGATCTTCACATGGGAAATTAGGTTATGAGCCCAACTGCACTTATTCCTTATCGAATAAGTGTTCCACTTATCCATTCTCAGATAAGTGTCCTCACAGATCAACTCAACTCAATTCATAGAGGAGTATGATCTGGAGAAAGTTTGTCACATGGCACTCCATGTGGACTTCTAGAGACTGCACCCTCTAGAAACACAAGGGTCAACTCTCATAGTGTATGACTTCAAGGGTCAACTCCCTTGACATGTCCTCATGTTCTCTCCACATGGGAAGTTGGGTTATAAGCCTAACTACACTTATCCCTTCTCAGATAAGTGTCATCACAGATCAAATCAACTCAGTCACAAACGAGTATGATCTGGAGAATGTCTCAGGAATATGAAAACATCAACACTCCCTCTCAACGAGGGAGGCATTCTCTGCCATGCCAAGTCTGTCATGGAAGTACTTAAAGTTCATCCTAGTTTGGTAAGAACATCAGCAACCTGCTCATCTATAGGAAGGTACTGCACCAATACTTCCTTCCTTTGCACCATGTATTGGATGTAATGGTACTTGATATCAATGTGGTTCGATTTTTCATGAAATAGTAGATTATCAGAGATCTTCACATGACTTTGGTTACCATAATGAATAATGGTGGAATCCAGCACATGTTCGAATAAATATGCGAGATTGTGAAGCCAGACTACTTCACGGACTGTCATACTTAATGCAATGTACTCTTCCTCTGTTGTGCTCAAAGCCACAAAAGTTTGTTTCCTGCTACACCAGGAAACCATGGAATATCCCAAAGTGAAGCAACACCTAAAGGTTATATTTCTGTCCATTGGGCTCCATGCCTAGTCAAAGCCAATATATTCCTGCCATATCATATCAATACTGGAAGTATATCTCAGACCATGTCAAACTGTGCCTCCCAAGTATCTCAACACATGCTTCACAATGTTCTAGTGTGTCTATCTCTGCTGACTTATAAACTGGATAAGTGCACTCACTACATAGAAAATATTTTGTCTAGTGTTTAAACAGATACATCAATTATCCAACCAATTGTCTATTCAGAGTCGGATAAATTTCGTCAGAATGGAAGAAGACACTTAGTTTCTTCATATTCGTCACCATAGGTGTAGCCATGTCTTACAAGTTCAATAAGTCAAACTTCTTCAATTTCTCAACTGTGTACTTCCCCTGACTCAGGAAGATCTCATCAGTTCTTTGCCACACCTATAGTCCCAAGAAGTAGTGAATCATACCAAGGTCCTTCATCTAGAACTTAGAGGCCAACACATACTTGCATTCAATAATAAGGCTCTATGTACCGATGAGGAATAAATCATTAACGTAGAGGAAAAAAATCAGTGACTCACCATTAAAAATCTTGTAGCATAGGCTAGAATTGAAAAAAGTTTTGTTGAAGCCCAAAAATCATCAGGTTTCCATCAATCCTTGCATACCAAGCTCAAGGTGGTTTCTTGATTCCATACAAGGCCATTTTCAATGTTCACACATGAGACTCCTTCTCATGTATCACGAAACCATATGGCTTCTCGATGTATACTTCTTCCTCAATCTATACATTGAGAATGGTTGTCTTTACATCCATCTGATGTACTCTCTAACCCATGGATGTTGCAGGGGAAATAATCATTTGGATAGAAGTGTATCGAGCAATAGGAGAAAATTTCTCATCATAATTTGTTCCCTCCATCTGAGAGAATCCTCATAATCTATTCCCTCCATCTGAGAGAACCCTCTAGCAAGAAATCTCATTTTGTGCCTCTCGATGCTCCCCTCAACGATGTGTTTGATCTTGTATATCTATTTGGAATTCACTACAAACTTCCCCTCGGGTCTCGAAAAAATATATCACACATCATTCTTCATGATGGATTGGTACTCCTCCATCATGACATCTCTCCATACTGGATGACTAGTTGCCTCCTCATAACAGAGAGGTTCAAAATGAATGATGTGGCTCATAGTTGTGGCATAGAAAGAATATCTCTGAGGTATATTTCTCTCTCGAAACGTACCACGAAGAGATGCATGTCCTTGTGCCTCTTGTAGATTTTGATGAGCCCATGTAGGTCTCTTTCAACCTACTACAATATCTCTGGAAACATTAACTAGAGATACAATATTAATGGGATCAATTGGATCAATTTTGTAAATATCCATGTGCGACCCTCTAGATCTCTTAAAGGATACCTCCTCTCAAAGGTAACATATCTTCTCACCTCAATCTGTCTCTGACGAGAGATGTATATCCGATATGCCTTTGAAGACTCATTTATCCCACAGATGTACCCTTTCTGCTTGAAGGGTCTAGCTTGATCCTTTTCTCCTTGGGTAAATGAATGTATACTGGACACCCAAATATATTGAAGTTTCCAACCTCAAGTTTCACTTCGGTGAAGGCCATCTCAGGAGTCATGTTCCTCAAATATGATGACTTTTGTTCTATAAATGGTTGTATCCATGATCACTAGAACTGTCTCTTCTATCTGGTATGATCTCGTCATGAAGGTATAATGCTTTTGGAATCTAAGAATCATGTATCGCAATGTCTCTCCTTAACATCATGTTGGAAGGTCTTGCCATCCATTTCTTCCTCTCTGGATGACCCAACTAGCTCCCTCTTTCTAGGAGAACCCTGGTCCAAAATGACCGCTGTCACACCAACCATACTTTTGTTCCCTATGTCTTTTAAGGATATCCACTTTAAATGAGAATAAATACAAGGAGAACCACCATTCTAGCTAAAATGATGAATGTGGGTAAACTGGAATCACGTCATTTCTTAATTCCCTAGAATGTAAAGAGAGTAAGGATTAACACAACAACAATAGTTAGAATAGTCAATTCCATTATAACACTCTATGGCCACCACTTGTGCGACCTATTTGATACTTCTTCGATCATAATAACGAGAAAATAATTATTGCCATCAAATCCAAACAATATAGTTATGGTCTGCCACCAAACTAATTGAACCAAACAATATAGTTCTGGTCTATATTTCTAGGCAGGCCGATCAATTTTCTCAAGGAATTCTTCATCCCGATATCTGACCAACAAGATGCATCCATATCTTGTGCTCAACGTGCGTCCATGATTTTATGATAATTATCGCCCAACAAATTCCACAGTGGACCGTCCACTCCATACTAATCTCTGATGGAAAACACTAATGATGAGATTTCAAAGGTAATGAATTTCCCATAATGATCCAAACACTCAGAATATTTCCCACATTGAATTTGTAAGTGCGCGATCATCCTTCTCATGTGTAACACTCTGAAGTTTTCAGTGCATCCCAAAGCATTGGTGGAAACCTTTCAACTCGTCTCATTACAACCATTCATTTCTAAGGCCGGGCACAAACTAAGAGGTTGCAAAGGTATCTGATGCAATTTCAAGATGAAATTATATATAACATTCGTAACCTGTTCATCACACGCTTTAGAAGAGCTTCGCTTCTTTGTTTTGGGTAATAACCATAAATTGGCACATGGCGTAGAAGGTGCTTCGACAACTTAGTCATAATTATCATGACATAAGCTATGTGCATGTCACAGATAAATACCAATGCAGCAGTTGCAATGAACCAGGTGATGGTTTCAAATTCCAATGCTTGCCCTGTAACTTCAACCTCCATGACTCGTGCTCTAAATATCCCAATGTTCTTACTCCCAAACACCATAGTCATACTCATCCTGAACACCAACTTCACATCAGATGAGTTCTAGTTGCACCTATATATCATTGTGAGGTTTGTGGAGAGAACGTGATTGGGCGTTTAACATATGGTTGTCGTCAGTCTTTCAAGGACTTCCATCTATCGTGTGTATATCTACCTCACAATATACAACATCCTTTATATCCAGAGCATGTGCTAAGTGCCACATGAAAAAAAAATGAGTGTCTCATTGGAAAAAATCCATGACCCCTCTTCGAAATATCCACTAATCACATCATTATCTTAGAGTTTATCTAAAGTAAAAAAAAACATTTTCCCGGAGTCAAGCCCAATCCCGCTTTGATACCATGTTAGTTTTTATTCATATGAGATATGAGACATATTCGGTATATTATTACAATGATGAGTGTTTGACGGCAACCACACTCTCAGCAGTCGGTCACCCCAACCAGGACCCTCTCACTCTATGGCCCGAAGAGT
>JZKD02S1101469.1:141120-153643 GCA_000966675.3 Picea glauca | reverse complement strand
CGGCGCAACAATCTCCAAAGCATTTCAAAATGTGCCGGCTGGCGCTGTCCAGCTGTAGGTTCTTTCTCCGTGCGCGCTGGCTCGCTTGAGGATGTGTAGATGCTCCTGCATCAGTGTTCCATATATATGGAACATAAGGTGACCATCCATGAAAGGATGTGTCCCTTGTGTTAGTGATTATTTTTGTCATTAGGCGCAGAAACACCCAAGCCTGTAGATTGCACCTGAAATTCCCAAGCGCAGCACGGGAGAATCCCTGTTTTTCCAAGTATCAGGTCAAGCGAGCGGGAAAAATGTCGTCGACAACATCCAGGATCTATTTGCAAAGCAGATCAATGGTCACTAGGTTTTCGGAGCTACCGAACTGCCTAGGGTTTAATGCAAAGGACAACTCTCATATTGCGCAGCGGGTTTGGGTCGTCTGATCTAACTGGGATAGGTGGTAGCGTGTCGACATATCGCAGATCAGGGTTTCGGGGAATAGGGGGCCCTCAGCTCATTGCACTTGGAAGTATTGATTAGCGAACCCCGATAGCGCCTTTGGAACTGAGCCCACGGTCTTCGCCCTAGGTCATATCAAGCGAGCCTGCAAGCGAAGGCGGCTCCCTAGTAAATATCAAATGCCCCCTCGTCCATTCATCCTAAGGACACGTGTCGCAAGATCTGGCCGCGTCGGTGTTTCGACAGTCAGGAATTCGTGGGGTGAGAATTTCATGTTGCTCAACATTGTGAAACCCCAAACCCCGATAGCGCCGAAAGCGTAAATAGTGGGGCCCGCGGTATCACGAAGTACCTTCAGCCGTCCATTCGAGAGGGATGCCTGGAAACAAATGGAGCCATCTCGGCATATCGCTCATTGCGATTTCAATCGACAAATATTAGCCCTTTCATATTCGCGAATGCCGAAAGCGTATGGTCACAACCCATGGTCACTTAGGGAGAGGAAGGAGCTACATAAAGAAGGCCAAAGGCACCGAGTTCAGTTGCAGAGGGGATCTTCTCGAAGCTCCAGGCGCCATCGGACCCGATCTTAATACTGTTTCTAGTATAGAAGTAAATGAAGGCAAGAGAAGGTGGTTGAAACCTCCTTTCCTTCATTAAATGAGGGGAATGGAGGGTCTGGCGAGCCGCCTGCTCATGGAAGTCCTGCATATCGATTCTCTCAACGAAGCTGTGCCGAAGTCCTCGACTCAACAAAGAAGTCTACGCATGCTAGCCGATCACTTCATGGCTCAGCTACCCCCCTTACAGGAGCCATGCACAGCTAAGGTGGCATTTAAAGAAATATATCAGTACGAGTTTGACTGAAGGGACGCCAAGCTTGGAGTGACTGGGCACGCCTCTGTGGGTTGAATTTTCCTGAGTGTATAAAATCAGTCTATTGTATTTTGTAAGCATCGATGGTTGAGCAAAGCTCCCGATTGTAAAGTTTTGATGAAGCGTTGGTCGATCTGGTTAATGTATAAGGAATTTGAGATTTCTTACTTTATGGATGTCATCTTCCCTTCCATTTCTTTGTTTACTGTGTTAGAACAACTTGGAATTGGAGGATCCAGTTGAGCTGTGGCTATTATAGGATGATGTAGGTTGGATCACTGTAATAGTCACATTGTTTCTAATCGGTTCTTGTGATGTTCCTAGCGTTGAAACGACTCGGAATTGAAGGATTCAGTCGAGTCACCCCCTCAGCTCTTTGAAACTTTGGACCAAGAGGATATTGGCTTCTAAGTTTTTCTTCTTCAAGCTTCTGAAGGCCTGTTGCCCGAGGTAGTCTTGCTCACCCTTCTTACAAGTCTTCCATCTACCACCCTTTAATCAACTTACTGACAGAAGTTGGATCAAGACCTCCCTTGCTGCATACATACCAGGCCCGGTCTCCTGAGTCAAATTTTTATCTTCTTGAGTCTTTACCCATTCGATCACCCCCATTTACTAAATCATGACATAAAACTGATGGGCGTTGGGCTCTGCTCCTGCAAGAAATCCAGGAGTGACTTCTGACGCCAACATTTCTGGCGTCGTTGCCAGGGACGAAGTTGAAGATTTTCCCTGGGCAGAATGACATTGAGCCTCTGATTCCGAAGGTGCATCAGACATCAGAGCCCTTCAAGATTTCTACTGTGCACCTGGCGACTCCACCGTGGTGACTCCAAGGTTTCCACATCATTGTTTCAGCTGTGGCTACTGTTAGCACACCTGAAAGCTGACCCTAAGGAGCTTTCTCAAGAAGGTTTCAACAGCTTCTTTCTCAGCCTGAGAAGCTTCCTTGGGAAACAACAACGTTAGAATCTGGCCTTTGATGGTGAACAAGGACCAGACACATTTAATGTTGCACATCTTTCACCTGGCGAATACATGGTTCAAGGATCGATTGGCGACTCCACTGGTTCGATATGGAGAAAATCCTTGCTACCAGGTTTGCTTCTTTTAATTTTTCTGCTATTCCTAGTTTTCCTAATGTTGTCCCCTCTCTGAATGAATGGGGCGATTATTTGCCCATATTTGGAAAATGTGAAGAGGACAACCCTGCTCAGCACCTCAGTGAGTTTCATGAACTCATGCATCAGTGGGAGATACATCATGAGGATGTATTAATGAATATGTTCATGTTCTCGTTAGCAGGGGATGCACGTAAATGGTATCATTCTTTACCCCCTGTTAGCATTTATTCACTCAGTGATTTCCATGCAGCCTTCACTGCCTATTGTCAAGAGTTTTATCCCTCTGTGTTAGTTTGTCATAACTGTAGTGAGGGATACCACAACTCTATGCCGGATAAAGTTGTTTCGGACATAGGCTGTGAGGATGATTCTGACGACTTGGATCAGAAATCATTCCTTTCTCCTCCACATTCTTCTGCATCAGAGGTGGGTTATGAAAGTGATGAATATCCTAGGGGGGAAGAGGATTCCCTGAGTGAACTAGTGGAGCAGGTGATATTCCCCACTCCCCAGTGTGCAAAATTGGAATCTGAAGACAGCGAAGAGGATTTTCCAGTCTTCAAGGCAGATGATTTAAGTAGCTCTTTTGAAGAGATTATTGAAGATTTCTTGGATGCGTTAGCATCTGCCCCCGATGAGCCTGTTGTCTCAGAATTAAACAAAGAAGCCATTGTGGAAGAGGATTGTTTTTTCTTCCTTCACAAGATTTCCCATGATGTATTTACATTTGGGATTGAAAGGAAGGATCGGGAGTTCGTTCCCTTCTTACAAGATTGGGGGAGTGCATGGAGAAGATGAGGAAGAACCAGAAGAGAAGCTGAGCACATATTTCATTCCAGAGCCAGTCAGCAAGAAGCCACTACCTGAGATCGGTGAGCCTACATCAGTTGTTCACTCACCTGTGCCTATCAAAGATATTCAGTCACATGTGAGCAACTGTGTGGCAGAGGAGGCTGCCTATCTCCAATTCTCTGAAATTCACCACTCATTCTATGACCCTGTCAAGAAGTAAATGGAATGGCATTTCCCCTATGCCTTGGATACGCCCTATTTCATGTCAACTCTAGCTTGTAAGGAGGAGTTGAAGAGTGTAACCGTTTTGTTGTCACGGTTACACCATCTCCTCATGATCATTGACAGAAAGAAGGAGCTTCTATCCAGGAAGATGCTTGAATGGCTATGGTGGAAATTTGCTTTCACCTAGCCCCATGTAAAGTGTTTTATTAGTTTAGGATTGTATATAAATAAGCTCCTTTAGGTATGCATCTTTATTTTGTTGCTTTTATTTTGCGTCTTGTTTTTTCAGCAGCAGGATGTTTTGAGCCTGACTCCATAGCCCAACAGCAAGGCACTGAAGCTGCGGAATGAGTTCTTAGAGCATCACAAGGATGACTCTATTATATCGGACAACCCGAACCCGCTGCGCAATACGAGAGTTGTCCTTTGAGTTAAACCCCGGGCAGTTCGGTAGCTCCGAAAACCCGATGATCGTCGATCTGCTTTGCAAATAGATCCTGGATGCTACCGACGACATTTTGCCCGCTCGCTTGACCTGATACTTGGAAAAACAGGGATTCTCTCGTGCTGTGCTTGGGCATTTCGGGTGCAATCTATAGGCTTGGGTGTTTATGTGCCTAATGACAAAAATAATCGCTAACACCTTGAATAATCAATAACTATTTATTATTATCATTTACTTATTATATACTATATTTAATAATCAATAATAATTATATTGTTAATTATTATCTTTAGAGAATGTCTTCCCGATGTTGTCCAAACATAAACAAGGCCAACGGGTTTGTTTTCAGCCTTAATGGCAACATACGTGAAAAGGTTAGATGTATTCATAATAAATTAGCTATTTTTCTTTCACAGTTATGCTCACAATTTCCCTTCAACGTTTTATATAATTTGGTAACTTGGGTAGCGTGCGTTCAGTAAAACATAGCCCATGCTATGTGAAGGGAATTGTTTTCTCTCGTGTGTAAAGGAGAGGTCTCTTATTGTGGCTGCGATTTTACCCATTTATACTGCACTTGTAATATATTTTTTCACAGCATATTCCCCTCTTTGATCCATTCGATTTTCATGCCTTTCAGGACTGCAATTTGAATCACTTGCCCAACGAGTTCCATTTTATTTCTCCCAGTGATTTCATGTTGAGGTGACTATGTTTTGGAATCCATTGCTAAATGAATCCATTGCTCAGTGAATCCATTGCTCAGCAAATCCGTAGCTTAGCGAATCCATTTCTCAGCGAATCCACTTCTCAGCGAATCCATTGTTCAGTGAATCCATTTCTCAGCGAATCCATTGCTCTATGAATCTATTTCTTAGCAAATCCATTTCTCTGCGTGTTCTCCTAGCGACTTGTGTGCCCAATACTCCCTCAGACAATAATTTAATTTAGCATTGGTAAATTCCTTGAACATCCTGCCTTGTAACTCCTTGGTTAGCAATGCACCTACAACGATTGGGTAACATATTGGTGATGACAGTCAATTATTTACATGACAGTAAATTTAAACAACATTAAATTAATGATAGTAAATCCAAATGATACAGTCCATTTATTACATGACAGTAAATTTAAACAACAATAAATTAATGACAATAAATCTAAATGATAGGGATGGAAGTGATTTTATTCATGACTGTAAATTTATGATAGGCACAACCTTTTATGATTAAAGACAACATGGAACTACAATTTACCTTGAAGGTGATTGATTTCATGTATGAGAATGTCCTCACCTTACTGTCAGCAATTCATGCCTCGATTTTAAGGAAAGGGTTTTTTTAAGGAAAAGTTAATTTTGTTTGTTGTCAAACTTGTTTTTACCCAATAGCTTAATGTTTAATTGAGAGCTGGTAAAACCTTAATACTGTTGTTATGGCAAGACAACGTGTTGGAAGTTAATTCGTTGTTAGCATTATAATCATAAGATTTATACTTGATATTGTGAATGTTGTTTATATATTGGTATTGCTAAATTAGATTGTGTTAATGTTAGATTGATTTGTAATTAACCTATAAATTGTAATTTTAGACTTTCGAATTAGATTTGTATTAAGGTTAAATTAGAATTGCAAATTATTAACTAGTAGTAGTTTAGACTTGTTAAAATTAGATATGTGATTAATGTTAATTGATATATAGTTATTGTCTAAATTGGTAACTTAGACTCGCTAAATTAGAATTGTATATTATGCTAACTTAGGTTTGTAAATCACTGACTTTTGTAATTTAGGCTAGTTAAATTAGATTTGTATTTTGTAGAAATTCGAATGCAAATTAAGTATTTTTGTGATTCTCCTGATTTAACAATTATATACCACTGTTAAATAAAGAATCGATTCTACTATTATTCTTGCGGAAAAATAAACCATGATCACAAAGTGAAATATCAATAAAACATAACACATAAGTTTTACCGGGAAAGCTTAAAGCTAAAATCCCCACTATCATATATTATGTATATCATGGATCATGAAACAATCTCATACAAAACTCTAATCCAAGAGATCTTAGTACAATACAATTGTCTCACACTGTCATACAAAACTCAACAAATACATGTGCCAATTTCTATCTCCAAACAGCCTGCCTCCTCTGCACAATCCCTGCAATAAGGATTCTCACAATTGAATTCGAATTGCTTAGTTTTCACATGCTCATAATCATATCCGCTGCATGTGTTATTGCATGAGTGCACTTTACTCAAATCACAACTGATAGCCAAACTGTCCCTTTCACCTGTTATTTCAACTGGGTCTCCACTGGATCTGACATGCATATAGTTAACCATGGTGAATCTTCAGTTGCATGTGAGTTCATTGATTGTGAATTAATGAATAATTAATTCACTGAACTCTCACTAGTGCAAGTTTAGTTACAACTAGTACAATTAAGATTAACTCACTTAACTACACTTATAATTTTGTTACAACGTCAAATCACTCAGTTATAAATGAGATAATAGATTAATATTTATTGTCCAATTTATTTAAGGGAAAAGTATATTAGACACATGTTTCTTGTTGACTTTTCAACACTCCCTCTCAACAAGAAAATGATTATCCTTCACCCCAATCATGTCTCTACAATATTCGAATTTTCTCCTGGTGAGCGCCTTCGTCAGAATGTCTGCATCCTGATCTTCTGTAGGAATGTATTGAAGCAACATGATCTTTCGCTACACACAATCTCTGAGATGATGATATCGGATATCTATATGCTTAGATCTATCATGAAACATAGGATTAATCGAGAGTTTAATGCAACTCTGATTATCACAATAAATCATTGTCGGATCTAAATGAGAACCAAACAAACCAACCAAGATCTTTCTCATCCAGATAGCCTCACATATAGCTTGACAAGAAAGGGATTATCCTTCACCCCAATCCTATCTCTATGATATTCAAATTTTCCCCTGGTGATCGCCTTCGTCAGAATGTCTGCATCCTGATCTTCTGTAGGAATGTATTGAAGCAACATGATCTTCCACTACACACAATATCTGAGATGATGATACCGGATATCTATATGCTTAGATCTATCATGAAACACAAGATTAATCAAGAGTTTAATGCAACTCTGATTATCACAGTAAATCATTGTCGGATCTAAATGAGAACCAAACAAGCCAACCAAGATCTTTCTCATCCAGATAGCCTCACATCCAGCTTGAATTTCTGCCATGTATTCCACTTCCGCTGAACCAAGTGCCACGAATCTTTGTTTCATGTTATACCAATAAACAGTTGTAAATCCAATACTAAAGATCCCCCCTGATGTGCTCTTTCTGTCCATTGGGCTGCCCACCAAATCTACATCTGTGAAGCCATGCAACTTCACCTCATCCATCTATCTGTACCATAATCCATACTAAGATATCTCAGTACATGCTTACCCGCCTTCCAAAAGAGTTTGGTAGGCTTAACCATCACTTGACTTAGCTGGTTAACCTCATAGCAAATGTTCATTATCGTGTTCACTAAATACATTAGCGAACCCACTAACTGTCGATAGATAGTAGCATACACTACCTCTCCAAAAGTACCATCCTCTTTCCTCCAGTTTCCTAGAAGAGGAGTATCCATGGGTTTGCAACCCTCCAAACTTACCCAATATCTCCCTTTCATACTTGGCTTCAGACATAAAAATTTCAACATCTCACTACCATATATCCAATCCAAGGAAATAATGAAGAAGGCCCAAATCCTTCATCTCGAACTCCTTTGCAAGGTCCTCCTTGCATGAGTGTATCAAATTCTCATCACCAGTCGGTATTAAATCATCAACATAAAGCATAATGATTAAAATCTTACCCTCCACCACAATTTGGTATAGGTTTTCATCTGCTTCACTTTTGGTGAAGCCCAATCCGGTGAAATAGTTGTCTATCTAAGTGTACCAAGCACAGGGTGCTTGCTTTAGCCCATATAGTTCTCTCTTGAGCCTACACACATGTGAATCCCTATCAAAGGTCTCAAAACCTTCTGGATTCTTAATGTACACTTCTTCCTCAATGATCCCATTGAGGAACATAGTTTTTACATCCATCCGATGAATGCACCAGCCCATCTGTGCTGAGAGTGAAAGGATGGATATTATGGAAGAGTACCTTGTGATAGGTGTAAAGGTCTCATCATAATCTATCCCCTTTATCTATGAGAAGATTCAGGCCACAAACTTAGACTTGTATTTCTCCACACTCCCATCAACAACTTTCTTTACCTTGTAGATTCATCTCAAACCTACCACTGATTTGTCGACCGGTCTTGGGACAATTTCCCATGCACTATTTTTGACAATGGAGTCATACTCCTCTACCATAGCATCAACCCAAGTGGGGTCCTGCATTTCTTCTTGACAGGAAGATGGTTCAATCACAATACATTTGCTCACGAGAGCCATGTATCAAACAAATCAATCAGGAGACTGTCTCTGTCTGTGCTGTGAAGTAGGGGCTCCTACATTCTGTGCAACATCTAGTCTCAATCTATCAGCTTTCGTGATGCAAACGCGCCAACCAGGACACGTCTGCTCCACCAGGACCTTCTTTTTCCTTAGGCCCGAAGAGTTGAAACGCTCTTCAAATCCCCTATCAAAATTTTTCAATACCCACAGAACTATCCTTATGACTCCCCTGTGTTATATCGGGAAATCGGACCTCGTGGGATCGCGAGTCCTGCACTCGTGAAAATAAGATATGACAAAGCCCCGAACCCCGATGAAGTGTCCACGTCACCCCTTCCTCGTCTCCTGTCGGGAATTTCCCTATCGGGAAATCGACATATGTGATGTCGCAGTTCACGGGTACCACGAATCTCTGAACCCCGAACCCCGATGCCACCTGTCCTCTGTCCATGGCAAATATTTGGGGCCCACACTCTCGTAATGATCGGGAAATTACGTTTCGGGAATTCGTGATCCCTGATGCAAAAGTTCAGAGACCTTGCCAAATCCTGAACCTCGAATTGCGATGCCACTTGTCGTCACCTCAGGGTGAGACCTAATCCTTCGACACCTGTCCTCCACTCAACGCTATCGGAAAATCGCGGATCGCAACTTAAACCTACGCAATGCACTTGACTCCGGAAAGCCCGAAATGCCGAATCCCGACTCCCCGGGATCTCTCGCCACGTGTTCCTCCGATCAACGGCTCCGATCACTTCGGGAAATCGCCAGTCGCGATTTCAGTTTGCAAGTGTTTTTCACTCCGGGAAACCCCGATGCCTCCAAACGCTGACTTGCTCAGATCTCTTGCCACGTGTCCTTGCTACTGGACGGCTCTGATCGCCCGTCGGAATATCACGAATCGCGATTTCTTGATGCGATATTTCTACGTCCTCGGAAACCCCGATATCCCAATGGACTGAATCCCGATGACTCCTCCTCTGTTCGCTGGGGTTTAGACTCTGCACAACTCCGCACGATTTGACTGCTGGCGGGATTTTGCTAGTTCCCTCGGTGAATCCTGGCCATCAATTCCTCCCTCTCGAGGATCTCCTGAGAACGGCTAAGTGTTCTTTCTCAGCACTTGTTTTCTGATGTCTGCGCTTGCAAATTTTTCTCGAACCCTCTTTGGCACAACTCTTGTGCTTTCTTTCAACTATGTCACGAAGGTACTAAACCTCCCGAGCTTTTCCCCTCTGATTCCTCCAAGGAAATCTCACACGCACTCTTCGCGCTCGACTTTCAACAGCTCCCTGAGTGTTGAGCCTTTCAGACTCTGTGTACCTCCAACAACAATAGTCTCTACCTTCTTTTACTCAGCTTAACAACTGAGACCTCTAACTCCGCCTGTGTGCTCTTCACACGGCTTCCACAGTAACCTTATGACTTCTGGATGAATGAGAATAAGCGTTTAACTTCTGAGCCTTCATCAACGCACTCTATGCGGATGAATTCAACTGCACTCTATGCAGGAATCTCCTGGCTCAGACAGAGAAACAATTGAAAACTAATTCTCTTCTCTCAAACTTCAGTTAAAACCCTGAAATCACATGCACAACATATTCAAAGAAAATGCATAACCAGAAACAAACATTCATAAGCACATGAACAATACACATAGAGAAACAACACCGGCATGAGTTTGAATCAGAATTTCATTCTATTAATTCAATACTGTACATGGGTGTTCTTCACAAAGTTATCTGCTTGCTCCTCTCTCCTGAATGCTTCTAAATAATCTGAATCTTTAATAATGTACAAAGGAGGGTGTCTATATCCGTTTTCCCTCTCGAACTCTAAACTGTCTAATCTAGACTTAAACATCTATCTACCTGCATTAACTAGATTAAATGCCTCCTATCTAATTCAAACAAGAGCGTATGGCTCGAGGTCTGATACAACATACAAAAGGCATTCTTTCATAAATGGTGCATTTATACATTGGCGCATTCTCTTGTTTGAAAATTCAAAAAGTTTCGGCTGGTCTTGTCCAGCTGTTGTTGTCTTTCATGCTGGCTCGCTTGTCATGGGCGATGCTCCTGCATCATACTCCTCGGCTTTGAAAATATTCATGGGCTCCTGTCCATGAGCTCCTGCACGGTCTGTCCATACTTTTGGATAACTGCTTCTGTCTCCCAGCTGGCATCTTCCACTGGATGATTTTTCCATTTGACTAGGTATTCAAAGTATTCCTTCCGCCTAGTTCTTTTGCTGACCCTCTTGTCAAGTATGCGCTCCATCTGTGGTCTTTCTGCAATTGGCATCTACTTCTACCACTGGATCTCTGGCTGTTCATCATTTCCAGTTCCTGCTTCCTCAGCCTTATATGGATATAAGTCTGAAACATTGAATGTCGGAGATATTCCAATGTCATCCGACAATTCAATCTCATAAGCATTTTCTCCCAATTTCTTCAGGACTCTGCATGGCCCAATTTTCTTCATTTTCAGTTTGTTGTATGTTCCCCTTGGGAACCTTTCTCTCCTTAGATGTGCCAAAACTAGATCACCAACTTCGAATTGAAGTTGTCTCCTATGCTGATCTGCTCTGCACTTGTATTCCTGGTTCGTTTCCAGCAATCGCTGCTTCACTCTGCTGTGAAATTCTTCCATCGCCTGCACGGATTCTTCAGCGCTTGCACTCTTAGTCATTATCTGCCCTGAATCCTTCAGTTCAAATACTCCTCTCGGCTGCCTGCCATATACAATTTCAAATGGGCTTTTGCCTGTACTTCGATTCACTGAATCGTTGTACGCGAACTCTACCTGTGGCAACACATTGTCCCAGCTGCTGTGGCGCTCTGTCACCAGGCTTCTGAGTAAATCTCCAAGAATTTTGTTGACCACCTCTGTCTTCCCATCTGTCTGTGGATGATAGGCAGAACTGAACATTAAGTTAGTCCCCATTTTCTTCCACAGTGTCCTCCAGAAATTTCCAATGAACTTTGTATCCCTGTCCGATACAATGCTTCTGGGTAAACCATGAAGTCTAACGATCTCCTTGAAGAACAAATTTGCAATATGTGTTGCATCGCTAGTCTTATGGCATGGTATAAAATGTGCCATTTTTGAGAACCTGTCGACCACCACAAATATCGAATCGTGTCCTCTTTGCGTCCTCGACAATCCTAATATGAAATCCATGCTGATTTCATCCCACGGCCTGTCAGGTATGGGTAAGGATTGATAAAATCCCGCATTCTGTTTTCTTCCCTTTGAATGCTGACAAATCCTACACCTGTCAACAAACTTCTTGACATCTGTTCGCATCTTCAGCCATAAATAGGCTTCACTCAGCTTTGCAAATGTCTTATCGTGGCCAAAATGTCCTGCTAACCCGCCACTATGCTTTTCTTTTAGTAAATTCTCCCTCATGGAGCAATGTGGAATGCATAACTGATTGCCTCTGAATAACAGTCCATTTTGGATCAGGTAATCCATCCACAGGCTTCTGTCTCTGAGAACTAGATTCTCAGCTGCCTCGTATGCCTCTGCAAAATCTGCATCACCTGCATACATGTCCTTTAGATTTTCAAAACCCAAGGTTTTGACTCGAAACTCCTGCAACAACAAACATTTCCTGCTCAAAGCATCAACCACTTTGTTAGCAGTCCCTGAAATGTGTTTAATTACAAATATAAAATTCTGCATATACTCTACCCATTTAGCATGTTTTTGATTCAACTTTTCTTGTTGACTTACAAACTGTAGTGCATGATTATCACTATACAGAACAAATTCCTTGGGTATCAAGTAATGCCTCCACTTCTTCAACGCTTGTATGATGGCATAAAATTATTTATCATACGTTGAATACTTCACCTTTGCCTCATCCAACTTCTCACTGAAATACACAATTGGTCTGTCCTCCTGGCTTAAGACCGCTCCTATGGAAAAGCCACTCGCATCGCACTTCACCTGGAAAACTTTCTGAAAATCTGGCAACACCAACACTGGTTTCTCTGTGATCTTCCACTTCAACAATTTGAAGCTCTTTTCCGCCTCTTCAGTCCAATGAAAAGACTTATGTCTTTTCTTGACTGTGTCCATCATTGCTGCGCTAATTCCACTAAAATTTCGAATGAATTTCCTGTAGAAACTCGCCAGTCCATGGA
>JZKD02S1101469.1:96007-141070 GCA_000966675.3 Picea glauca | reverse complement strand
GGAGTCTGTCTCTGCTTGCGCTGTGAAGTAGGGGCTACTACATTCTGTGCAACATCTAGTCTTAATCTGTCAGCTTTCGTGGTGTGCTTTCTACCATTTCTGATGGATGGCTCTGATTGAGTGGTTTCCTCCACTCCATGAATCTCCTCATGTGGTTGATCCACATCTTGAGACTCATCTTTGGGAACCAACAGTTCCTCTTATGTATGCAAGTCTAGCTCCCTCTCAAGTGACAACCGCATGCCTTTCTCTTCATCGAATTTTATATCCTGTCGCATAATAGTCATCTTATTATTTGGAAAATACACACAATAATTATGGGGTGTTTATTTGTAACCCATAAATATCCCAACTTCAACAGTCGGTTCCAGCTTCTTCCTGGAATCATTGGTCACATGCACAAAAATAGATGAGCCAAAAATTTTAAAATGAGAAACATCAGGTTTCTTACTTGTGAAAGATTATTCAGGTGTACTCATGCCAAGTATTTTATGAGGACAATGGTTCTACACATAAACCATAGTATTTCATGCTTCTGCCCACAAATGCATTGGTAGGCCCTAATCATGCAACATCGCTCGTGCTACACCCACGATCATTCTGTTCTTTCTCTCTGGGACCCCATTTTGCTGCGGGTTATGAGGCGCTATGAGTTCTCTTTGAATTCCTTCTCTGCTGCAGAAGTCCTTGAATTCGTTAGAGACGTATTCTCCACCATTATCGCTCCTTAGAGCCTTCACTTGCTTCCCCGACTCTTTCTCCACCAATGATTTAAACTCACAGAACTTTGAGAATGTTTGATCCTTCTTCTGCATGAAGAATATCCAACATTTACGAGAAAATTCATAAACAAAAATAACATAATACCTATGTTTTGTTGTTCAAGAAACCGAGAATGGTTCACACACGTCTGTGTGAATTCTCTCCAAGATTACTGAAGCATAGTTATCCTTTTCATGAAAGGTGGAATTTACATACTTCCCTAGGGTGCACCCCTTACACTGATCTAACTAATAAAGTGTTCCCATTGAAATTCCAGTAGATATTTTCTACATGATCTTTAAGGCTCCATGATGAAGATGGCCCAATCGCCTATGCCATAATTCTCCCTCATCCCGGCTCACCACTTTTTCTGCCTTGCCCATCATGGCACCGCAACCATCTACCTTCAACATGTAGAGATTCTTAACTCGAATCCCTATCTTCTTGATTTGACTCGTTGCTTTATGTCGCAGGTAGGCTTTTCCACTGCTAAAAACAACATCATAGCCTCTGTCCTCCAACATTGCGACTGAGACCAGGTTTTTCTTCAGACCTGGAATATGCATAACATTTTTCAATTGAAATGGTTTACCTAACTCCCTCTGAAAGGTAATGGTACCAATACCAGTCACACTGTATCGTCCATCATTGCCCATCTCTATATGCATTCTGAGATCTTTCTCCTCCAAGTCAATGAAATACTCTTTATCTTTCGTCATGTGGAAGTAGTCGCCACTATCCAAATACCACATTGATCCCGATGTACTTGAATCCATGCATGCGATCAAAGTGAAGTCAAGTTCAAATTGTGAGACAAGAGCCTCACCAGTTGCAGCTCCAACAACCATCTTTTTCTTCCTCTTCTGCGGACAGTTAGTAGCGATATTCCCATGTTCGTGACAGTGAAAATACTTCACTTTGGACAAATCCAGCTTCTTGAATTTAGACTCAAATTGTGAATCGAATTTCTTCCCTTTCCCTTTCCTTTCCTTGGCAGTCAAAGCACAATCCTCTTCATCATCATGATTTGATGAATATCCATCTCTGGTGTTCCACCTGAACTCCTCTTGCACTAGATCCAACCATAGTCGTTCCCAATCTGGCAATTTTTCCCTTCCATTGATAGAGTCTTGATAACTGTACCAACTCTTGGGAAGTTCTAGGAGAGCCAGGCTCACCAAATCATCAACAATGACTATTATTCCCATGCTTCCAAGATCACCTAGACATTGGACAAACTTTGTGAGATATTTTGGAATGGTGTTGCCCTTCACCATCTTGATCTTCCTGAGTTTATCTTTGAGCGCCAATTTCCTATGGTCATTGTTGTTTTGGAATAGATCTGTCAAAACCTTCCACATTGCATGTGGTGTGGTTTTCCCATGGAGACTTGAGACAATGTGGTATCGTACTCCCTCCAAAAGAATCCTCCTCACCTTTGCCACTTTCTTTTACCATGCATCAATATTTGCAGTGTTTGTCGCATCTGGCTTAGGAACAACTTCGTCAATGTAATCCTTCAAGACATTGTCTTCGAGTACTACCTGCATCCTGTCCTTCCAAGCAATATAGTTCGAGCTACCCTCGAGTGCATACTCCAAACTCAAGCCATTGAAAGACATTTTTATTTTGAATCAACTATTGTAGCAAGAAAATCCTACAAATTCAAATGTTATCCAACCACAAAAAAACTCAACTGCTACAATTCCTCTTTCCCTGGGAGGTTCGCACCCCACCTAAAAGTAGCCTGAGGGAACTTCGCACCCTACCTATGTATAGCCTGCAAACTTGTTGAGGGATTTCACACTATAATGCACTGTGCGGTGAGGGAAGTTCACACTTCTCCTTTAAGCAACCTGCAAGAATTTCAATGAAGTTCACACCTCTCCTTTGAGTAGGGTGTGAGAATCTCTACTCTTAGAAATGTGCGTAGTTTTCAGTACTAAGGTTCGCACCCTGCCAGAGACTGGACCTGCGAAAATAATATTATTTTGGCACCTCACTTCCATGGCTCCGTGGCGTCCGTGGTGCTGATACCAGGTAGAAATTTCAATACAAATTAAGTATTTATGCGATTCTCCTGATATAACAATTATATGCCATTGTTAAATACAGAATCTCTTCTACTATTATTCTTGCGAAAAAATAAACCACGATCAAAAAGTGAAATATCAATAACACATAACACAAAAGTTTTACCGGGAAAGTGTAAAGCTAAAAACCCCACTATCATATATTATGTATATCATGGATAATGAAACAATATCATACAAAACTCTAATCCAAGAGCGCTCAATACAATACAATCATCTCACACTGTCATACAAAACTCAGTAGATACATGTGCGAATTTATGTCTCCAAACAACCTGCCTCCTCTGCACAATCCCTGCAATAAGAATTCTCACAATTGAATTTGAATTTCTTAGTTTGCACATGTTCATAAGCATATCCACTGCATGTGTGATTGCATGAGTGCACTTCACTCAAATAACAACTGATAGCCAAACTGTCCCTTTCACCTGTTATCTCAATTGGGTCTCCACTGAATCTGACATGCATGTAGTTAACCATGGTGAATCTCCACTTGCATGTGAGTTCACTGATTGTGAATTAATGAATAATTAATTCACTAAACTCTCACTAGTGCAAGTTTAGTTACAACTAGTACAACCAAGATTAACTCACTTAACTAAACTTATAATTATGTTACAATGCCAAATCAATTAGTTATAAATGAGATAATAGATTAATATTTATTGTCCAATTTATTTAAGGGAAAAGTAAATTAGACACATGTTTCTTGTTGACTTTTCAACATATTTAACGCTAAATTAGATTGTAAATATTGACCAATTTAGACTTCATAAATGGTTTGGGTTGTGGACGAAGTCATGTATTAGCTTTCATTTTTCCTTTGTTGTCGTCTTCTTGTGTCTCGAAGACCTATTTCTTGGGGTATGGGTGTATTCTTCTTATCGGTATTCGACTCCCAGTACGTTGGATTTATCCAGAGTCCTTGGTCAAGATAGGATGTGTCGCGCCAAGGTTATAGTTGTTCCTATCACTTGGGGATGACATGATTACTAATGAGGGGATCATTGTGTTCCCCTGAGAGATGGAGGTGAAGGATAACTTGGCCGAGGTATGTTCCTTCTGTGTGGGTGTTGTTGATTGTTGTAAGTTGTTGTTAGCACTTGGGTTGTAACGCCTTCACATGTTTGGTTTGCGTGCCTTGAGGCTCTAGTCATTGGTCATCAAGGCCAATGTATCAGGAGGGGGATGTTGTCCCGTATCTTGTAGGCGTGGTCTTGTTTGCGTCGGGTGGGTAGTCATTTCTCCTTGTTGTTTTACGCAAGTTTCTCATAGTTTCTCTTGTCTTAGTGCGTGGAGTGATAGTTTTCTATTGCCTGTTCTGCGGGTGGGGGTCCATGGTCAGGTTGCATGTTTAAACTATTGTCGTCGTCACCTTCTTTCCTAAACAAAAAAAAAATGCACTTTTTCTTCGCTTGTAGTCATAATGATGGGGTCGTTACATATGGCATCAGAGCGGGTTCAACCCACGACTTGGGATCACTATGGCTTTCGTTGATATGATATTTGATAATAATGTTTCTAATTAAGTTGACTTGTATTCATGAAGGTAATCATGTATAGAAGACGTCGCGGAGGCAGACAACGGGGTGCTAGGGGAGGAGGCACGATGCTTCTAGTAGGATCCACTCCTGAGGGGTCTAACCCTAGGAAGACGAACAAGTTGTCAGAAAGGAGAAGATAACGATGGGTGATGTGGTTGTGCTAATGAGGTCTTTCCAGTGAATGTTTGAGGCACTGATCATTTGTTTGAATAGATATGAGGCTAGGGAGTTGGCACCCCTTGAGGGTCCACCACACTCTTCGGTTGGTACTGATAGCATTCACGACGAACTTAAGCAGGTAAAATTTCTCAAGTTATTTGGTGCCCCAGACGGCACAGCTGCCGAGGCATGGTTGGAGAATATGGTGATGTGATTTTCACTTCATGAATATACCTCCAACATGAAGGTCCACATGGTGGTCCTCCAACTGAAGGGGAGCACTCTTCTATGGTGGAAGATTCTCCTGCCACAACTGAACATAGCTTTCGAAGACGTTTCATGGGAACTATTTGAGGAATGGTTTCGAGAGAGGTACCTATCAGAGGAATTCATTGAGCTTCAACTCAACACATTCAACGCCTTATGATAGGGAAACCGTACAGTTCCCTAGTACGAGGCCCGCCCGTTTTATGGAGTTTCTTCGGTATGCTCTGCTTATTAATACTGAGAAACATAAGTTCAACAGGTTCATGTTTAGCCTTAATGGAAGCCTACATCCAAAGGTTAGGATTATGATGCCTCAGATCTCGCATAATGCCATCTTGAAGGCCCTCATAGCAGAGGAGGATATTGTTAGTGGGGGTCAGAGCAGGACTCCATTGAGACTAGTAGAGCAAGTGTCATCTGGTGTGCAGGAACATTAGACACTAGTCAGACATATGCCAGGATATCATGCCTTCCTGAAGGGATCCACTTTCACTACATCTTGGCGATGAGTGCCTCAGCAGCAGACTCCTTACCGAGGAACACCACATCAGCAGAAGCGTCGACCGCAGGAGCAATAGTTTAGTTTTGTTCAGAAGAACAGACCAGGATTCTAGGTCAGTGGGCTGTCAGCTTCTATTTTGGGTACAAGGAGTACTGGACGGAAGAAGGGATGTTGGACATGCGGGGAGCCACACTACCAGCAGGACTACCTAGTGGAGAGGACTAGAGCATCTAGATCAGTCGGACCCACTACCATGGGATATTTGGGCAAGGCCCATCGGATTCATGCAGTGATGAATAATCGTCAAGCAAAGCACTAGTCAACTGTGCTCGAGACGTCAAGTACCGTCGCTAACTAGACCCTTAGTATTTTGATATATCTCTGTGATATCGAGAGTTTCATTTATGGTGCATCTCTAAAAAGTATTAAGGTAAACGCAGTCGAATAGGATGAGTTTAGCTTTATAGAGATGACTTTGGGAGCCAAACAGAAGGTTCGAGGAAAGGTTACGGGTTGTACCCTTAACCTGGGATAGTTTGTCACCAGGGCCATCCTGTACATCACAATCTTAGGATCTTATGACATCGTGATTGGTATGGAATGGTTGGAATCGCATGAGGAAATACTCAACTATAAGACGAAACGATTGATCTTGGTCGATGATGAGGGACAAATACATGTGATTGTAGGACGGAATCAAGGAGTTTCCCTGAGGTTCATCTCTTACTTACAACTATGAAAGAGCATGTGCAAGGGATTTAAGCTTTATGCGATCCTTGTGTTAAACAAGAAGGGAGTAGTAGAAGGTCTAGAACACATTCCGGTGGTGAGATATTTTGCAGACATCTTTCCGGAGGCATTACTTGGGATGTCGTCGAAGAGGGAATTGGATTTTACCATAGACCTAAAACTGGGGACTGAACCAATAGCGAGAACGCCTTATCGTATGTCAACCCTAGAGTTACAGGAGTTGAGAATGCAACTGAAGGAATTGTTGGACCTGGGACTTATACGTCCAAGTGTGTCACCATTGGGCATGCTTGTTATTTTCATACAAAAGAAGGATGGGTCATGGAGGCTCTGCATTGAATACCGTCAATTGAACAAGGCAACGATCAAGAATCGGTATCCATTGCCAAGGATTGATGATCTATTCGATCAAATGAAGGGTGTGACAATTTTTTCCAATATCGATTTGCGATCAAGGTATCAATAGTTACGGATCAAGGAGGATGACGTCCCTAAGACAACCTTTAAGATGAGTTTTGGACATTATGAGTTTACGGTTTCACTGTTTGTACTAAAAAATGCCCCAGGGGTATTTATGAGCTTAATGAATGGGGTGTTCTGCAAGTACTTGGACAAGTCCTTCCAAGTATTCATTGACGATATTTGGATTTACTTTAAGATGATGGAGGATGATGACGAGAACTTTTACTTGGTACTATAGTGTCTGTGAGAGCACAAATTCTATGGGAAGTTGTCCAAATTCACATTTTATCAATCAAAGATTCACTACTTAGGGCATGTCATCTTTGATCAAGGTATCATCATGGATCCAACAAAGGTCAAGGCTATTATGGAATGGCATGCGCCAACGAATGTACCAGAAGTGCATAGCTTCATGGGTTTAGAAGGATACTATCAACAGTTCATCGAGCGATTTTCGAAGATAGAAAGTCCAATCATAGAATTGCAGAAGAATAACAATAAGTTTGTTTGGACCGAGAAATGCACAGAAGAATTTTGGAGGCTCAAGGAGTTGTTGACAACGACACTGATACTAAAAGTCCTAGACATGTACCTAGACTTCTTGGTATGCACTGACACATCTAGAGAAGGCTTAGGCAGAGTCTTGATGCAAGATAGTCGAGTGATCGCTTACATCTCGAGGAGAATGAGAAGCCATGAGGAGAGTTATGCGATGCACTATTTGAAGTTGTTAGCCATTATTTATCCCTTGAATATTTGGAGACACTACCTTGTTGGATGAAAATTTGAATTAAAGACGGACCACTGTGGAATACAACACATCTTTACACAAAGTAACCTGAATGTGCGACAACGACGTTGTTCGAAACTGATTAGCGAGTACGATTTCAAAATTTCTTACATAAAAGGAACAGTGAACCGATTGGCATATGCATTAAGTCAGAGACCACATATATTCTTGGTGTTGCCTCTTCATATGAATCTACGTGAAAAGATTCTAACTTTACAGTGCGACGATGAGTGGTACAAAGAGGTCGAGGATTTTATCGGACAAAACAAAATGATGGTACCAATATTTGAATGATTTACATTTGATGACGATGGATTATTAAGGTTTAAAAATTGGGTTTATGTACCACCGAACGACAAGTTGAGGAGCTTGATCCTAAACGACACTCATAAATCAGTATACATGGCTCACCCGAGAGTCACAAAGATGAGAGCGGACCTTAAACCATTATTCTTCTGGAAAGGAATGAAGGAAGACATAGTCAACTATGTGGCCAGATGTATAGAATGTCAATAGGTAAAGGCCAAACATAGATGTCCAATAGGATTACTACAACCACACTCTATTCCATAATCGAAATGGAAGGTTATTTCGATGGATTTTATTATTGGATTTCCACTGACAGAAAGGAGACATGACTCGATTTTCGTAGTAGACAACACTCTGATGAAGAATGTTCATTTTATTCCTGTGTGTATGATGTATCAGGCACCTAACATAGCTAAAGTTTTCATCAGTGCGATTGTGAGGCTGCATGGCATGCCTAAGAGGATTATATCCGATCGAGCATCGTTGATTACTGGACGATTTTGGACTAGTTTCCAAGAGGCCTTGGGAACCCAACTTAAATTTAGTACTACATATCACCCGAAGACTGACAAGCAGACCGAATGAACCAACTAGACCTTGGAATACATGTCGTGCATGTACGTAATGGACTAACAAAAGAATTTGGAAGAATTATTTCCACTACAAGAATTCGCTTATAACAGCATCTACCAAAGCACCATTAAGATGGCACCTTTTGAGTTTCTTTACGGGTGACCGTGTCAGACACTTTTGAGTTGAGATTGGCTTGAGGATATGGTCCTGGTGGGACAAAAAATGATCCAAGAAATGGAACAAAAGATGAAAACAATAAGACAAAGGATCAAAGAAGCACAGGATCGACAGAACAGTTATGTCGATGTGCACCATGTCGACTGTAGTTACGAAGTAGGCAATCTAGTCTTCTTGCAGGTAAAACTGCATAAGAGTTTGATCAAGTTTGGAAAGGGAGCTAAAATCTCTCCTAGGTTCGTGGGACCTTTCGATATTGTGGAGAGAAAGGGGCCCGTGGCGTATAGACTAGCCTTGTCTGATTCTTTGAGTTGTATCCACGATGTTTTTGACGTATCTGTATTGAGAAATTTTATCAGTGATCCTACACATGTTATTGACATGAGTTCCTTGTAGGTATTCGACAAGGGGGCACTCGTGGCTGAGCCGATCCGCATCCTGGATCATCGTATTCGACAACTACGATGTCGAATAGTAGATCAGGTCAAGTTCCATTGGGACAACTATAGTCCGCACTCGGTGACCTGGGAGAACGCATATGATATGCGCCAACAATTTCCATTTTTGTTTGATATATAGACTTATGATACTATGATACACATTGTTTCAGCACTTATATACTGGGAAACTTTGGGAAGTGTATGTAACATCCCACTCATGCACGCAATGAGCCAACTTATTCTTTGAGGACACTTTCTTGCAAGTGATCTAGATTATTATACTATTGGGCATTTGATTATTATTATGAGGCATTATGAATTGATGACATGTTATTTTGTTGTATTCACATAGATAGGTGCTATTGACTCATTTTTCCTGAGTGTGCAGGATTTTATACCTCGAGGATGTAGAGGCATCAATGAATCCCCTTGGACTCCAGATTGAGTCAGGGAGTGGACTATTAGGGTTTAATTGTTGTATATATGAAATTTGTGCATCTTATTAGATGATATGATTATGGATATTATTTCTGACATGATTTGTTGATGATGCAGGCTGACGATATCTTTCTGACGAGACTCACATGTGGAGTAGAGGGGTCACTCATGATAACCAGAGACGTTGAGGGAGAGGTGTGGAAAGCATCTCTTCCATGGCTTACTATCACTCCAACCATGGCTCGAACTATAGGTTAATGATTACCTAGTTCGAGAAGACCCATGATGTTGTGAGCGAAGACTGCAACAATCACTCCCGAGGATTCTAAGGGGCACGCGATAACACAGGGGCCTTATTCCTTAGAGGCCCTTAGTCTCCCATAATATCACCTAGCAGAGTATTGACTTCAGGTTTTTTTTATGTCTACCAAGTCAGTCAAGAGGTGAGTGGCACCCTTGGAGTGCATTCTGCGTCCTGAAGGGCACATCGCACAAGGGAAACAAAATGAGGTGAGTGGCACCCTAGGAGAACCTAGTGTGTCCTGAAGGGCATGTCGCATTGTTAACTAATAAGTGAATAAACCTAGATGGTCTTAGAATGAATAATGTGATAAGAAATATTTAATACAATTTCACTAATAAAATGCCGCCCAACCTAGGAAAATAAAATCTAGGTCTAAGTGATACTTGTGATATATATATATATAATTAATAATAATAATAATCATTAATCATGTGACGATAAGGGGGTAAGCAATTCAATTAATTTATAAAAACTTTTGGGGGATAAAATTTAAGAAGGGTGAAAAAGGGGAAATTTTTGTTTTGTTACATATGCTAATTAAAATTTATTAATTAAAAAGAGAAAGGGGAAAAAGGTAATTTGCCACACTTGCCAATTTGAGTTTTAAATGAAAATGGAAAGAGGTAAATTTAAAAGAATTAGGAAACTAGGAAAAAGTGAGAAATATAAAGAGAAATGGAAACATAAGGAAAAAATAGAAAGACAAACTTAGTAAGGTATCTTGCATTTAAGAACTTTCTAAATTGAACTCAACTAGTGTATTAGTAAGGGGGTAAGTCATTAAAATGTGTAAGGGAATATGGGGAAACCTAGGAGAGATTCTAGGAATGCTTTTAGGTGGGTGAGGGAAATAGGAGTAATCAATTAATTAATGAAATTAGTTTATGGTGCAATGAAGGGGATGGGTTACACATGTACGGGGATAATTTTTATGAATTAAATTATTGAACAATAAATTAAATGGGAATTTTGGAAAGTAGATGACTTAGAAACTCTATATAAAGGAGGGAGGAGGAAGAGGATGGATCTCTGTTGTGATGCATAACATTATGTTGCAGAAATTTAGACTTGACTAAATTCACTTGTGGGAGATGGGACACCCAGCTCAGTGAGGAGTGGTTGCTCGACCTTGCGAGGAAACCTGGGAGCTAGTTGTTCTTTGGTTAGTGTGCATGGCCCCCTTGCGGATTGGGGGGCTAAGGAAGAAGAAGAGTACCCCTAGCATTGGTTGGGAGGTGTCGGTGAAGTCTCATAGGTCAGCAAGCGGGAGTTGCATGGAGCGTGTGGGACAACAACTCAGAGAGGACAACTTGGGCTATGGTATGCTTACCTTATTCTACATGGTAGATTATTATTATATATTACACTTTCATTTATGTATTTTTAATTGAATAAAGATAATGTTTAACTCAACATTTCAACCGAGAACTTAAATTTTCCCATAGCCTTAAGATCGTTGCTTGACTTGATTCCCTTGGCATTCAATCCTTGATGTTCTGACTGTCCTATTAGTTTTAATTGATTTTTAAGAATATTTTATGCCTGGTGTTCATCCTCATCCCTAGTTCATCAATCCATGCCTGAGTAGTCAGCCAAGAGCCAAATCGACGGTCGTCACATAGGTGCACAATGACCTATAGATTCTAATGCCCTTCTTTTCTATGCATGGATGATGAGGGAAGGGTGTGTTTCCCAGTGGTGTACCCCTGTGGATTTTTCTTGGCAGATTGATGGTCATTGTGCCTACTTGTGTTGAGTAATTTCGTCGTTCTTAGCATTCCTACCCGGTAATTTTTATCTTCTACATTTTTACTCTCTGCATTTGAATCATATGGACTTTGTTTTGTCCACCTAATGACGATGTTTTATTACCTTCGTTACTCTGCATTTTACTTACGTCTTGAAGGTTGATTTACTTTTATCTTTTAGTCTGTATCGATTCCTTGCAAACTGGCTAATGTTCGATCTACAATTTAATTCATTGACTAAAATTTTCCTTCTTTGCAATTTTAATATATTCAACCATGATTCTTGCCATCCGGTTCTCTCACCTCTAGTTAGTGTTCTCCCTCTGTAGTTTACAATACTTTGATAGAGAATTTTTCCTAGTAAATTCAACGATTATTTTTATTGACTACGTTGGACAGATTTAGTATTGACAGTAAGTTTTGGGACAATGCTTTATGGATTGGTACAGGGTAGTCTTCCATACATTTATTATATTACTATCCATGATTTTGAAATTCACAGGTTAGATTTCACAATTTTCTTTTTATACCTATGGAAGTTAGTTGTATTCATAGTAAATTAGCTATTTTTCTTTCGCAGTTATGCTTAGAGTTTCCCTTCAGTGTTTTATATAATTTGGTAACTTGGGTAGCGTGCATTCAGTAAAAGCTATCCCATGCTCTGTGAAGGGAAGCATTTTCTCTCCTCTATAAAGGAAACGTTTCTTATTATGGCTGCGATTTTACCCCTTTAGACTAGACTTGTAATATATGTTTTCACAGCATATTCCCCCCTTTGATCCACCTGATTTTAATGCCTTGGAGGACTACGATTTGAATCGCTTTCCCAGTGAGTTCCCTTTTTTTCTCCCAGTGATTTCATGTTGAGGTGACTACATTTTGGAATCCATTGCTCAACGAATCCATTTCTCAACGAATCCATATCTTAGTGAATCCATTGCTCGGAGAATCCATTTCTCAGCAAATTCATTGCTCAAGGAATCCATAGCTTAGTGAATCCATTTCTCAGCGAATCCATTACTCTGTGAATCTGTTAAATATAATGTAACCTCAACAGGCTGACTGTACACTGCCAGCTGTCTTGGCCAGCTGTACTTTCTATTCTTGTTTTGCTTGAGCCTATTTAGCTCAGCTACTTCCCTTTGCATAGTACTCACTTATTCATATATTCTTCATATATTCTAATATACTGTTTTCTGTTCTATTATTTTCTCTCTGCATTTATTGCTTCACAATTTATCATGGTATAATAGCTACAGAAGTAATCCTCTTCACACATGCTGGAGAGAAACACAATCCTCAAATAGAGCAGAGCTTACATGGATATTGAGAGCACGCGACACCGTCTTTTTCATAAGGCTTGGAGAGTTGTCCATTCATACTCTCAAAAATCAGCATAAGAATCTCATGCGCCAAAGTAGAGCGTACAATGCTCGAAAGATCGAGGAAGAAGGGAGTGCAGAAGAAAAAACTTTAATGATTCTTGTAATTTTCAAGAATCATCAAAGAATTCACAAAGAAGAGCTTCAGAAGGCAGAAACGTTGAAGATTTCACAGAATTCATTCAAATTTGTGAAAGATTGCTGCAGAAGGCAACATCGTTTAAAGAATTTTGGAAATCGCTCAAATCTGTTAATGATTGTAGCAGACAACGCCAAGCTTCAAAGAATCTGTGTATTTCTTTCAAATCTTTGAAAGATTCATGAATCTTTCTTCCACGGGAGAAAAGAACGCATCTCATGTGTAGATAACAGCCATTGAGGCCGTAAGATTCGTCTCGCAAACGGATCCAGAGTGGGAAATCTAGTTCAGAAGGGATGAAGAGAGCACAGAAAAGATGAAAGAATTTCAGCCGCTAGATCTTGCGCAGAGGACCGACAACCATTGGATCAGCGAGAAGGTGCATGAGGTTTAGTCCTTTGGACCGCACAGGAGAAATTTGAATTGCAAAGTCACGAAATCATTTGGACTGTTCATCAAGAAACACGTGGCGAGATGTAGGCATTTTGCTGACTCGCAAGGTGTAAAGGTCAGAAGACTGTCGTGAGAATTCACAAATCGTGAAACCATGAGTTATTCTGGACCATTGGATCGCGAAAGATCGTGAGCTATCGATCTGACCTAATCGCAAAATTGGGGATCGAGATTTGTATGAGCGAAGGAGACTGCTCTCCAAAACCCTGATATGCGAAATCCCAACATCGTAAATCGTGAAATCTTGAAAATATCACAGTCGTCCATTTGTTCGGACACGTGGCGAACATCGAGGAAACCGTTGGCATATTGGCTATCGGGGTTTCAGGTTGACATAGGATTTCTGTCATCGGGTGTCGCAAATCGTGAAGTCGTGAAACGACAAGGACCATCCATTTTGAGGGGATGCGTGGCAACAATCTACTTCCTCGGGGAAAGTACCACAAGGAAAGGCCATCGACATTTCAGGAATCAGTTTTTCGGAAGTTGAGAGACCAAGAGATCGCGCGTTTGAGTCACAAAACCCTGAAAGGGACCACGGTCATATCAGGAGAGGTCATGTGGACTAGAGGTATAGCCCAAGGGGCTAACTGAAGTAAACATAGCTTCGACAAATTGGCATTTCAGAGTTCGTGGCTTGGGAAACTCTAGGACAAGAGTTCTAAACTCGTGAAATAATGAATCGTGAAATCCCAAAGGGATCTGAACCATCAGATCACAGGAAGATATGGAGCATTGATAGGCGTTTTGGCGATCAGAAGCTGGAGAGACAAGAATTCAGAGGACTCGTCTAACGAAGTCCCGAGATCAAATCCCTCGAAGCCAAAAACTTGTGAAATATTGAACATAGACTTGTGAAGTCACTTCAAATTACACGCAAGAGATAGGTATGTAAGAATTTTTTTCTATTTTTGTTCAAATTTAAAAAAAAATAAAAAAATATGGTGTCGTCTAACAATTTAGAACCAACTCAGGGTCAGATTCTTCTTGGAAAGAACTACAAGTTCTGGTCTCTTCAGATGAGATCCTTCTTGCAAGCACAAGAGTGTTGGGATCCAATGGATCTTGGATATGTGGAACTAGATATAGCAACCATTTCTTCTATGACAAATCCACAGAGAATTTCTCAGGCAACACAGAGGAACAAAGAAAATAAAGATAAATTTTGGATTCAAAATTCTGTGGATGATTCAATTTTCTCAAAAATCATAGGCGCTAGTACTTCAAAACAGGCCTAGGGCATCTTTAAATCTTCCTATCGAGGAAATGAGAGGGTCAAAACATTTAAACTGCAGACCTTGAGGACGCAATTTGAGACTCTAAGGATGACAGAGTCCGAAAATGTGGATCAGTTCGTGACCAGAGTCATGGGCATCGTGAATCAGATCAGATTGATTGGTGAAACCATCATTGATCAACGCATTGTTAAGAAAGTCCTCAAAAGTTTACCCAAGAAATTTTAAATGGTTGTAACAACAATCCTTGAATCCAAGGATCTGTCATGTTTTTCAACATATGAACTAATTGGTTCCTTGGTGACACATGAGACTAGACTGCATCTCACAGATGAGTCAATCTCCAATGCTTTCAAAACTCAATTCTCCTTTAGCATAGGGAGAGGCAAAGGAAGAAGAAGAGGTCACCAAGGAAGAGGGAGCAAGCACAATAACCCTCACTCCAGTGGAGGTAATAAACAACAGTATCTGAATAAAAATTTCCAAGTTAAAAGACAACAACAACAAAATCAACATCAGAATTTTCAGCCTCAAAGAGGTAGAGGGAGAAGATCAAATGAGAAATCAAGCATTCAATGCTATTACTAGAAAAAGTATGGGCACTATGAATTTGAATGCAGGAAGAAGCAAGCAGATCATCTCTCAGGCAAAGCACATGTGTCAAATCACACGAGATAAAACTCAGGAGGTATGTTTCTTTTGTGTCACAACACTGAACAACAACCTAAAGATCTCTGGTTGTTGGATAGTGAATGCAACAATCACATGAAAGGTAACAAAGAATTACTTTCATGCATTGATTCTTCAATCTTATCTGATATTACACTTGGAAATGATTACTTAGTCAAGGTTCAAGGAAAAGGAACTATTCCTATTCTTACTAAACAGAATGTCAAGAAAGACATAAACAATGTCTATCATGTTTCAGATTTGAAACATAATTTGTTAAGTGTAGGAAAACTCATTGAACATGGCTATAAGGTACTTTTTGAGGGAGCATCTTTCAAAATATATGACAAAAACCCCTGCAGAAAATTGATTTCTAAAATCCATATGACTCTGAATAGGATGTTTCCCCTTACACTCAAAACTGCAAATCTGATTCAACCATATGCACAGAGTGCATCTACCTGGAATGAAACAATGGTTTGGCATACAAGATTTGGACATCTACCATTTCAGATTCTAAGTCTTCTTCAGAAGAACTCCATGGTCAAAGGTCTTCCTATATTTAAAGAGAAAATTCCCCCATGTGAGTCTTGCATACCTGGAAAACATAAGAGAACTAGTTTTCCAGAGTCATCAAATCAAGCCAAACAACATCTTGAACTTGTTCACACTGACCTATGTGGACCAATGCAAACAGAGTCCATAGGTGGTAGCTTTTACTTTCTAACGTTTATTGATGACTTCAGCAGAAAAATATGGATCTATTTTCTCAGACACAAGTCTGAAACTTTCGCAAAATTCAAAGAATTCAAGGCAGAAGCTGAAAAACGGAGTGGAAGACATATCAAAGCACTTAGGTCAGATGGAGGAGGAGAATAAAACTCAAGAGAATTTGCAAATTTCTGCAAATCACAAGGCATTATCATGCAAACAACAACTAGGTATACTCCACAATAGAATGGAGTGGCTGAAAGGAAAAATCAGACAATAATTAATATGGCAAGAACACTTCTTAAAGAGAAAAGTTTGTCAAATACTTTTTGGGCTGAAGCAGTAGCATGCTTAGTTTATCTCCTGAATACATCTCCAACCACCAAACTAAATCTAAAATTCCCCCAAGAAGCATGGAGTGGGACAAACCTCAATGTTGCGCATCTAAGGACATTCGGATGCATAACATATGCTCACATACCTTCCGAATTAAGGAAGAAACTTGATGAAAAAAGTGAGAAATGTATTTTCACTGGATATAGTGAAACATCTAAAGCTTACAGGTTTTACAATCCAATCACCAAGAAACTAATTCTCAGCAGAGATGTAAAATTTCTGGAAAATCAATTCTGGAATGATTCAAAAAATCAGCAAATGGACAGCCAAAATCCATTCCTGCCAAGTTCTGAAAATGCAGAAAATTCAGGACAGCAAGTACCTCAAACTATTCTTCCAAGATTGCAAGTACAAAGACAACCTGAAAATTATCAGGACAACTCAACTTCAAGTAGAGAATCATTCTCTGAACCACAAAATCAAAGAACTCGAAGTTTGAGAGAAATCAATCAGCAGTTGGATGACTTTGAACAACACAACCTTTTTTCTTTAATGTCATGTCAACCTACATATTTTAAGGAAGCAGCTAAGGAGCCACATTGGTTTCAAGCCACGAACCAAGAAATTGACTCCATTGAGAAGAACAAGACATGGGATCTTGTTGATTTTCCAATTCACAAGAAGAGTATTGGTGTCAAGTGGGTTTACAAAACTAAACTCAATGAAAAAGGGAAGATCGAAAAACACAAGGCAAGACTTGTTGCCAAAGGATTCTCACAACAACCTGGTACTGATTATGATGAAACTTTTTCTCCAGTAGCAAGATTAGACATTGTAAGGACTCTATTGGCCATAACCGCCCAACACAAATGGAAAGTATACCAGATGGATGTCAAGTCAGCATTCCTGAATGTTTTCTTAGAAGAAGAAGTTTATGTCGATCAGCCACCTAGATTTGAAGTCCAAGAGAACCCAGCCAAAGTATATCGATTGAAGAAAGCCTTGTATGGTTTAAATAAAGCTCCAAGATCTTGGTACAACAGAATTGACACTTACCTGATCCAAAGTGGTTTCAGCAGAAGTCAAAATGAGCCAACTCTTTACACCAAAACAGATCAACACACTAAAATTTTGATTGTATGTTTATATGTTGATGACATGATCTATACGGGAAATCTTGAATTAACAAATTTTAAACATGCCATGCAATCTGCGTTTGAGATGACAGATATTGTCATAATGAAATATTTTTTAGAGATTGAGGTTCATCAATCAGCCAAAGGCATTTTTGTCTGTCAGCAAAAGTATGCAGTAGACATCCTCAAAATATTTCACATGGAAGAATGCAATCCAGCAGAAACCCCCATACCACTAGGAACAAAATTGAGCAAGAAATATGAAGGCCCTATAGTGGACCCTACTCTGTACAAAATCTTAGTAGGAACTTTGTTGTATCTTATAGCAACTAGGTCTGACATTATGTATGCAACCAGCCTTGTTTCCAGATTCATGAAATCCCCCAAAGATTCTCATTGGAAAATGGCAAAACGAATTTTGAGATATGTTGCAGGAACTCTCAATTTTGGCTTATGGTACACTAAATATGATAGTAATCAACTTTCTGGTTCCACGGACAGTGATTTTGCAGGCAAACTAGATGACAGGAAAAGCACATCTGGACATGTTTTTCAACTGGGCACGAACCTGATCTCATGGGCATCAAAGAAGCAACAAATTGTTTCAATATCTTCTGCAGAGGCAAAGTATGCCACTGCTACCTCAACTTCCTTTCAAGCTGTGTGGCTGAGAAGAATATTGAAAGATATGTCACATACAGAAAAGGATCCAACTCCTATTTTCTGTGACAATACTTCAACAATTGCTCTATCAAAAAATCATGTGTTTCATAAGAAAAGCAAACACATTGACACTTGTTTTCATTTTATACGCGAGCTAGTCAATAATGGTGATATTGTACTACAATTATGTGGTTCTCGAGATCAGCTTGCTGATATCTTTACAAAGCCACTGGGAAAGTCGGTTTTTTATTTTCAAAGACAACACTTAGGCATAATCAGTGTTGATGCTTGTAACTATTGAGTTTAAGAGGGAGTGTTAAATATATTGTAACGTCAACAGGATGACTGTACACTACCAACTGTCCTGGCCAGTTGTACTTTCTATTCTTGTTTTTCTTCAGCCTATTTAGCTCAGCTATTTCCCTTTGCATAGTACTCAGTTCTTCATATCTTCTTCATATATTCTAATATACTGTTTTATGTTCTATTCTTTTCTCTCTGCATTTCTTGCTTCACAATTTATCAGAATCCATATATTAGCGAATCCATTGCTCAGCGAATCCATTTCTCAGTGAATCCATTGCTCTATGAATCCATTTCTTAGCGAATCCATTTCTCTGCATGTTCACATAACGAGTTATGTTCCTACTACTCCCTCAGACAATCATTTAATTTAGCGTTGGTAAATTCCTTGAACAACCTACCTTGTAAATCCTTGGTTAGCACCGCACCTACAACGATTGGATAACATACTGGTGACAACAGTCAATTATTTACATGACAGTAAATTTAAACGAAAATAAATTAATGATAGTAAATCCAAATGATACATTCAATTTATTACATGACAGTAAATTTAAACTGCAGTAAACTAATGACAGTAAATGTAAATGATAGGGATGGCAACGATTTTATTCATGACTATAAATTTATGTTAGGAATAGCCTTTTATGATTAAAGACAGCATGGAATTAGCATTTACCTTGAAGGCGATTGATTTCATGTCTAACAACGTCCTCAGCTTACTATCAGCAATTCATGCCTCAATTTTAATGCAGGGGCCTTTTTAAGGAAAAGTTAAATTTGTTTACTGTCAAACTTGTTTTTACCCAACAACATAATGTGTAATTGACAGCTGGTAAAACCTTAATACTTTTATTATGGCTAGACAACGTGTTGGAAGTTAATTCATTGTTAGCATTATAAACATAATCTTTATACTTGATATCGTGAATGTTGTTTATATATTGGTATTGCTAAATTAGATTGTGTTAATGTTAGATTGATTTGTAATTAATGTCTAAATTGTTATTTTAGACTTGCGAATTAGATTTGTATTAAGGTTAAATTAGAATTGCAAATTATTAACTAGTAGTAGTTTAGACTTGCTAAAATTAGATATGTGATTAATGTTAATTTATATATAGTTATTGTCTAAATTCGTAATTTAGACTTGCTAAATTAGAATTGTATATCATGTTAAGTTAGGTTTGTAAATCACTGACTTTTGTAATTTAGACTGGTTAAATTAGATACGTATTTAATGCTAAATTAGATTGTAAATATTGACCAATTTAGACTTGATAAATAGTTTGGGTTGTGGACTAATTCATGTATTGGCTTGCATTTTTCCTTTGTTGTCATCTTCTGGCGTCTCGTCGACCTGTTTCTTGGGGTATGGGTGTAGTCTTATTATTGGTATTGAAATCCTAGCACGTCGGATTTATCCAGAGTCCTTGGTCCAAATAGGATGTGTCATGCCAAGGTTATAGTCGTGCTTATCACCTAGGGATGACATGATTCCTGATGAGGGGATCATTGTGTTCCCCTGAGTAATGTAGTCAAAGGATAGCTTGGTCAAGGTTTGTGCCTTCCATGTGGGTTTTGTTGATCATTGTAAGTTGTTGTTAGCGCTTGGTTTGTAACACCTTCACGCATATGGTTCATGCATCTTGAGGCTCTAGTCATTGGTTGTCAAGGTTGATGTGTCGGGAGGGGTATGTTGTCAATTAGCTTGTAGGCCTGGTCTTGTTTGTGTCGGGTGGGTAGTCGTTTCTCCTTGTTGTTTTATGCATGTTTTGGCAAATTTCTCTTGTGCTAATGCATGGAGTCGTATTTGTTTGTTGCATGCTCGATTGGTGGGGGTTCGTGATCAGGTTGCATGGTTCAACTGTTGTCATCGTCGCCTTCTTACTTAAACAAAAATAAAAAAAATGCACTTCTGCTTTGCTTGTAGTCGTAACGATGTGGTCGTTACACACTGGCGGATGGAGCACTAGGTTGTACAACCTTTTCCAAGACAACCTCTACTATGGAAGTCTCTATTGATGGGGTCAAAAGTGTTGGTGGGGGTGGGTGTAAGACAGGTGGGTTGTGATGGCCCCTCAGAGGTTGTATAAGTGATTCCAACACCCTAGGCCTAGAGAAAGGTAACCTAGAAGCAAGACCCAAGTGCCTTGGGGGTGAAATACTACTATATCTAGAAAATATATCGGTGGCCCGCATACATATGAATAAAATTGAACTATTAGTACCAAATAGTAAAGTTTAAAAACATAAACACAAACAATTTGAGAATTATACAATATTTAAATTTACACATGATATGTGTGACGTTGGTGACTTCTCCATTCCAGATGGACAATCCTCCACATCGCCTGGTGACAAATCCTGTAGAAACACGAGAATCCACTGTTCAACGAATCCATTCCTTAGCAAATCCATAGCTTAGAGAATCCATTTCTCAGTGAATCCATTACTCACTGAATCCATTGCTAAGCGAATCCATAACTTAGCGAATCCATTGCTCAGTGAATCCATAGCTTAGAGAATCCATTGCTCAATGAATCCATTGTTCAGTGAATCCATTTCTCAGTGAATCCATTTCTCTGGGAATCCATTTCTAAGTGAATCCATTTCTCTGTGTATTCTCCTAGTGAGTTGTGTGCCCAGTACTCCCTCGGACAATCATTTAATTTAGTGTAGGTATATTCCTTGAACATCCTACCTTGTAACTCCTTGGTTAGAAATGAAACTACAATGATTGGGTAACATACTGGTGATGACAGTCAATTATTTACATGACAGTAAATTTAAACGACAGTAAGTTAGTGACAGTAAATCCAAATGACACAGTCAATTTATTACATGAAGGTAACACCCTACATTAGGATACTAAACAATTAATCTTTCATTTTATACATACACAATAACAACTTCATTTTAGCATAATTCCATTGATGTTTATTTACACAATTCTTCTACATTTTCTCATTGATAAATTTAGATAACATGATGAAATAAGTAATATGTTAACTCTATGAGTTAGAACTTAAAACAAAAGTATATACAACATATCAATAACTAAATACCACCGAAAAATACCTCCTCTTTAGCTTGTCGAAGCTCATCGGTTGTAATGTAGTCTTGGGCACTTCCAAGCATTCTTTTTCTTCTTTCCCAGAGTGAAACAACAGAATCCTCCCTGCCAACTAGGAGCCTAGCCGGCTTCCTAGCTCCAAGAAACCCTTCAGTTTCTTGGCCCTCCATGACCGTGATTCCAAGAAAAACAAAGCACAATTTCTTAAAGAAATCTATCACAAGAGTTATATCTTCCAAGAATTTCACAACCTCCCATCCTCCTCAAACCTTTCCATCCCCCCTCTATTTATCAAGTTCCATACATCCTTCCCGAAGTATCCTCAACCACCCTCATTATTATCCATCAACCTCCCTTATCTAGATTTTTGGAAAAGATTAAAATAAGGCTAAAATATAAATGACTTGCATTAAACAACAATAAATAAAATGAAAGTCTTTCCAGCTAATAAATGTAGTTTGACAATTTTCCCCAAAATGTACATAACACTCCACCATGCTCATTCAATTCATCATAGCCACCATCTATCAAAGTCAAGTAGATATTTAATGTTTCTACATATTTTGTATGCAATATAATTTACATATTCAATTAAATTGTTAATAATTTACTTTAATAATTAATACATTAATTAATTGTACTAGTGTACATAGGTAGGGTATGTGTGCGTAGCTAGCGGACACATATCTCATGTATGTACTAACATTAAACAACCATTGCCTCTAGTGCATAGTTCCTATATGATCACCAAGACATGTACGACAACAGATCAAGTAATGCATCATTTAATAATCTTAACGAACAAAATTACACCAATTCATGAATAACTCATTTACACACTTAAAATATCAATAGGAAATCAAAGAGGGTTTTAAACATGGTAGGATCCAAGTGAGTAAATAATAGTGGTATCTCTAATCCCCAATCAGTATTCTCAACTAACATCGAAGCATCCTTCCTTCCTAACCTACTTCCATCTTCCATCCTATCCTTTCCTCTGTTGGACTAAGATGGAGCGTCAACTATATTGACCTAACTCCAGATAGAATCCGTAAGCAGAAGTGTCATACATCTCGACCAAGCTTCCCCAACAAGCAACTAGCAGTCGCCATCACACGTCTAGGGGAGCGTGACTTCACACAGCCCTCCCATGACTCAAGGTTTCGGAGGATAAATGGTGGGAAATACCTCAAGCCCTCCTTATAGAACTAGGGTCCACACCCTACATCAAGCCCTATTGTGCAACTACTGTTCTTAGAATCACGTCATCAATAACCACTCTCGGCAAGTTGTGTGTCCTTTCAAAACCACACTTACCACAGATCATAGCAATATTTGAAACCATAAATTAAATCATAAGTACAACTTATATCATACACTATCTTTTGGATGTCTACGACATCCAAATTATGTCAACAATACAGGCATTTGGTCATTACATAAATTGTCAACTTGCAACTTAGTTCACCAATACTCATATCCATGTATATATGTCATAATTTCATACAAGAATCCATATTTGTATTGACGTTCAATTAAGATTGTATGTTTATTTTTATCATGCCTTGCATATCTTACGCATTCACAATATAACTTAAACTGGTATCCATGTACCAAATTTCCACATTTAATTTACATATTTAACTAAATCACATAATCATCATCATCACAAACATATAACTACAAATATAATATTGTGCAACTCGCAAATAAGTCTATACGTACACCTCTCACATGTCTACATCAGTTTCACTGAGTCCATAAAGTTGTTAAGAAATGAATTATTAAGATGAGAAAAAAAAAATCAAAGTTCTAAGTACCTAAAGCAAAGATATGGGGCGTTACATACACCCACCCTTCAAGAAACTTCGTCCCGAAGTTATGCTCATTCACAATATGAGTAGAATTTATGACACAAATTCTATTTGTCTTTCCTGATAGGAAACCTTGTGTTATATTGGTCCCATTGGACCATGACTTGATTAAAACATGTCGAGGCTATTAATATATTGATTGTAGCTACACCTATTTAGTAGGTACTTTACTATGTCTTGACTCTATTTTATTACCATTGGGAATTAAATTAATGAAAGTACATGTTTCTCTTGTAGATTTATTCTTCCTAAGTTTCATATAGGATCCTCGTATTTAGAGTATATTCTATTGGTTTGGTCGCAAGTAAGAGCCTTAGCTTATCATCAGTTATTTAGTTAAGTGAATCTTATATTGAGTTCAATATATATTTCATGACGTCATATATACAATCCCACCTTGGATATCTTGATAATTATAAACAATCATGATTGACTTTGATTATTACTCTAGTTTGACAATACATATGCCATCACTCATGAGATTGGCACACAAAAGTTTGATTCATGCTTAGGAACATAGACTAAGATAATGCTAATTGATTGTTATGGGATGTTGTCACTTTATGGTTTGTTTGTTCATTGTCCTCGATCTCGCTTTCCTCTTAAGTCATATAATTTACATCTCGACCAAGTTAATAGTTGAGTAGGATTATCTTAATCACAGTTGAGAAAATCATGTTTTCTATCCATAGTTAATTTTTACCAAAGTTCCTATACATAAAGAACACCATTTTGACACGTGATTTAGTGAACATTTATATACCAAGAATAAATTACTAAGGGTTCATTCCAAACTCTTTAGTCTCTTGTCCTTAAGGTATTCTCTTATCGCAATTGTACTTTGTATTTCTCATAGTTATATCGTCTATACCTACATAATTCCTACTAACTCTAGCCTATAACTCTTTTTTTTGTCCATCTCTATCACTTTCAAGTTCTTTCCCCTTACTACGATGGAAAGTGTTTTCATCATTCCTTATCTATATATATATATATATATATATATATATATATATTTTTAATTAGAGTTTCTTCATAGGGAAACATCCCTCTTGGTGACCAAGCAGTTGCTAAACTAATTAATGCATTTCAAGATGTGAGCTACCATCTTGAAAACTCACCTCTCTTACAAGGAACTTGTGCATAATAAACCATGACACTCCATTACGATCTCTACTATAAATAAATTTATGGGCAAAAGTGACATCCTTACAAGGGAATACCCCCTTTTTTTCAAGCATTCTTTCATTCATTTTTCTTAGTTAACTAGCATTAGCTAAGGTACTTATCACTCATCTTACTAACTTGTAAGTGGTCAATATCTTTCTTGTAACACTGATGTGTCTTTCCCTCTTAGCATTACTAAGGTTATATTCTCCCTCGTTATCAATACAAACCATGTTTATGACTATGTTTCCATTCGAACTCAAGTTTACTAAATGCCCTCTGCTTACTAACAAAATAGAGGATGAATCGTAAGTCATACTTTACGCAATGTTTCCCACATCATCATTTATTTTAAAGGTTACAAGATTTGTTTCAATACGATCACCCTAACCTTAAAACATGTAAGTTGGACTTTAACTATAATGTGCACTTTGAGTTCTCTATTCCATACTCTAAGAAATAGATTCCACATTCTATCTTGAAATCTTTACATAATTCTACGCTTACAATCATTGTGTTGCTCACAATGCCATGTACTTTGGTAATGCTTTGAATGCATGAAAATTCCTCATGAGACCCACTCTTATGGTGACTTGGGTTGAATGTCAATTTTCCATCTTGGTTCTTAGTTAAGGACATTAATTGGGGATTAAGTGGGTTTCCTTATTTCAATGGGATGGGCTTATACTTTTGATGCCACATTATTTCCATAACAAGGTAGCTAAACCACTACCCAATTCCATGCGCCATATTTATATTTTAAATATATATGATATTTTCTTTTATTAATCTGATTGATTTATTCCAATAACATATTTTACTATTACTTAATCTTTTGACATTAATACTTTACATATTTTACTATGGCTAACAATTGAATATGCTGACATATTCTTAGTTGTCCTCCTAAATCAATGAATATGATTTATTGTTCATAACTTCCTTTCATTTATGAATGTATCCATTAACTTGTTTACTTTTTCACATTTACCTAATCATATTAAGAAATTACTGTACGACCATATGATTGCCACTTTTAGATGATTGACATAGATTAAGGCCACTTTTAGATGATTAACCTACACTACCTCAAACTCACAGCCACTAACAACGATAGAGCGCAGCTGTCATATTGGCTGGTTTGGTTCCTATGCCCACGGACTAGCTTCCTCAATTGATCATTCCATCTTCTGCGATCCCCAAGAGATAATATCGCAAGGCCTATAGGTGAATTCCCTTCTAAACATTCAAGGGTTGATAATGCCCATCTAAACTAAGCTTGAGAAATAATATTCTCAGACCAATCTAAACCTTAATATGAACGCACTTATAGATTATATGATGTGCATATAGAAATTGCAATGCTAAGGTTTCATATTAGATGTCTAGTAAAGGGATCTTGCATATTCCATGTGTATTAACTCCATTGTTTAGATTAAACATTGTTACTATCACATAGACATAGAAAGGGAAAACCCGCTATAGAATGCAAAATTTCATTAATAAACGTGTTTTTCTATTAGGTGTGTTGCACATATATTTAGGTCTCTTTTATACTAAGCTTGCGGAAAAATTGGGAATCAGATCGATGGATTGCATGGACTACTGTGGTCGGGGAGCTGTAATCAATTTTCAGTTATAAATGTAATAGAATTTTCAAGGATGTAGCGGTATTTTCATTTTGGCAGCCTATACAGAAATTTGCAGATATAAATCTCTTGATCAAAAATTTTAGAGACACAAAAGATTAAGTTTATGAAACATTGAAAAAAAAAACGTTTATGAACCGTCCATCCTTATCCCAACTGTGTTTTCTGGCCATCATACACAAGAATCAAATTCCATTAATTTGGTGCAGTGAATTCCATTAACATATGCACACTTTGATATTTGGTGCAGTGAACTAGTCATAAACTTTGAAAATCAATACATTATCGTCATCACTATTCAGGTCGATACAATTTGATTCTAGAAGCTTTGTTTTGCAAATTGTAATATACCTTTGGAAACTTTGAAAATTAATACAATATGGTCTTTTCTACGCAGGTCGATGCAATTTGATTCCTGAAGCTTTGTTTTTACAAATTGTAATATAAAAAAAAAAAATCCTCGAGATTGAAGCATGCTCGTTGAATAATTTATTAAATGGTATAACCTAGATGATTGCTCATTTCAAAATTTTGAATTCATACTTGATACGATTCAATAGTAACCAAGACCGAGAATGACATTGTATACATTAAGTAAATTGCAAGATATTCAACAGACTTGCTTTCCCTTCATCAATACCTAAGATCATTATAAACTCATTATAACCTAGAACTCTATTTATAAACTCATTATAATAAGTATGGTTTTAATTAATATATTATACACAATTTTAATTAATATATTATAACTAAGTCTAAATGAAGTTAATGACATTTAGGTTTTTTTTTTTTTTTTTTTTAACTACATTGTTCATCAGCCACGAGTTAACACTGAAAAGAAAATTGGCCTTGTCAATGAAGTTAATTAACACTGAGAACAAAATTGACATTGTCAGTGAAGTTAATTTTTCTAGAATAAAATAAAGTTTGGTAGCACTTATTAAAATATCAGTAAGAAATATATTATACATATATTCCTTGTCCTGCACGTGATAAAGTGAAGGTGTCAACAATTGCAATGGATTACCTATATTATAAACTTCATTAAATGGTATGGAAGGACAGAGTCTAGCTTGACAAAATCGATCGCCCTCCAATTGAGGATCTTTCTAGCATGAGGATATCAAGATGGCCTCTCAAATATCATTGAATAATATTGACTTTAGCAGACCCTTATCAATGCATGAGGAGTGGTGGTTTGATGAGGCTGTAAATCATCTCAAAAGGCTATTGGATGCATTCCCACGTCAACTATCATATATTCTACTAGAGTTAGTGTGTTTGGTGAATATGAAGGATACGTTATGGATGCTAAAAATTATGGATACAAGTGGATCGATCAAATCGCCACCATCTACATGAAACTTGGTCTTATTGAATACCATCTACATGCAACCTGGTCTCATTGAATATCAGTTTGGCCGACATTGTCACATGACTTGTATTTAACAAAAGATTAGGTAGACTTATGACAAAGAGATATATGGTTGGATATAAATGACCTCTTTTCTGAAGTGATAAAATTATGTTTTCCACTGAATATATCAACAGGTTTCAAATCGATTTTAAGAACGTCATTATCGTTTTGGTGTCACCCTAGTGAATATTCACACTAGTGAATATTTGGCAATGACTATGACTTGGAACTGTTGGAAAATTCCCCTCTTTTGATGCAACCCTGCAAAAGACTGTGATAAGCAGAGGAGTCCAAATACTGATTCTTAATACTGTGTAGGACGTCATTCGATCGACTCTTATCACACAAAAATCTCACCTTGTTGGGAGAATTGTGATGGTTGTTGCTGCAATTGTGTAGTTTAGAAAGAGCAATTACTGTAGTGTTTCTACGTTGAAGATGAGTAAGACTTGGCCTAACAAATAATACCGTCTTCTTATTCTGTCCTAATGGTGTTGGTTACTTGGCTACTCACCATGATGGTGATGGTAATTCTTGATGGTTAAATCTGTAGGTAAGAGGTGTTTAGAGGATTTGAATTGGGAAAATCGAGATTCATTCCCATGGTACCTACAACTAGACTAGGCGAAATATCTACATGTAATTTTGAATAGTATACTCTCCCATACAACAAAAATTTGGTGCCTAAAAGCCACTTTCTCTAAGAGAAGGAACACTGCATATGTTACCAAATCTATGATACTCAAGACAAATAATATGGTCTTCAAACCAGCCGACATGCTAAACAATTAATCCACGCTCACATCATTCAGGTAGGTTTTATATGCCGAGACGTTTCTTTAGGAAATAAACTCATTACCATTTATGCCAAGTACAATAGCCTGGTGGATTTCCTCACGGCAGGGCTCACTACTGGAAATGTTTTATCGTAAACATCGGATAACGAAAAGCACCTGAAAATGAGAGGAGATTGGAAATGATGTTCCTGCATGGACCGAATTGATAATTTTCTTTATTTTCATCCATAAAATAAAATTTAGTTTAAAGGAAAGTCCTTAATAATAGTAGGGGTAACTTAGTTTATTGAATCAACATGAAAACAAATCTAGGGGTTAGCAGTAAACTGAAGGATGGGAACTAATTGTACTACCTGTTACCGCACATGAACTTCCCTCTCAATGACCTTCCTTCCCTTGACCTTCCGAAGAATGAAGATAGGCAGGCCGAAGATAAGGAAGTTCATGCACATGAACTTCCCTCTCAATGACCTTCCTTCCCTCGACCTTCCGAACAATGAAGATAGGCAGGTCAAGGATAAGGAAGTGCAATAGGCAAGCTTTCTTTGAAGTTTTATTGGATAAAAAAAATGACCAGAGTTCACTCAATCGTGTTTCGGAAATCATCATAACTTATATATATCAAGACATATCAAGATAATGATGTTATTACTATGGTAGACGACTATGATTTTCTCTATGCCATTAGACAGGAACTAAATCCTCTTCGTTTGGAGGTAATTTTAACTGGCCAGAAAGATGTGGGATCTTCCACTCTCAAAACATTTGCAATTCCTAAGGGAAACGATGGAACTCTTGATCCAGGTAGCATTTGTTTGGATGAAACATTAAAAGACTTACCAAATATTTTACCAATGACACTTACTGAAGATTCATAACTCTTTGACATTCTTATTATGCATGCGGCTACTAGTGGCTCCATCACAGAAGGGTTGCAGTGTTTGGATCCATGTGGTGATACTCAGGTTAATAATGGCACAACTCATAATGAACAAAAAAAATGCAAATGATTGTGAATTTCAGGCTGGTCCTTCAGGCCTTTTCCCTTCCATAGAGACTCACTATAATGATAATTTTCATCACGGTCTTGAGAATCTTTCAGGTCCTTTAGCATCCCCTGTCTCCAAAAATGTTGCGGGCAATAGATTGAAGGATGCCTATAATTTTTTTTTTATAATTGGTTCTCTAATATTGCGAAATGAGGATGGATATAGAAGATTTGGTTGTGTAGCTAGGAAGGAAAGTAGAACAACCCATCAATGGAAATGAGCTAGACTCGTGTGTTGTCATTTAAATCTATAGGACTACAAACCTACAACAAAAACCTACTGTTAGCGATTCAATGACATCACGCCCAGTTTATTATAACGAAAATTGGGAAAAACCCAATGAGAGACAACAAACTGTAAGCAGATGTTCAACATGCACTGAATACCCAATTTTTTTTATAACAGATATCTCAGGTAGAAATAACTAAAAACGTTCAAGAACAAATTCAATTTGTTTTGAAACTTCCAAGGTCTTTACCACAAATTATGAAGAATATATATATATATATATATATATATATATATATATATATATTGGGCGAATCCAGCACAACAAATGAGTGATCATGATAAGCTGACACAAGTCATCCAAGGAGGTGGCTAGGCATCTGAAATGCAAATTAGTTTAAGAAAACTCTGTTCTTCTATCCAATTATCTCCCTGCTTTTGATGGTCTAAAGAGCTTATACAATGCTGTTGAATTTCAGAAGGAGAAAAAAATGGATTTTGTTGTTTCTTTGCCTATAAAATATGCCAAAGGCATTTTGGCCTTTAATGTTGAAGCGCATCAATTATCTGGTTCTGATTGTGAAGGAGGAGCCAGTAGTAGAAATGAGAAATTGTTCAAGGTAAGCCTTAAGATTGCTTCAAAGCTTGATGGAAAGGACTTGAATGAGTTTCTGAATAATAAAAAGGATCATGTGGCTCTTCCTTAGGACTTTATACAAGCATTGGATGTTCTTCTTAGGGAAAACCCAACAAAGAAATGTTTTCCTATAAGCAGATCCTTGTATTATAGCTTAATGGGAAGTGAAGTCATAAGGGGGGAGGAGCAGTTGGATTAAGGGGATTTATTTATTTATTTATGTATTTTTTTTCAAAGTCTTAGAGATTTGGGTGGTCAAGCCCAAGTTTCAGTTTTGAAACCGGGCTCTGATACCATATGTAACACTCTACATCAGGATGCTAAACAATTAATCTTTCATTTTATACATACACAATAACAACTTTATTTTAGCATAATTCCATTGATGTTTATCTACACAATTGTTCTACATTTGCTGAATGATAAATTTAGATAACGTGATGAAATAAGTAATATGTTAACTCTATGAGTTAGAAATTAAAACAAAAGTATATACAAAATATCAATAACCAAATACGACCAAAAAATACCTCCTCCTTAGCTTGTCGAAGCTCGTTGGTTGTAATGTAGTCCTGGGCACTTCCAGGCATTCTTTTCCCGCTTTCACAGATTGAAATAACAGAATCCTCCCTGTCAACTAGGAGCCTAGCTGGCTTCATAGCTCCAAGAAACCCTTTGGTTTCTTGGCCCTCCGTCCCCGTGACTCCAAGAACAACAAAGCACAATTTCTTAAAGAAATCTATCACAAGAGTTATATCTTCCAAGAATTTCACAACCTCCCATCCTCCTCAAACCTCTCCATCCCCCCTCTATTTATCAAGTTCCATACACCCTTCCCCAAGTATCCTCAACCACCCTCATTATTATCCATCAACTTCCCTTATCTAGATTTTGGGAAAATATTAAAATAAGACTAAAATATAAATGACTTGCATTAAACAACAATAAATAAAATGAAAGTCTTTCTAGCTAATAAATGTATTTTGACAATTTTCCCCAAAATGTACATAACACTCCTCTATGCTCATTCAATTCATCATACCCACCATCTATCAAATTCAAGAAGATATTTAATTCTTATAGATATTTTGTATGCAATATAATTTACATATCCAATAAACATTCAATTAAATAGTTAATAATTTACTATAATAATTAATACATTAATTAATTGTACTAGTGTACATAGGTAGGGTATGTGTACATAGCTAGCGGACACATATCTCATGTATGTACTAACGATAAACAACCATTGCCTCTAGTGCATAGTTCCTATATGTTCACCAAGACATGTAGGACAACAGATCAAGTAATGCATCATTTAATAATCTTAATGAACAAAATTACACCAATTCATGAATAACTCATTAACACACTTAAAATATCAATAGGAAATCAAAGAGGGTTTTAAACATGGTAGGATCCAAGTGAGTAAATAATAGTGGCATATCTAAGCCCCAATAAGTATTCTCAACTAACATCGAAGCATCCTTCCTTCCTAACCTACTTCCATCTTCCATCCTATCCTTTCCTTTGTTGGACTAAGCTGGAGCGTAAACTAATTGACCTAACTCCAGATAGAACCCATAAGCGAAAGTGTCATACATCTCGACCAAGCTTCCCCAACAGGCAACTAGCAGTCGCCATCACACGTCTAGGGGAGCGTGACTTCACACAACCCTCCCACGACTCTAGGTTTTGGAGGATAAATGGTGGGCAATACGTCCACCCCTCCTTATAGAACTAAGGTCCACACCCTACATCAAGCCCTATTGTGCAACTACTGTTCTTAGAGTCACGTCATCAATAACCACTCTAGGCAAGTTGTGCGTCCTATCAAAACCACACTTACCACATATCATAGAAATATTTGAAACCATAAATTAAATCATAACTACAACTTATAGCATGCACTATCTTTTGGATGTCTACGACATCCAAATTATGTCAACAATACATTCATTTGGTCATTACATAAATTGTCAACTTGGAGCTTAGTTCTCCAATACTCATATCTATTTATATATGTCATAATTTCATACAAGAATCCATATCTGTATTGACGTTCAATTAAGAATGTAGGTTTATTTTTATCATGCCTTGCATATCTTACGCATTCACAACATAACTTAAACTGGTATCCATGTACCAAATTTCCACATTTAAGTTACATGTTTAACTAAATCACATAATCATCTTCATCACAAACATATAACTACAAATATAATATTGTGCAACTCGCAAATAAGTCTAGACGTACACCTCTCACATGTCTACATCAGTTTCACTGAGTCCATATAGTTGTTAAGAAATGAATTATTAAGATGAGAAAAAAAAAATCAAAGTTCTAAGTATCTAAAGCCAAAATATGGGGCGTTACAATAACTTAGCGAATTCATTGCTCAGTGAATCCATTGCTCAACGAATCCATAGCTTAGCAAATCCATTTCTCAATGAATCCATTGTTCAGTGAATCCATTGCTCAGTGAATCCATTGCTCTGGGAATCCATTTCTCAGCGAATCCATAGCTCTGTGTTTTCTCTTAGCGAGTTGTGTGCCCAGCACTCCCTCGAACAATCATTTAATTTAGCATAGGTATATTCCTTGAACATCCTTCCTTGTAACTCCTTGGTTAGAAATGCAACTACAATGATTGGGTAACATACTGGTGATGACATTCAATTATTTACATGATAGTAAATTTAAACGATAGTAAGTTAATGACAATAAATCTAAATGATAGGTATGGAAGCGATTTTATTCATGATCGTAAATTTATGTTAGGAACGACCTTTTATGATTAAAGACAACATGGAATTACAATTTACCTCGAAGGCGATTGATTTCATGTCTGACAACATCCTCACCTTACTGTCAACAATTCATGCCTCGATTTTAAAGCAAGGGAATTTTTAAGGAAAAATTAATTTTGTTTACTATCAAACTTGTTTTTACCTAAGAGCTTAATGTTTAATTGACAGCTGGTAAAACCTTAATACTGTTGTTATGGCTAGATAGCATGTTGGAAGTTAATTAGTTGTTAGCATTATAATCATAATCTTTATACTTGATATCATGAATGTTGTTTATATATTGGTATTGCTAAATTAGGTTGTGTTAATGTCAGATTGATTTGTAATTAATCTCTAAATTGTAATTTTAGACTTGTGAATTAGATTTGTATTAAGGTTAAATTAGAATTGCAAATTATTAACTAGTAGTAGTTTAGACTTTCTAAAATCAGATATGTGATTAATGTTAATTCATATATAGTTATTGTCTAAATTTGTAATTTAGACTCGCTAAATTAGAATTGTATATCATGTTAAGTTAGGTTTGTAAATCAACTTTTGTAATTTAGACTGGTTAAATTAGATATGTATTTAACGCTAAATTAGATTGTAAATATTGACCAATTTAGACTTGATAAATGGTTTGGGTTGTGGATGAAGTCATGTATTGGCTTGCATTTTTCCTTTGTTGTCATCTTATTGTGTCTCGTCGACCTATTTCTTGGGGTATGGGTGTAGTCTTCTTATCGATATTCGACTCCTAGCGCATCAGATTTATCCAGAGTCCTTGGTCAAGATAAGATGTGTTGCGCCAAGGTTATAGTCATTCCTATCAACTCGGGATGGCATGATTTCTGATGAGGGGATCATTGTGTTCCCCTGAAAGATGGAGGTGAAGGATAACTTGGCCGAGGTTTGTGCCTTCCGTGTGGGTGTTATTAATCATTGTAAGTTGTTGTTAGTGCTTGGTTTGTAATGCCTTCACGCATTTGGTTCGTGCACCTTGAGGCTCTATTCATTGGTCATCAAGGCCGATGTGTCAGGAGGGGGATACTATCCCATAGATTTTAGGCATGGTCTTGTTTGTGTGGGGAGGGTAGTCGTTTCTCCTTGTTGTTTTATGCATGTTTCACCCAATTGCTCTTGTGCTAGTGCGTGGAGTCATAGTTTTTTGTTTCCAGTTCCACGGGTGGGGGTTCATGGTCAAGTTGTGTGGTTCAACTATTTTCATCATCACATTCTTGCCTAAAAAAAAAAAAATCACTTCTGCTTCGGTTGTAGTCGTAACGATGGGGTCATTACATATGGTATCAGAGCGGGTTCAACACGCGACTTGGGATCACTATGGATTTCATTGATATGATATTTGATAATGATGTTTCTAATTAAGTTGACTTGTACTCATGTAGGTAATCATGGTTAGAGGACATCGCGGAGGCAGACAATAGGGTGCTAGGGGAGGAGGTGCGACACCTCCAGTAGGATCCACGCCTAAGGGGTCTAACCCCCAAGGAGACAAACATGTTGTTGGGTAGGAGCAGATAGTGGTGGGTGATGTGGTTGGGCTGATGAGGTATTTCTAGAAAATGTATGAGGCACTGATCAATCATTTGGATAGAGATGAGGCCAGGGCGTCAACACCCTATGAGGGTCCACAACAATCTTCGGTTGGTACTGGTAGCACTCACGATGAACTCAAGAAGGTCAAATTTCCTGAGTTATTTGGTGCCCCGAATGACACAGTTGCCGAGGCATGGTTGGAGAATATGGCTATGTACTTTTCACTTCGTGAATATACCTCCAACATGAAGGTCCACATGGCAGTATTTCAACTGAAGGGGAGTGCTCTTCTATGGTGGAAGACACTCCTCTCGCAACTGAATATGGTTGTCGAAGACGTGTCATGGGAACTATTCAAGGAATGGTTTTGAGAGAGGTACCTACAGAGGAATTCATTGAGCATCAGCTCAACGAGTTCAATGCCTTACGACAGGGTGATCATATGGTGCCCGAGTACGAGGCTCGCCCATTTTATGGAGTTTCTTCTGTATGCTTCGCATATTAATACTGAGAAACTTAAGGTCAATAGGTTCATGTTCAGACTTAATGGAAGCATACATGAAAAGGTTAGGATTATGATGCCTCAAATATTGCATAATGTTTTCCAGAAGGCCTCATAGTAGAGAAGGATCTTGTTAGCAGGAGTCTGAGCAGGACTCCAGCGAGACCAACAAAGAAGGTGTCATCTAGTGCCCAACAGCATCAGAAACCAGCGAGACATAAGCCAGGATATCATAGCTTCCTGAGGGGATCCACTTTCACTACACCTTGGTGACCAATGCCTCAACAGAACATTCCTTACCGAGGACCACCACATCAGTAGAAGCATCGACCATAAGAGAAACTGTTTAGTTTTGTTCAGCATAACAGACCAGGATTCTAGGCCAGTGGGCCCTCAGATTCTACTTTGGGTACTAGGAGTATTAGACTGAAGAAGGGGTGTTATACATGTGGGGAGCAACACTACCAACACGACTACTCAGTGGAGAGGAGTATACCCACTACCGTGGGAGATTTGGGCAAGTCCCATCAGATTCATGTAGAAGTGAATAACCATCGGGCAAAGGACGAGTCGAGTGTGCTCGAGACGTCAAGTACCGTCGCTGACTGGACCCTTACTATTTTGATATATCCTGGTGCTATCAAGAGTTTCATTTATGGTGCAGTGCTAAAAAGGATTAAGGTAAAGGCAGTCGAACAAGATGCATTTCGCTTTGTAGAGATGGCTTCAGGAGCCAAACAAAAGGTTGGAGGAAAGGTTATAGGTTGTATCCTTAACCTGGGATAGTTTGTCACCAGGGCCAACCTGTACGTCACAATCTTAGGATCTTATGACGTCATGATTGGTATGGGCTGGTTGGAATCGCATGAGGTGATACTCAACTGTAAGACAAAATGATTGAGCTTAGTCAATTATGAGGGAAAAAGATGCGTGATTGTAGGATGAAACCAGGGAGTTTCCTTGAGGTTCATCTCTTCCTTGCAGCTATGAAAGAGCATGCGCAAGGAATTTAAGCTTTACGTGATCCTTGCGTTAAATGAGAAGGGAGTAGCGGAAGGTATCGAACACCTTCCGATGGTGAGAGAGTTTGCAGATGTATTTTCAGAGGAATTACCTGGGATGCTGCCAGAGAGGGAATTGGAGTTTACCATAGACATAAAACTGAGGACTGAACCAATAGCGAGAATGCCTTATCGTATGCCCACCCTAGAGTTACAGAAGTTGAGAATGCAACTGAAGGAGTTGTTGGACCTAGGACTTATACGTCCAAGTGTGTCACCATGGGTCGCACCTGTTATTTTCATACAAAAGAAGGATGGGTAATGGAGGCTCTGCATTGACTACCATCAATTGAACAAGGAAATTACGATCAAGAATTAGTATCCATTGCCAAGGATTGATGATCTATTCAATCAAATGAAGGGTGCACCAGTCTTTTCCAAGATCGATTTGTGATCAGGGTATCAACAGTTATGGATCAAGGTGGATGACATCCCTAAGACCACCTTTAAGACGAGGTTTGGACCTTATTAGTTTACGGTTTTACCATTTGGACTGAAAAACACCCTAGGGAATGGGGTGTTCCGTGAGTACTTGGACAAGTTCATCCAAGTATTCATTGACGATACTTGGATTTACTCTAAGACGACGGAGGATCATGACGAGAACCTGCGCTTGCTACTACAGTGTCTGCAAGAGCACAAATTGTATGGGAATTTGTCCAAATTATTGTTTTATCAATCAAAGATTCACTACTTAGAGCATATCATCTCCGACAAAGGTATCGTCGTGGATCCAGCAAAGGTCGAGGCTATTACGGAATGGAATGCACCGATGAATGTACCAAAAGTGCATAGCTTCATGGGTTTAGCAGGATACTATCGATGGTTCATTGAGCGGTTTTAAAAGATAGCAAATCTGATCACAAAATTGCAGAAGAAGAATAAGAAGTTTGTTTGGACCAAGAAATGCACAGAAGAATTTCAGAAGTTCAAGGAGTTGTTGACAATGACACTGATACAAAATATCCGGACATGGACCCAGACTTCTTGGTATGCACTAATGCATCCAAGGAAGGCTTAGGCATAGTCTTGATGCAAGACAATCGAGTGATCGCTTACATCTCGAGGAAACTGAGAAGGCATGAGGAGAGCTATGTGATGCATGATTTGAAGTTGTTAGCCATTGTCTATGCCTTGAAGGTTTGGAGACACTACCTTGTTGGACAAAAATTTGAACTAAAGTCGGACCGCTGTGGAATACAAGATATATTTACACAAAGTGACCTGAATGCGCGACAACGACGTTGGTCGAAACTGCTTAGCGAGTATGATTTTGAGATTTCTTACATAAAAGGAATAGTGAACCGAGTGGCATATGCATTGAGTCAGAGACCACACTTCTTCTCAGTGGTTCTTCTTCAGATGAATCTATGTGAAAATATTCTAACTTTAAAGCATGACGATGATTGGTACAAAGAGGTCGATGATTTTATCGAACAAAACACAATGATAGTACCAAGATTTGAATGATTTATGTTTGACGACGATGGATTATTGAGGTTTAAAAATCGGGTTTACATACCACCGAATGACGAGTTGAGGAGCTTGATCCTAAACGAGGCTCATAGATCAGTATACATGGCTCACCCGGGAGTCACAAAGATGAGAGTGGACATTAAACCCTTATTCTTATGGAAAGGAATGAAGGAAGACATAGTCAACTATGTGGCCAGATGTCTAGAATGTCAGGAGGTAACAACCGAACATAGATGTCCAATAGGATTACTACAACCAAACTCTATTCCATAATCGAAATGGGAGGTTATTTCTATGGATTTTATTGTTGGATTTCCACTGACGCCAAGGAGACATGACTCGATTTTTGTAGTAGATGACACTCTGATGAAGAGTGCTCATTTTATTCCTGTGCATATGATGTATCAAGCACCTGACATATCTAGATTTTTCATCAATGAGATTGTGAGGTTGCATGGTGTGCCTAAGAGGATTATATCAGATTGAGGATCGATGTTTATTGGAGGATTTTGGACTAGTTTCCAGGAGGCCTTGGGAACCCAACTTAACTTTAGTATTGCGTATCACCCTGAGACTGACAGGCAGATCGAATGAACAAACTAGGTCGTGGAAGACATGTTGCGCATGTACATGATGGAACACCAAAAGCGTTGGGAAAAATTATTTCCACTGCCTGAATTTGCTTATAACAACATCTACCAAAGCACCATTAAGATGGCACCTTTCGAGTTTCTTTACGGGTGACCATGTCAGACACTTTTGAGTTGACATCGGCTTGAGGATATGGTCCTAGTGGGACAAAAAATGATCCATGAAATGGAAGAGAAGATGCAAACAATAAGATGAAGGATCAAAGAAGCGCAGGATTGACAGAAGAGTTATGTCGATGCGCACCGTGTCAACCATAGCTACAAAGTAGGCGATTAAGTCTTCTTGCAGGTAAAACCACATAAGAGTTCAATCAAGTTTGGAAAAGGAGATAAAATCTCTCCTAGGCTCGTGGGACTTTTCGAGATTGTGGAGAGAAAGGGTCCCGTGACCTATTGAATAGCCTTGCCCGATTCTTTGAGGCATATGCATGATGTTTTTCATGTATCTATTTTGAGATGTTATATTAGTGATCCTACACATGTTATTGACATGAGTTCCTTATAGGTATTGGAGGAGGGGCCTCTCACAGATGAGTTGATATGCATCCTAGATCATCGCATTCGATAGCTACGACGTCAAACAATAGATCAGGTCAAGGTCCAGTGGGACAACTATAGTCTGCATTCGGTGACTTGGGAGGACGCATATGATATGCACTAGTAGTTTCCATTTTTGTTTGATATATAGACTTATGATACTATGATACACATTATTTCAGCACTTATATACTGGGAAACTTTAGGACGAAGTTTAGACCAAGAGAGGGTGTATGTAACATCTCGCTCATGCACGCATTGAGCAAACTTATTCTTTGAGGATACTTTCTTGCAAGTGATCCAGATTATTATACTATTGGGAATTTAATTATTATTATGAGGTGTTATGAATTGATGACATGTTATTTTTCTGTATTGACATAGACAGGTGCTATTGACTCGTTTTTCTTGAGTGTGCAGGAATTTGGACCTCGAGGATGCAAAGGCATTGATGAAACCCCTTGGACTCCAGATCGAGTTGGAGAGTGGACTATTAGGGTTTGATTGTTGTATATATGAAATTTGTGCATCTGATTAGATGATATGATTATGGATATTATTTCTAACATGATTTGTTGATGATGAAGGCTGATGATATCTATCCGACCAGACTCACATGTGGAGTAGAGGGGTCATGCACGATAACCAAATACGTTGAGGGAGAGGTGTGGAAAGCTGCCCTTCCACGACCTACTAGCACTCCCATCGTGAATCGAAATGTAGGTTAATGATTACCTAGTTCAAGGAGACCCATGATGCTATGAGGGAAGACTGTGACAGTCACTCCTGAGGATTATAAGGGGTGCACAATAAGGCAGAAGCCTTATTCCTTAGAGGCCTTAGTCTCCCACAAGATCACCTAGTGGATTATTGACTGCAGTGGTCTTTTATGTCTACCAAGTGAGTCAAGAGGCAAGTGGCACCCTTGGAGCGTGTAGTGCGTCCTAAAGGGAACGTTGCACAAGGGAAATAGAATGAGGTGAGTGGCACCCTTGGAACAACTAGTGTGTCCTAAAGGGCACGTTGCATTGTTAACTAGTAAGTGAATAAACCTAGATGGCCTTAGAATGAATAATGTGATAATAAATATTTAATACAATTTCCCTAATAAAATGTCGCCTAACCTAGGAAAATAAAATCTAGATCGAAGTGATACTTGTGATAATATAATAATAATAATAATAATAATAATAATAATAATAATAATCATTAATCATGTGACGAGAAGGGGGTACGCAATTCAATTAATTTATAAAAATCTTTTGGGGAATAAAATTTAAGAAGGGGGAAAAAGGGGAAAATTTTGTTTTGTTACATATGCTAATTAAAATTTATTAATTAAAAAGAAAATGGGGAAAAAAGTAATTTTCCACACTTGCCAATTTCAATTTTAAATGAAAAGGGAAAGAGGGAAATTTAAAAGAATTATGAAACTAGGAAAAATCGAGAAATATAAAGAGAAAGGGAAACATAAGGAAAAAGTAAAAAGACTAACTTAGTAAGGTATATTTCATTTAAGAACTTTCTAAATTGAACTCAACTAGTGAATTAGTAAGGGGGTAAGTCATTAAAATGTGTAAGGGAATATGAGGAAACCTAGGAGCGATTATAGGAATGCTTTTAGGTGGGTGAGGGAAATAGGAGTAGTTAATTAATTAATGAAATTAATTTATGGTGCAATGAAGGGGATGGGTTACACATGTACGGGGAGGAGTAAATGACTTAGAAACTATGGGAAAGTAAATGGGTTACACATGTATGGGAAATTAAATAACTTAGAAACTCTATATAAAGGAGGGAGGAGGAGGATGATAAATCTCTGTTGTGATGCATAATGCTACGCTGTAGAAATTTAGACTTGACTAACTTCACTTGTGGGAGATGGGACACCCAACTCGGTGAAGAGTGGTTGTTCGACCTTGAGAGGCAAGCTGAAATCTAGTTGTTCTCTCGTTAGTGTGTGTGGCCCCTTTGAGGATCGAGCGGCTAAGGGGGAAGAAGAGTACCACTAGCGTTGGATGGGATGTGTCGGTAAAGTCTCATCGGTCGGAAAGCGGGAGTTGCAAGGAGCGCGTGGGACAACTCCTTAGATCGAACAACTTGGGCTAAAATACGCTTACCTAATTCTGCATGGTAGATTATTATTATATATTTCGCTTTCATTTTTTTATTTTTAATTGGGTAAAGAAAATGTTGGACTCAACATTTCAACCAAGAACTTAAATTTCCCCATAGCCTTAAGCTCCCTTCTTGAATTTATTCCCTTGGCATTTGATCCTTGATGTTGTGACTATCCTATTGGTTTTAATTGATTTCTAAGAATATTTTATGCCTGGTGTTCTTCCTCATCCCTAGTTCGTCAGTCCATGCCTGAGCAGTCAGCTAGGAGTTGAATCGACGATTGCCACTTTGGTGCACAACGACCTATAGATTATAATGCCCTACTTTTCTATGTGTGGATGATGAGAGAAGGGTATGTTTCCAAGTCGTCTACCCCTGTGGATTGTTCTTTGCTGATTGATGGTCATTGCGCCTACTTGTGTTGAATAATTTCGCCTTTGTTATCATTCCTACCCCCTAATTTTTATCTTCTTCGTTTTTACTCTCTGCGTTTGAATTATATAGACTGCGTTTTGTCCACCTAATGATGATGATTTATTACCTTCATTTCTTTGTGTTTTACTTACGTCATGAAGTTTGATTTACTTTTATCTTTTACTCTATATCGATTCCTTATGTTCGCTCTGCAATTTAATTCATTCACTGAAATTTTCCTTCTCTGCAATTTTAATATATTCAACCACGATTCTTTCCCTACAGTTCTCTCACCTCTAGTTAGCATTCTCCCTCTGCAGTTTACATTACTTTGAAAGCGAATTTTTCCTGGTAAGTCAGCGACTATTTTTATTGACTGTGTTGGACATATTTAATATTGATAATAAATTTTGGGACAACATTTTATGGATTGGTACAGGGAAGTCTTGCATACATTTATTAGATTACTATCCACGATTTTGATATTCACGGGTTAGATTTCACGATTTTCTTTTTATACCTATAGCAGTTAGTTGTATTCATAGTAAATTAGCTATTTTTCTTTCACAGTTATGCTCTGACTTTCCCTTCAGTGTTTTATATAATTTGGTAACTTGGGCAGCGTGCGTTCAGTGAAAGGTAGCCCATGCTCTATGAAGGCAAGTGTTTTCTCTCCTCTGTAAAGGGAAGGCTTCCTATTTTGGTTGCGATTTTACCCCTTTAGAATGCACTTGTAATATATTTTTGCACAGCAAATTCCCCTCTTTGATCCACCTGATTTTCATGCCTTGGAGGACTGCAATTTGAATCGCTTTCCCAGTGAGTTCCCTTTTTTTTCTTCCAACGATTTCATATTGAGGTGACTACGTTTTGGAATCCATTTCTCAGCGAACCCATTTATCAATGAATCCATAACTTAGCGAATCCATTTCTTAGCAAATCCATTTCTCAACGAATCCATAGCTTAGCGAATCCATTTCTCAGTGAATATATTGCTCAGTGAATCCATATATTAGTGAATACATTGCTCAGCGAATCCATTGCTCAGAAAATCCATTACTCAGCGAATTTGTTGCTCTATGAATCCATTTCTCAGCGAATAGCGAATCCATTTCTCAGAAAATCCATTACTCAGCGAATTCGTTGCTCTATGAATCCATTTCTCAGCGAATCCATTGCTCTGCGTGTTCGCCTAGCGATTTGTGTGCCTATAACTTCCTCAGATAGTCATTTAATCTAGCGTTGGTAAATTTATTGAACAACCTACCTTGTAACTCCTTGGTTAGCAACGCACCTACAGCGATTGGGTAACATACTCGTGATGACAGTAAATTATTTACATGACAGTAAATTTAAAAGACAGTAAATTAATGACAGTAAATCCAAATGATACATTGAATTTATTACATGACAGTAAATTTAAACTGCAGTAAATTAATGACAGTAAATCTAAATGATAGGGATGGCATCGATTTTATTCATGACTGTAAATTTATGTTAGGCATAGTCTTTTCTGATTAAAGACAACATGGAATTAGCATTTACCTTGAAGGCAGTTGATTTCATGTTTGAAAACGTCCTCACCTTACTGTCAGCAATTCATGCCTCGATTTTAATGTAGGGGCATTTCTAAGGAAAAGTTAATTTTGTTTACTATCAAACTTGTTTTTACCCAACAAATTAATGTGTAATTGACAGCTGGTAAAACCTTAATACGGTTGTTATGGCTAGACATCGTGTTGGAAGTTAATTCGTTGTTAGCGTTATAACCATAAGCTTTATACTTGGTATCGTGAATGTTGTTTATATATTGGTATTGCTAAATTAGATTGTGTTAATGTTAGATTGATTTCTAATTAATGTCTAAATTGTAATTTTAGACTTGCGAATTAGATTTATATTAAGGTTAAATTAGAATTGCAAGTTATTAACTAGTAGTAGTTTAAACTTGCTAGAATTAGATATGTGATTAATGTTAATTGATATATAGTTATTGTCTAAATTGGTAATTTAGACTCACTAAATTAGAATTGTATATCATGTTAAGTCAGGTTTGTAAATAAATGACTTTTGTAATTTAGACCGATTAAATTAGATATGTATTTAATGCTAAATTAGATTGTAAATATTTGTAGTAGCTGTAAAAAAAAATACAAAAATTTAATTCTAATTTAGCATATAATTCTTTCTTATACTAAAATAATTCAATCACCAACATTTTTGAGCATATGATATTTGACAAAAAAATTAAAATTTTATCCACAGCATAAGAAGGAATTACTCGCCAAAATAATTAAATTACCTCTCCCTGATGTTAATTCCCCCGTCGATCTGGTTGTTCATTGTGGAACTGTGTCAAACACTGCCCAAACCTTGTTTCCACCCTACCAACTAGGACAACTTCCTAGCTCCAGGATACCATATGGATATCCTGGTCCTCGTGCCCAAAACCCCCAGCAAATTGGTGCCCCCTGTACTGATCCTTTGTCCGACTCCCCAACTCAGACTCTCTCCATCAAATTCCCAAATCCAAGAGAGCCCTTCCCCAAAATCCGAGTTGAATGATAATCATCCCCCCTTCCGTCAACCCTCTTCCGCTCATATCCCTCCTTCACTGCCCTTTCTCCTCATTTATTTCCTTATCTCTGCATTCATTACCTTACCCACATAGTTAATGCCCTTTATCCAATTATTCATGTTCCTTATCCGTTTATTAATGCCACTTATCCCCTCCGTATATGTAATCTTTAATTTAAACAATATAATTTATTAACCCTATTAAATTTATTACCCTGTTCATTCAATGTGATAGGTAATTAATTTAATTAATTAATCAATCAAAATTATAACAATTAATTAACTAATAAATATTTAATTAATATTATTATGACAATCTTTGTTTAGTTAAACCCATGTTAAGACAATTAATCACCTAATTAATTTTTCTTAATAATCCCTAAGCATATTTTCAACTAGGGTTGTTACATACACCCACCCTTCAGAAAACTTCGTCCTGAAGTTAAGGTATCTTATGGTACAAAGGAAAAGAAACATGGTTCACACATTCATAACAATTAATCGACATTATCAATAAGTAAGTCAAGAAAACTCATACATACTAGTGTATATGTACAATAAATTCATGTGTAGTTAGTACATACAAGTCTCGTGCATGTACAAATAATCAAAACTATCATCCTTTAGTAATTTATGTATGCATCCAATCCAGTCAGCAAGACTAGTCTTTTATAAAAGACAACAAACCTATCAATTGTTTGAGAAATTCTTTAATTACTATTATCCGGTTCAACAATTTTATTTAGACAACTGTGATTTAGTTACGTAATAATGAATATTCATATATACACATTTCTCTTTTATTTTTTTGAAGGGAAAACATTAAATTCCACAACAAGACAGATCTCCATACCTTATCAACTATTACTACTCATCCTTCCTCCCTAACCTACTTCCATCTCCATTCCTATCCTTCCTCTGCTAGACTATCTTGGAGTGTCAACTATATTGACCTAACTCCAAATATAACCCGTAAGTAGAAGTGTTGCTATCTCGACCAAGCTTCCCTAACAGGCATCTGACAATCATCATCACACATCTTGGGGAGCGTGAACTAACACCGTCCTCCCATGACTTCAGGTTTTGGAGGATACATGGTGGGAAATGCCTCCACCCCTCCTAATCATAACTAG
>JZKD02S1101469.1:41637-75126 GCA_000966675.3 Picea glauca | reverse complement strand
ATTTTGTGAAAAATTCTGTGCGTGAAGGGCGGGTAGTATTCCCCCGCACCCTTGCAGAGGAGAGACCTGCGAACGTCTTCAGTGTTCGCGCCTCACTCCCGCGGCTCTCACTCCCATGGCTCCAGTCGTCTATTTCCGCTGCAAATTCTCCACGCAGGGATGGACAGTAAAGATGCAGATAGGACAACGAACATCCATGCAGCAACGATGGGCAACAACTCTTGTACGCGCCAACAACAAAAGAAACGGACAGTCACAGCTCCAGCACCCTCACGCTCACGGTTTGGAGGGCGACAACTTTCTCACCAAACTCTTCGCACAGCTCCCTTCTCCTGAGCTCTGATACCATGAAAGAATATGCAGAGCATGAAGAATCGAAATATACACGCAGAAATGGAAGGGCTTGATACAGTCGTCTTGACTATTCACAGAATGTATATGATTTACAATGGTTTTACAGTCATGCGTAAAAGCATGCAAACTCAACTAAAGGGGAAACTTGGTAAAAACTAAAAAGCCGAAAAACACTGTTAACTAAACTTGCATGTATAGTGAGTAATTACTATTTCTAACAGGATCCATGATAGTGGTTTCAATCCCTTCTGAGAGTTTATCTTCAGGCTCCATGAGAGGAGGATGCAGAATGTTGGTCTGATGATGATGATCATAGGGGTGCATCTTCAACATGGTGGTACATTTCTAGGATTAGTTTCAGACCCTGGGATTATGCTTGACAATTCAACTACTATTAGAAAGGAGAACATTGGACTTGACTTTCTGGAGTTTAATTTTTGGAGGCTTAGAAGTGGTTTCTTGGAGGAGTGGTCTTCTGATGGGTTGAACGCGTTTATGAAACTTATGATTTCCTAGCTAATCAAGGGAATTCAAGTGGATTCTTGTATTATCTCCTTACATACCATTGTTATGAGTAGAGGGTGCTTCTTGTCTTACATGCTAGTGTGGGATCCTGGAGACAATATGTAGTGGATTCCCTATTAGTTCATGACCACATGGACTTATCTATGATGTTTATTTTAGAGTTGTAATACATTGGATGGGTTTGATCCTCAATAGTGGATGTGACCCTTTGAGCCATTACAACTTGTGGATACATAGTGGGCACGATGGGCGAATGACTATTATCAAAGTGGTGCAACATCGACATGGTGGTTTATTTTTTAGGATAACTTGGGACTTCAGTAGGAGATAGTGAGATAATTGACATGGAGGAGAGACAATTTTTTCCTTCATCAGACTGGTTCTATAGTAGAGCAATTTCTTGGTGGTTTGATCGAGTTGTTGCAAGACCAAGTGACATTACTTGTGGGCAATGTTTAGGATACCTCTTATGTCATTACATTATCGAACCATTCCTTGAGCGAAGGAAGCTTCACATATTATATGAGAACTACATGAAGAAAGAAATATAAGAGAGATATAACAATGAAATACACAAAATATAGAAGAGAACATAGAAAGACAATGAAACCCAACTTTTATTATTGAATAAGAGAGAAAAACATTTTAGAACATAAACTGGCAGAATGGGGTAGCCTATCTCTGAACTCTGAAAGGAAAGAGATGTTGAGATGTTGGCTAGGCTTCATTCGCAACAAGATTTACATCGCACTCGATTGCATGCTTAAAGAGATTGCTTCACCTCAATTAAATATGAGAAAGTGAGAGGACAACAATTCCCATGATGCATGTGGGATAAATTGGACTAAGCTTATAAAATTCTATAAGCATGTAAAACACTAGGACTTCTGAGGGAGTCACGGTCACCCATCCGAGTACTACTCTAGCCTAAGCATGCTTAACTATGGAGTTCTAATGGGATCCTGTGCATTAAGGCTATGTTGTAGGCATGTACATAAGACCACTAGGAAATCATTACATGATATCTGTAATTAAAAAATGAACATGACATTACATTCCATTCCCCATCAAAAGGGTGAATATCATGGTTTATCAAAACGACATGCTCAAAATGGTGATTCAGTGGAAAATATCAATGGCCACCGAAATCAATCTCGATCATTTGATATCCTCATATCATTTTCAGTTTCATCTTGGATCAGTCAATGGAGAATCATCTCATGATGGCATTGCTTGAGGACAAACAATCTTTGGGAAGGGAGTATATTTCATGTCCCCATTTTTTTCTTTCCCTGTTTTCCAGTAGAATGGGCTTTTGTGGTTTGTCATGGGAGAAAAGGGATCACTAAAAAGGGGGGTCATTTAAGGTCAATTAGTTAGGAGATTTTATTTTTTTAAAGTGACATTATGGAAATAAATAAACCTTAAATTGATAAGTTACTTAACCATTATTAAAGTGACTTTTAATCTTAAAGTTAAAATTGGAGGGAAAATAAGGTTGATATTTTATTCATTCAAAAAGCGAGAAATGTTGGACAACTGAGAGGGGTGGTGAATCAGTTGTTTACCGAGCTTGAACAATTATACTTATTTTTTAATTCTTCACAAAGCACTCAATGACAATCACAATGATGCAGGGCAATAAGCAATAGCATATTCATCATCAATCACACATATGAGATACACAGAGACAGATTTTCTTGAGGAAACCCATACAGGGTAAAAACCTCTTCTTCTTTATATGATAAGTAATATTTACATTCTTTACATTATCATACATATGAGAACCAACTCATAATGAGGCTGGAACCTCTGCTTTGAAAGCTGCTACTTGCTGAGAGAACCAACTCTCTGTTTTCTCTAGCACCTACTAGAGGGAAGCACCAACTCCCCGGTTTCTCTAGCACCAACTAGAAGGAAGCACCAACTCCCTGGTTTCTTTAGCACCAACTAGAAGGAAGCTACAACTCCCTATGTTCAAGCACTCCCTTGAACTCTGAGGACACCAGTCCTCCGTACCACCTCCCTACCACCCCGGTTTATGAATATGAATTACTGAAACTTATTACAGTGATATAGTGTTCAACAACAACTTACCAGTCTCATCACTGTTCTGCAAGATTTCACTGCTCTGTCTTTCTCACTGTCTTCATGCATGCAACCATTTCACTTTTCTATTCTTCTGCCTCTTATGCTTTCTACGCCATTCCCATTCAGTGCACCTTTTGTCTTCTGTCCATTTCAGTTGTTGCACACCCCTTACTTCTTCACACATGCATTACTCCACCTCAGCAACAACAACACCCATCTCTTCTTTCTTCTGCCTTCTTATAGTCTCTGTACAGATTTTATAGTCTATGTCCAATGCTTCTGCATCCTCTTCATGTCAAGTGCTTTGCCTGTTCATCATAGCAACTCTTCAACTTCGCTGGCTATTAAACCCATGCATCCAACATCCCTGGGTGTTACGCTAGGATTCCTCAGCCTCTCTAGCAGATGTGACTCATCGTCTTCTTTGGCACAGTCGAGATTAACCTCTTTGTTGCAGTCATAGGCTTCAACGCTCTTCCAACTATTAATCGCCTCTATGGCCAGCCCTCATTCCACTGGAAGGTTCCTTCAGACTCTTCTTCTCCTATGGAAGTTAGACATAAGTCGTTTCCACACCTCTGGCAGAAACCATCAGTAGTTTACTTGTTGTACAGTGTGAACCTTGAAATAGAGCCCAACTATGCTAGCTCCTTCCTCTTATGTGACAACCAACGGTGACCACCAACTACATAGACATTTCAGCATTTCAGCATTTCGACATTCGACAATTCGACATTCGTGTGACAAAGTGTCTTGACACTCCGACTCGCGATCCTCGAAACTCCAAAAAGGAGCTTGTCTGCACTAGCTCCTTCCCCCATATTTCATCAATGTGACCACAGGCAATGACCATCGGTTAGTTCGAAATTCCATTTTGCAATTTCACATTTCGAGGATTCTCCAGTCATTCCCTTGACTCGTCCAACTCTCGATCCCCAAAATGGGGTTTAACACAGACTAGCTCCTTCCTCAATATGACCATGGCCAAGACTAACTGCTTATCCATAAAGTGTTTTTCACGATTTCGCATTTCGGCACATTGGCGTTCCTGTGGTGAAGTGTTCTTGATACGTCCAAGTTCTGGTATCTGAAACTCCGAAATGGAGTCGGATCAATGGTCCGGTACTCCAGCATTTCTAATTTCGGCAAATCACATTTCGCGACTTTGGGTTTCACGATTTCAAGACTCCTGAGATGCATTGTCCTGACTCTTGACCTCTCAACCTCCCGGTATCCGAAACTTCAGTGTGGAGTCTTTTATCATTTCGCGACTTCGGGTTTCGCGACTTCGAGACTCTTTATGATGAGAGTCTTTGTCATTTCCATCTCCCGGTATCCAAAATCTCGGTATCCCATACTTCGAAATGGAGTCGGATCAACGGTCCACGATCTCCTCGAACCAACGACTCAGATCATTTCGCCATCTCGCATTTCACGATTTCGACACTCCTGTTGATGAGAGTCTCTGACATCTCCATCTCGCGGTAACTGAAATCCCAATATCTAACTCTCTGAGTGATGTGCCTTTTTTAGGTTTTTAGGATTTCACATTTTGGCACTTCAGGACTCCTGATGACGAGAGTTTCTGACATCTCCATCTCCCAGTAACCGAAATCCCGATATTCAATACTCCGAGTGGTGCGTCTGTTTCAGGTTATTGGGATTTCGCATTTCGCCTTGCTCGTTAAAGAGCGTGCAGGTTCTCCTAGATCCAACGCCAGCAGACCTCTAGCATAGATCTAACGTTCATAGGGAATTCTCCTGAATCCAACGCTGCATACTCTGATCTTTCCATCAATGACAATATCACCTGCCTGAAAACTTGCCAACAATCTCCCCCTTTAGCATTGATGGCAACCCTGAGCGTCTTCGCTAATCCATTTGGACCTCCGACTGTAGCATCTTGCCCAGACCACTCTTTTTCTCCCCCTTTGACATCAATGTAAAAAAAAAACATTCTCCCCATGAGTTGTTGCAGTAATTTTTAGGAGGCATTAGATATTCAAATAATACAAAACTCCCCCTAACAAGATGGACTCTCTTAGGTGTGAGACGAAATGGCACCCAACTTCTGTCGGAGATATTCAAAAGGTGTCTTAGCTAGGGGTTTAGTAAAGATGTCTGCAATTTGTTCTGTGGTTGGAATGTACTTTACCTGATCAACCTGATGAGTGACCTACTCTCTCATAAAATGGTATTTTATGGGAATATGCTTGGTCTTGGAGTGGAATACAGGATTCTTAGACACACTGATGGCACTAGTGTTATCACAATGAATTGGGATCGGTGCAACATATTTTACCTCCAAGTCTACAAGTGTCTGAATCATCCATAATACCTAAGTGCAACAGGTAGCAGCAACAATATACTCTGCCTCTGTGGTTGATAAAGAAATGGAACCTTGTTTTTTTCTAAGCCATGCTACTAATGAGTCACCCAGGAAGAATTCTCCTCAACTGGTGTTTTTTCTCTCATCAACACAGTTTGCCCAATATGCATCTGAATAAGCAGTTAACTGAAAATTCTGATTTCTGGGATACCATAGACCATAAGTCATTGTTTCTTTCAAATACCTGAATATTCTTTTGACAGCTTGCAAATGACTCTGTTTAGGTGAAGACTGAAATCTTCCTACCATTCCTACAACATGCATTATGTGTGGGCGAGATGCTATGATGTACAACAGGTTGTCTATCATTGATCTATATGAACTTTGATCAACATTAGGTGAGTCATCATCCTTTCTTAATTTGCATCCAGTAACCATAGGTGTACCCACAGGTTTGGAGTCTTCCATTTGAAATATTTTCAGCATTTCGCTTAGATATTTTTCTTGAGAAATGAACATCCCTTTAGACCTTTGAGTAATTTGCAGGCCAAGAAAAAATGACAATTCTCCTATCATGGACATTTCAAACTTAGATTCCATGGCAGAAGCAAATCATTGTACCAATCGATCCTTATTACATCCAAAGATGATGTCATCTACAGAGACCAATACGATGAGAAAATTATTATCCTTTGTTTTAATATACAAATTGTTGTCAGTTTTTCCTCTCTTGAACCCTTTGTCTTTGAGATGCATATCCATTCTGTGATACTAGGCTCGAGGGGCTTGTTTTAACCCATATAAATCTTTATTTATCTTGCATACTAAGTTAGGGTTACCAGACAGTTTGAAACCCATTCGTTGTTCCATATAGACTTCTTCACTTAAATCTCCATTTAGAAAAGCCGACTTGACATCCATTTGATAGACTTTAAACCTTTTATGACAAGCATAGGCAAGAAGCATTCTAATAGATTCTAATCTTGCTACAGGCACAAATGTTTCATCATAATCCAGTCCTTCTATTTGATCATATCATTTACAGACTAACCTTGCTTTGTTCCTGACAACTTGTCCTTGCTCATTCAACTTATTTTTAAAGATCCATCTGGAGCTAATGACGTTTTTACCTTCAGGTCTATGAACCATCTCCCACGTATTGTTTTTCTCAATATGATCAAATTCATCATTCATTACTTTAACCCAATGATCATCTTTGTTGGCTTCATTGAAATTCGTGGGTTCCAGCATGGATATGAAAGCTATATGAGATTGTTCAGTGGTTTTGATTAGCTTTCTCCTAGTTTGTACACCTTTGTATTTTTCTCCAATTATCTGACTTGCAGGATGATTCTTTTGAGTGATCCTGGAGGAGGAATTTGAAGTTGACTGTTGATTTGAGTCTGTTTGAGTGTATGAGTCTTCATCTGATTCAAAGTCTTTGTTTTCTGATTCTTGGACCTGTTCATCTTTAGCTTTAGCTGTGTCTTTTGTAGAAGACTCATTCTTGTACATCTCTCTTGCTGGGATTCCTTCATCAACTTTTACATCAATACAATCAACCATTTTATGCATCCTCTTATTATAGAATTTGTATCCTTTACTGTTTGTAGCATACCCCAAGAAGATGCCTTCATCATCCCTGTCATCATATTTGCCAAGGTTCTCATCATTATTCTTTATGTAGCATTTACTCCCAAAGACTTTGAAGTGTTTAATTGAAGCAGGTCTCCCAAACCACAGTTCATAAGGTGTCTTGTCACTTTGTGGTCTGAGGTGGGATTTGTTAAGAACATGGGCTGTTGTGTGTATTGATTCTACCTAGTAGGTTTGACCAATGTTCTTCTCATTCATCATTGACCTAGCCATTTCCTGCACTGTTTTGTTTTTCCTCTCAACTACTCCATTTTTTTCTGGAGTTATTGGGATTGTGTATTCTCTCTTGATCCCATGTCTGTCACATAATTCCTTGAAGTTACTTGACATAAACTCTCCTCCTCGGTCTGATCTCACTGCCTTTAACCTCTTGTCTGTTTGAGTCTCATTTAAAGCCTTAAATATTTTAAACTTCTCAAATGCTTCAACTTTTTCTTTGAGAAAGGCAACCCAAGTAAGTCTGGAGTAATCATCAATAATCATCATGAAGTAGTTTTCTTTCCCTGTGCCTTCCTATCTTGATGGTCCACATAAATCCATATGAACTAGTTGGAGTGGTTTCTCTGTTGAAGTAAAACTTCTGGACTTAAACTGTGTCCTGTTTAGCTTTCCTACTTAATAGGGTTTACACATTGAATCTTGGGGCTTTGATATTCTCGAAAGATATTTTACTTCCTTGAGATTTCTGAGTTTGATTAAGTGGTCAAATTTTAGATGTCCAAGTCTCCTATGCCATAACCAATTTTCATCATGTTTGCTTAGATGACATTCTTCTCTATTTTCTTTCAGCACATATACATTATTTTCTATCCTTATGCCTTTAGCCACCACTTGACCTGAGTTTACAGACTTTATCTTGCAGTCCTTGGATGTGAACACCACTTCACATCCTTTGTCACACATTTGAATTACATTGAGCAGATTATGTTTCAGCCCATCTACAAGTAGAACATCATGGGCTTTTCATTTTCCATTACTTAAACTCACCATCCCTTTACCCTTTATTTTACCTGGAGCATCATTTCCAAAGGTTATGTGTCATGATTTTCTTTCACTAAGGGATAGAAACTTACTTTTGTCTCCCATCATATGTTTGGAGCATCCACTGTCTATATACCAAGGGTTCATTTTTCTTTGAGATGACAACACTAATCCACACTTTTCACTTTCTTTCTTCTTCCAAAACATGACATTTTCAGCAGGGGAATTCAAATCTAGTTCATAGTTCTTTAATCAATAGTCAATAGATTTATGTCCATAGTTATGACAGATGTAGCATTCAATTTCATTGTTCAATAGGTCAAAATTATTTTTGCAGCGTTGTCTACTCATTGAATGTTGATTATTTCTTGACCTCCTTAGTTGCATGTCCCTAGACTTAATTTGGCAATTTGCAATCTGTGAAGGTTTGTTATTTGGCTGCATCATTCTCTGTTGTGGAAAGTATTTATTCCTTTGAAATATTAATTGCTCATGTCTAAGTCTTAAGGAACAATTTACAACTTTGTGACCAAAGTTAGAATAGTAGAAACTATAGCCATAGAAAAATTCTTTGTACCTAGAAAATGGTTGTCTTCTTTGAGCAAATCGATTTCTTCCATGATGATAACGTCTTTCAACAGGGAGCACACTATTTCTTTGTTCTATAGATTCAGTCCTGGCACCTTTTTCCTTACTGGTCTTGGGCGGCTGATTGTCTTCCTTTGTTTCTATAGGTTTGTTGTTGTCATTGGTTGTATATTTGACAAACTTGATGGGTTGTTCATCTCTTGGCTTCCCACTACTTGATCCCTCTTCATAACCCAAACCAATTTTTAGCTTTGGATTCCTTTGTTGATTCAGAATGGTGGTTAATCCTTCTAGGGATCTGATACTTGACAGATTTTGATTATACAAGGCTTGAAACTTCTCCATCTCTTTCCTAGTTTTCACTACTTCTTTTTCTAATGCTTCACATCTTGCCTTCTTTTCTGATAACTGTCGTTTCCGAATATCTTCGATTTTCTTTGCCTCTTCTAATTCTACTTTTAGTAGGATAAGGTCTTCATCAGGTTCTTTACTCTCTTTCTTGAACTGTATCAATAATTGTCTTTGCTTTATGTTGTTGATTCTTAGTATGTCAATCTCTTCCAGTGCATTGATCAATTCTTCTTCCATGTCAACCACAACTTCTTCTTTATTAACATCACTCCCTGTGTTGTTATTATCATAGTCCTCTTTGGCCATAAGTATGAAGTCATTTAGTTTATCTTCAATAGATGAATCATTGTCTTCATCATCTGAAGGATCATCATCATTGTTTACGCAAAGACTTTTCCTCTTAAAGTTATTCTCTTTAAAGAAATTTCTATGTTTGTACTTCTGTTCATCATCACATGTCTGATCCTTTCCTTTGTGGGGACATTTATTTGCAAAATGACCTATCCTACCACAGTTGAAGCATTTGAAAGGCAGTTTACCTTTGGATTTTCTTGATCCCTTCTTCATTCTCTTCACAAATTTTGCTTCAATTTCATCGGGCTCAGAATCCTCATTCTTGTCTGCCTTAAATGATGATTCTATGGAGGTGGGTTTATCTTTAACTATTCTCATTTCATATGAAATCAATGTTCCTAGAAGTTTATCAAACTCCAAGGTTTTTAGATCATTTAGTTCTTCTATAGAAGAGACCTTCGGATTGAACCTATCTGGGAGAGATATCAAGATTTTCTGAACTAAAGAAGGTTCCTCAATTGTTTCACCAAGTGCTTTCATTGCATTTACCATTTCTTATACTCTCAAAAAGTATTTTCCAACAGTTTCATCTTCTTTCATCTTCATCTATTCAAACTGCATTCTGTAGGTTTGAAGCTTGTCATCCTTTACCTTTTCATTACCTTCATAATTGTTAATGAGTTTGTCCCACATTTCTTTGGCAATTCCTAGATGCATAACTTTTACAAATTCTTCTTCTGCAAGCCCACTCAAGATAGCATTCATAGCCTTCGCATTGAATCTAAATTCTAATTTGTCATCCTTATTAGCTAGTACAACTGGCTTTACATAACCAGTATATACCACATCCAAAACATCTTCACCTAAAGCCGTGATGTAGGTTCTCATTCTAACTTTCCAGAAGGCAAAGTTTGTTCCATTGAACAGAGGGGAATTATTGGTTGAATTTCCTTCATGGCTTGACATGTTTAAGCTCTAGGAGCTACCTTTAGATAAAAGGGGTCGGCTCTGATACCAATTGTTGGACAACTGAGAGGGAGGGTGAATCCGTTGTTTACCGAGCTTGAACAATTATACTTATTTTTTAATTCTTCACAATGCACTCAATGACAATCACAATGATGCAGGGCAATAAGCAATAGCATATTCAACATCAGTCACACATATGAGATACACAGAGACAAATTTTCTTGAGGAAACCCATACAGGGTAAAAACCTCTGCTTCTTTATATGATAAGTAATATTTACATTCCTTACATTATCATACATATGAGCACCAACTCATAATGAGGCTGCAACCTCTACTTTGCAAGATGCTACTTGCTGAGAGCACCAACTCTCTATTTTCTCTAGCACCTACTAAAGGGGAGAACCAACTACCTGGTTTCTCTAGCACCAACTAGAAGGAAGCACTAACTCCCTGGTTTCTCTAGCACCAACTAGAAGGAAGCTACAACTCCTTGTGTTCAAGCACTCTCTTGAACCTTTGAGGACACCAGTCCTCCCTAGCACCTCCCTACCACCCTCATTTATGAATATGAATTACTAAAACTTATTACAGTGATATAGTGTTCAACAACAACTTACCAATCTCATCACTTTTCTGCAAGATTTCACTGCTCTGTCTTTCTCACTGTCTTCCTGCATGCATCCATTTCACTTTTTTGTTCTTTTGCCTCTTATGCTTTCTACACCATTCCCATTCAATGCACCTTTTGTCCTTTGTCCATTTCAGCTTATACACACCCCTTACTTCTTCACACATGCATTACTCCACCTCAGCAACAACAATAACCATATCTTCTTTCTTCTCCCTTCTTATAGTCTATGTACACATTTTACAGTCTATGCCCAATGCTTCTGCATCCTCTTCATGTTGAGTGCTCTTCCTTTTCATCATATTAACTCTTTAACTTCTCTGGCCATTAAACCCACGTGTCCAAAATCAATGGGTGTTACATTGAGATTCCTCAGCCTCTCTGGCAGATGTGACTTATCGTCTTCTTTGGCACAGTTGAGATTAACCTCTCAGTTGCAGTCACAGGCTTCAATGATCTTCCAGCTGTCAATTGCCTCTATGGTCAGTCATCATTCCACTGGAAGGTTCCTTCAAACTCTTCCACTTTTCTGGTAGTTACACAGAAGTCTTTTCCACACCTCTGGTAGAAACCATCAATAGTTTACTTGCTGTTACAGTGCAAACCTTGAAATAGAGCCCAATTATGCTAGCTCCTTCCTCTTATGTGACCACCAACAGTGACCACCAGCTACATAGACATTTCATCATTTCGACATTTTGGCATTCAAAAATTCGACATTCGTGTGACCAAGTGTCTTGACACTCCCAGTCGCGATCCCCGAAACTCCGAAAAGGAGCTTGTATGCACTATCTCCTTCCCCCATATTCCACCGATGTGACCACAGGCAATGACCATCGGTTAGTTCAAAACTGCATTTCACAATTTCGCATTTTGGGGATTCTCCAGTCAGTCCCTTGACTCCTCCAACTCTCGATCCCCAAAATGGGGTTTAGCATGGACTAGCTCCTTCCTCGATATGACCATGGCCAATACCAACCACTTATCCATAAAGTATTTTTTGCGATTTCACATTTCGGCACTTCGGCGTTCCTGTGGTGAAGTGTTCTTGATACCTCCAAGTTTCGGTATCCGAAACTCCGAAATGGAGTCGGATCAATGGTCCGATACTCCAGCGTTTCTAATTTCGATGAATTTCATTTCATGACTTCGGGTTTCACGATTTTGGGACTCCTGAGATGCAGTGTTCTGACTCTTGACCTCTCAACCTCCCGGTATCCGAAACTCCGGTGTGGATTCTTTTATCATTTCATGATTTCGCGTTTCGTGACTTCAGGACTCTTTATGATGAGAGTCTATGTCATTTCCATTTGCCGGTATCCGAAATCCCGGTATCCAATACTTCAAAATGGAGTCGGATCAACGGTCCATGATCTCCTCGAACCAATGGCTCAGATCATTTCGCCATTTCGCATTTCACGATTTCGACACTCCTGTTGATGAGAGTCTTTGACATGTCCATTTCCCGGTAACTGAAATCCCGGTATCCAACTCTCCGAGTGGTGCACCGTTTTCGGGTTTTCAGGATTTTGCATTTCGGCACTTCAGGACTCCTGATGACGAGAGTTTCTGACATCTCCATCTCCCGGTAACCGAAATCCCGATATTCAATACTCCGAGTGGTTTTTTTATTTCGGGTTTTTGGGATTTCGCATTTCGCCTTGCTCGTTAAAGAATGTGTGGGTTCTCCTGGATCCAACGCTGGTCAGACCTCTGGCTCAGATCTGACGTTCATCGGGAATTCTCCTAAATCCAACGCTGCATACTCTGATCTTGCCATCAATGACAATCTCACCTGCTTGAAAACTTGCCAAATTTTTTTTCTAGAAGTTACATTTGATTTGGTGAAAAAGGGGAAAATTATAGAAAATTATAGAAAATTACATTCAATCATCCAAACTTTATTCTTGTTAACCATTTCTTACCAGCTAACAATTTCATATACATTTCACCATATTTTTGTTATTGGTGTCTCTCAAGCATATGTAAGAACTCATCGATCCTCGCCAATACACACTAGATTGGAGCTCTAGAAATTCTTGAATTATAATACACTAATTCATATTCTAACTCACATCCAACAATATGGACTACCTCTTGAATTATCTCCATCTAAATCCAATGACAATCCACACTCAAATAGTGGCCACTTGAAAATATTGTGACCTTAAAAAAGACATATTACCATAATTTATTATAGAAATAATTTTTCTCATTTATCTTCTACATAATTGTAAATCACTTAACAATTTCAGCTCAATGTTATTTTCTAGGGCACATACATTATTCCCCTCTTTCAATGCATGACATATATAAAATCATTTGATTTATGTGTAATCCTTCATAAATTCCAAAAATATTAGTCAAGGACTCATTAATGCACATGTTTGTTTAGATTGTGTAGTGGGTATATGTAATTTTTTTTAAACACGTCAATTATTAATAAATCTTAGAATGGGCATCATTTTACACCTACAAATAAAGTTTTTGAGGTTACATTTCATGACACACTATAGAATGTAATGTTATGCTACCAAAATTCTACCAGGGAGACTTGAAACCATTATTATTTTCCCTCCATCTATGAGAGTGTATTTCACATTCCTACCCAAATTTTGGATTAGAGCACACAAAGAGACAAAGGACCATCCCAAACCTAATCCCAGAAACAAATTGATTCCATTCCATTGTCATACCTTTCCAGGTCATTCCATTCCATGCCATTGTCAAACCTTTCCATGCCATGTCATGTCTTTCCAATCCAATCCATGACATTTTCATGTCTTTCCATATCAATGAATGGCCATGCCAATGCTATGTCTTTCCAAGACATGCCATGGAATGACATTTCCATGTCATTCCATTTCCATGTCATTTATATTCCATTTCATTTCCATGCCTTGCCAAGTCATGCCATGCCATGCAATTGTCATGTAGCTTCACATGCCTTGTCATGTAGTTTCCAATTTTAACCTATATAACAATAAATATAACTTTTCAATGTCACGACATAACATTTCCATTCATCGCCAAGCCAATAAATGATATTGAAACTAAGTTACAACAGGATAAATATAACAACCCTTAAAACTTGTAATCATTCAATGAAAGAGGGATGAAAATGCAATCATAAACTAGGGTTTAGATAACAAATGCTTGTTGAAATCCAAGATGACACATAACAACCCTATAATATTCAAGACATCAAGAAATGGTATGGTATGGTATGCATTGGGAATGGTATGGTATGCATTGACAATGGTATGCTATGGTATGGTATGCATTGGCAATGGCAATGACAATGGTATGCATTGGCAATGGAAATTGTATGCATTGGTATGGTATGCATTTATTTCCCATTTCCTTGTATGGTATGCATTGGAAATGGTATGGTATGGTATGGTATGGTATGGTATGCATTGGAAATGTCAATGGTATGCATTGGCAATGGTATGCATTGTCTTTCCATTGTATGGTATGCATTGGCAATGGTATGGTATGGTATGCATTGGCATTGGAAATGGCAATGGAAATTGTATGGTATGGTATGGTATGCATTGGAAATACAAATGGAAATGATATGCATTGGTATGGTATGGATTTCCTTTCCATTTCCATGTATGGTTTTCAATGCCAATGGTATGTTATGGTATGCATTGGCAATGTAAATTGTATGCATTGCCTTGCCATTGTATGGTATGCATTGGAAATGGTATGGTATGGTATGCATTAGCATTGGAAATGGAAATGGAAATGGTATGTTATGCATTGGAAATGGTATGGTATGGTATGGTATGCATTTGAAATGGAAAAGGAAATGGTATGCATTGCCTTTCTTTTTCTTTGTATGGTATGCATTGGCAATGATAATAGTATGCATTGATAATGGCAATGGGATGCATTTACTTTCCATTTTATGGTATGCATTGGCAATGGTATGGTATGGTATGGTATGGTATGGTATGCATTGGCATTGCCAATGGAAATGGAAATGGTATAGTATGCATTGTGGCACAAACCCCCTCCCCTCCAAAGGGATGCTCGACCTCCCAGTCTTGAATCGTCTGAAACAATGAGTTGGAGCGACTCTTCAGGTCCCTGCGAGAACCCAAAACCACTACCACACACACAGGTCCTTTCCTCAAATTACCACATCTATAACCGTGTGATGCAAGAGCATCGTAAGCAACCAGTCAAGCGAGCATGACGGTGGAAGACAGTTGGAGGAGCGCAACACACATTTTGCACATTTTGAAATGTTTTTGAAAAATTAGTGAACATATGTTAATATACTAGTTAAGGGAAACATACTTGCATGTTGTAAACAGATCTTGAGCGATTTTCTCTCATCTGTCAATGAAAAAGGCATTTAAGCCCAGTTAATGAAAGTAGGTAGATTTGAATTCATAGATTAGATAGTTAGAGCGTAGGAGGGAGAACAGATATAGACACCCTCACCTTTGTATCATAGTTGTTGTTGTCGTATCATTAGAGAAGGAGAGGAGAGCTGTAGCAGAGAGTTGTAGAGAAGAACCCATGTACAAAATCATTTGAGTTAATATATGAACTTTTGACTCAGATTTCATGGTGTTATGATGCTTATTGTTTACATATGTTGAATGGTATGCTTACAGTTGATCTATTTATATGTCTATGAATTTGTTTCAATGATGTATTGAATGTGTTATTTCATGTTGAATGTATGAATTCTGAGAAAGTAAGAGAATGGGTTTCAATTATTTCTCATCCTGAGAGAGTTCTTGCAAGGAGTGCAGTGAAACGTCTGCAAGGTGTGCGTTGACAAGGGATTTGAGTTTTATCTCAGAAAGCTTAGGAGCGATACCATTGTTCTCATTCCAACAGAAGTACAGGTGAAGCACATAAACCGTGCAAGGTGTGTGTTGGCTAGTTGACGCCTTAGAATCTATCAACTAAGGTTGAAAGGTTGAAGGACTGTTGTTGCAGAAAATGCACAGAGTCGAAAGATCAAATACCCTGGAGTATTTGAAAGTTTGTTGCAAGGAGTGCGAGCAGGAACCCTTTTGGAGGCTTGAATTTGCAAGCAAAAGCTCAGGAGGGATAACACCTTTGAACATTTCAAAGGAAGACGGAGATCAAAACACTTCAAAGGGAGATGAGGAAGCGAAATCATCGTGCAGAAGGTTAAGTTTCAGGGAAGAACATTAGCTCGTTCCACAGAGATTCTTGAGGAAGAAATTGAACGGTTGGAATTCTTCATGGAGAATTCACGAAGTCATGAGGACTGTAGGATCCAGAGGAGCTATAGGGTGGATAAGGGTTGGACGAACCTATTTCATTGGTGTCAAGGATCAACTTTGACCGTTGATCATGGTCAATTTGGGTCGACGGATCATTTCGTGAACTTGGGGTTCGTGAGTTTAGAGGTGGAAGACCAAAATCTTGGAGTCGCGAAGTCCCGAGTTTGCGAGAAACAGAGGATTAGATCCAGACCATTGGATCCAAGCCACGGAGAACCTTTAGATCTGAATTTTTTCGGGGTATCGCATATGGTGAGTTTGGAAGATAGACCAAATTGTTTTGTTGCATGAACTTCCAAGTAGTGAGGAGCAGGAAAAACCGTTATATCCAAGGCATGGGAGAACCGTTGGATCAGAACCCCACAGAGCTATCGCGCATCGAAGACTTGGGGGTTGAAAAGAGGTTCTTTTCAATGTGCAAGATCGCGAAGTGCTGAGAGTCAAGGGCTCGTGTGAATGCGTGACACATCCATCAAGTGGGAGCCGCAAGGTTGGAAGGTGGCATGAATAACTAACCCGCAGAGAAAGGCATAAGTGGTGACAGGTGGCATCTACTCGCCGCATTGAAGGAGTCAACCCACAGTTGATCCATTGCCTCTCAGGTTTTCGCAAAGGAGGAGCATGAAGGCTCAACACTCCAACTCGCGAGATTGCGAGTTGTGAGAAGTGCGAAAAGGATGTCAACCATCGCTTCTCAGAGTTTCACAAAGGGAGAGTGTCAAAGTTCAACACTCCAACTCGCGAGGTTGCGAGTTTCGAAGAGGTGTCAGTACTTATCCCTAGCTGACGGTTACATGTGGAGGGTGCTAACAAGGAGGAACCATACCCCATCGCATCTCGGGTATCGACGTTTGGTGAAGAAAAGTCGAAGGTCTTCGACTTGCAAATGCGCGAGTTGTGAAAGGCATTTGCATAAGGACCTGTGGATTGAATTTGTTAAAGGTTTCAATAGGGAGCCTAAAGAATCCGCTTAGGCTTAAGGAGAATTTAGAACGATCCTGAGTGGATCTTGAACGAGGGTTGGGGTCTACGTCAGTTGTGGTATGAAAGCATAGAACAAGTCTTTTCTTTTTGTAGCAGAGAAAAGAGGAACATTTTACAGCCATGCCGCCGAGAAGAAGAAATAGACCAATGCCTGATCTAGCAGTGGAAAGAGAAATGTGTGAGTTACGTGCCAGGCTTGATGCCATGGAGACAACACAGAGGTGCACAGTTGACGCTGGGGATATCAGTGAAGCTGAAAGTGAAAATGAAGTTGAAAATGAAGGAGAAGAAGTCGTAGTCGAAGATGTTGCATATGAACACCTATTCAGGGTCGTTGCAAGGATAGGTGCCAGAGAAAAAATGGGCATTCCAATGTATGAGGGGAACTTGGATGTTGAAGATATTCTAGACTGGATTACAGCTCTAGATAAATACTTCGACTATGAGGATGTCGAGGAAGACAAGAAAGTCAAACATGTCATCACTAGACTTAAAGGGCATGCAACACTATGGTGGGATGAACTGCAGGCTGACAGATTCTGGAAAGGCAAGAAAAATATTAAAAGTTGGGATAGAATGGTTGCAAAGATGAAAGCCAAATTCATACCCAAGGATTATCAAATCACTTTGTTTCAGAGGATGTAGAATTTGAGACAGAAGCTAATGTCAGTGAAGGAATACACTGAAGAGTTCTACAGGATAAACATCAGAAAAGGTCATTGAGAAATCGATGATGAAAAAGTTGCCAGGTACATGAATGGTCTGTGATATGACATTCAAGATGAGATGAGCATGATGACCCTCTGAACTGTAGAAGATGCTTATCACATGGCTCTGAAAGCTAAAGAGAAGCTGAGCCAAAAGAAAGGTCAAAGAGGCTGAGGCAGAAGTCATGCAATAGGCAAAACAATTGCCCAAGATAGAACTCAGAGACCTAAAAAAGAGGGGAAGAAACCTCAAACTCAACCTGAGAGAGGGAGAATCTCACAGGGAAGACAACATGTAGATAGAAATACCTTTCCTTGAGCCGGAGGAAGAGGAAGAGGCAGAGATAGTGAAGTAAAATTCTTTGTCTATGGAAAGATCGGACATAAATCCTATGAGTGTCCAGATAAGAATAAAGATGGTGGTGAAACTCACATTGCTTAAGCTCAATGATAGAATGTTGAGGCGGAATATGCTGGGGTCAGAAGATCCTTGATGATGAGGAAAGTTCTTTTAAAACCAGAGAAGGAGGCAGAGAACCCAATCCAAAGAAATAGTCTGTTTTGGACTACTTGCAAAAATAAAGATAGAGTATGCAAGGTCATAGTGGACAGTGGTAGCACAGACAATCTCGTATCTACAGAGATGGTAGAAAAGCTGGAGCTGGAAACTGTTGTACATCCAAGCCCATACAGAGTTTTGTGGCTACAAAAAGGACATCAGGTAAATGTCACTAAACAATGTTTAGTTGAATTTAAAGTAGGATGATATAAGGATGAAATATTATGTGATGTCATTCCTATGGATGTTTGTCATCTATTGTTGGGTAGACCGTGGAAATATGACAGGAACGTGATTCATGATGGGAGAAAGAACACATACACCCTGGAGAAGAATGGGAGGATGCACATGTTGCTGTCGATTAAAAACCAAGGGTTGAAAATAGAGATGATCAACATTGGACTTCTCATGAGTGGGAAGGAACTTCTTAAGGAGGTTAAGAAGAAGGAAGACACACAATTTATTATGGTTAGGAAGCCTAGAATTTTTTTGACCAGTACGAGGATAGATGATTTACCAGAAGAAATCGAGGAGTTGCTGGAAGAGTTTGTTGATATAGTAGTGGACGAACTACCTTGTTCGTTGCCACCTATCAAGAGTATAAGCCATCACATCGATCTTATACCTAGAGCCAGTTTACCAAAAAAAGCTGCGTACAGGTTGACGCCGCGGGAAAATGAGGAAGTCAAGAGGCAGGTCCAAGACTTAATGGACAAAGGATTGATTAGAGAAATATTGAGTCCATGCGTTGTTCCGACAGTGCTCAGCCCAAAGAAAGATGGAGGCTGGAGAATGTGTACAGACTCAAGGGAAATCAATAATATTACCATCAGATACAGATTTCCATTGCCAAGGATGCACGATTTGATGGATTTCTTAAGTGGAGCAAAGTTTTTTTCAAAGATTGATTTGAAAAGCGGGTATCATCAAATTCAAATGAGAGAAGGTGATGAATGGAAGACAACATTCAAGACGAATGAAGGGTTGTATGAATGGCTTGTTATGCCATTTGGCTTAACAAATGTGGCTAGTACTTTCATGAGACTGATGAATGAAGTCCTGAAGGATTTCATTGGGAAATTCTTCATTGTATATCTTGACGATATATTAATTTTCAGCAAGACAGAAGAAAAGCATTTAAAGCATTTAGCTGCGGTGATGAGAAGGCTATAGCAAGAGAAGTTGTTGATTAATATGAAGAAATCATCATTTATGAGGACGAAACTCATTTTTTTGGGTTTTTTTATCTCTGTGAATGAGTTGAAGATGGATCCCAAAAAGGTGTATGTAATTAAGAAATGGCCATTGCAGAAAAGTGTGTTTCAAGTACGAAGATTCCATGGTTTGGCAAGTTTCTATAGGAAATTCATTCGAAACTTCAGTGGAATTAGTGCACTAATGATGGATATGGTGAATAAAAGACACAAAACTTTTCACTGGACAAAATAAGTAGAGAAACGTTTCAATCTGCTGAAGAAGAAGATCACGGAACAACCAATTCTGGTTTTGCCGGATTTTAGCAAGACATTCCAGGTCAAGTATGATGCGAGTGGATTTTCAATTGGAGCGGTCTTGAGCCAAGATGACAGGCCGATCGGATACTTCAGTGAAAAATTGAATTAAGCAAAGATTAAGTACTCAACATATGAAAAGGAATTCTATGCAGTCATACAAGCACTGAAGAAATGGAGACATTATTTGGTTCCCAAAGAGTTTTTTTTGTACAGTGATAATCATGCTTTACAATTAGTGACTCAATAGAAGAAGTTGAACCAAAAGCATGTTAAATGGGTTGAATTCATGCAGAATTTTACTTTTCTAACTAAGCATATTTCTGGAACTCCTAACAAAGTTGTTGATGCTTTGAGCAGGAAATGTTTGCTTATGAAGGAATTCAGAGTCAAGACTTTGGGTTTTGATAACCTCAAGGAAATGTATAGGGATGATCCAGACTTCAAGGAGGTATATGACGTATCTGAGAATCCAATTCTCAGGGACAGAAGCCAATGGACTGAGTATATGATCTAGGATGGATTATTATGTAGGGGCAATCAGTTATGTATTCCAAAATGCTCTATGAGGGAGAACCTGCTGAAAGAAAAACACAATGGAGGATTGGTCGGACACTTTGGTCATGATAAGACGTTCTCAAAGTTGAATGGATCATATTTTTGGCCAGGGATGAGGACAGATATTAAGAAATTTGTGGATAGATGCAGGATTTGTCAGCACACAAAAGGGAAAAGACAAAACACAGGGTTATATCAACCATTACCCATACTAGAAAGGTCGTGGGATGCAGTAAGCATGGATTTTGTATTGGGATTGCCAATGACACAATAAGGATGTGATTCAATCTTTGTGGTAGTCGACAAATTTTCCAAGATGGCGCATTTCATACCATGCCAAAAAACCAGTGACACAACTCATATTGCGAACCTGTTTTTCAAGGAAGTCGTCAGACTTCACGACTTGCGAGGGAGTATCGTTTCTGATCGGGATACCAAGTTTGTTGGACATTTCTGGAGAAATTTGTGGAAAAATTTGGGGACACGTTTGTCTTTTAGCTCAGCGTATCATCCTCAAATAGATGGGCAGACAAAAGTTGTGAACAAAAGCTTGGGAGATTTTCTAAGGAGCTTAGTGACTGAACACCACAGTCAGTGGGATCACATTCCACCACAGGTGGAATTTTCTTATAATTATTTACTCAACAGAAGCACAGGCCAGAGTCCATTCCAGATTATATATAGAACGCAACCAAGGGGAGTTTCTAAATTGAAATATGTGGAACAAATTGAATTCAGAAGTGTTAGTGTAGAGGACTTTGCAGAAGCAATGAAGGAGCTTCACAGCCAAATTAAGGAGAGATTGCAGAGTTCAAGTCAAGAATACAAGCATAGAGCAGATCAACACAGGCGAGAACTTCAATTTTAAGTTGGTGATATGATTCTTACACATCTAAGGAAGGAAAGGTTCCCAGGGGGAATGTATAATAAAATGAAGATGAAAAATATTGAACCGTGCAAGGTCATAAGGAAATTTGGGGCAAATGCATATGAGATTGAATTACCCAATGGGGTTGGAATCTCATCGATATTCAATGTTGCGGATTTGTACCCTTACAGAACTGAAGAAGCAGGAGCAGAAAATGAATAGAAATAGGTTCAATGGAAAAAACAAATGCATGTAGCTGAAAAGCCACAGATGGAAAGTATAATTGACAAGAGGATCAGCAAAAAGACCAAGAGAAAAGAGTATTTTGAATACTTGGTCAAGTGGAAGGGACATTTAGTTGAAGATGCTAGTTGGGAAGATGAAGCATAAATCCATAAGCATGGATAGACTGTGCAAGATCTCATGAACAGGAGTTCATGAAAATTTTCAAGCGAGGGAGTATGATGCAGGAGCATCGTAAGAAGCCATCCAAGCGGGCATGAAGGCGGAAGATAGCTGGAGGAGCGCAACACACATTTTGCACATTTTGAAATGTTTTTGAAAAAGTAATGAACATATGTTAATATAGTAGTTAAGGGAAACATACTTGCATGTTGTAAACAAATCTTGAGAGATGTGCTCTCATCTATCAATGAAAAAGGAATTTAAGCCCAGTTAATGAAAGTAGGTAGATTTGAATTCATAGATTATATAGTTAGAGCGTAGGAGGGAGAATGGATATAGACACCCTCGCCTTTGTATCATAGTTGTTGTTGTTGCATCATTAGCATAGAGAAGGAGAGGAGAGCTATAGCAGAGAGCTGTAGAGAAGAACCCATGTACATAAGCATTTGAGTTAATATATGAACTTTTGACTCAGATTTCATGGTGTTATGATGCTTACTGTTTACATATGTTGAATGGTATGCTTACAGTTGATCGATTTCTCTGTCTATGCATTTTTTCAATGATGTATTGAATGTGTGATTTCATGTTGAATGTATGAAGTCTGAGAGAGTAAGAGAATGATTTTCAATTGTTTCTCATCCTGAGAGAGTTCCTGCAAGGAGTGTAGTGAAACGTTCGCAAGGTGTGCATTGACAAGGGTTCTGAGTTTTATCTCAGGAAGCTCAGGAGGGATATTGTTGTTCTCATTCCAGCAGAAGTACTCGTAAAGCACAAAAACCATGCAAGGTGTGCGCAGGCTAGTCAAGGCCTTAGAACTTATCAATGAAGGTTGAAATGTTGAAGGACTACTATTACAGAAAGTGCACAGAGTCGAAAGATCAAATACCCTAGAGTATTTGAAAGTTTTTCGCAAGGAGTGCGAGCAGGAACCCTTTTGGAGGCTTGAATTTGCAAGAGAAAGCTCAGGAGGGATAAAACCTTTGAACATTTCAAAGGCATAAAGAGATCGAGAAACTTCAAAGGGAGATGAGAAAGTGAAATGATCGTGCAGAAGGTTAAGTTTTAGGGAAGTACATTAGCTCGTTCCAGATAGATTCTTGAAGAAGAAATCGAACGGTCGGAATTCTCCGTGGAGAATTCGCGAAGTCGCGAGGACCGTAGGATCCAGAGGAGCTACAGGGTGGATAAGGGTTGGACGAACCCATTTCATTGGTGTCAAGGATCAATGAGGACCGTCAATCGTGGTCAGTTTGGGTCGTCGGATCATTTCGCGAACTCAGGGTTTGTGAGTTTGGTTGTGGAAGACCAAACTCTTGGAGTCACAAAGTCCCGAGCTTGAAAGAAGTGGAGGAAGAGATCCAGACAGTTGGATCCAAGCCGCGGGAGAACCATAAGATTTAAATCTTCACGGGGTATCGCATATCATGAGTTCGGAAGATAGACCATATTCTTTGGTTGCGCGAACTTCCGAGTAGTGAGGTGAAGGAACAACCGTTAGATCCAAAGCATGTGAGAACCATTGGATCATAACCTCGCAGAGCTATCGCACATCAAAGACTCATGGGTTGAAAAGAGGTTCTTTTCAACGTGTGATATCACGAAGTGTCGAGAGCCTAGGGCTCGTGTGAATGTGTGACACATCCATCAAGTGGGGGGCACAAGGTTGACAGGTGGTGTGAACAACTAACCCCCAGAGAAAGGCATAAGCGGTGATAGGTGGCATGTACTCACCGCATTGAAGGAGTCAACCCATAGTTCACCCATCACCTCTCGGGTTTTTGAAAAGGACGAGCACGAAGGCTCAACACTCCAACTCGCAAGATTTCGAGTTGCGAGAAGTGCGAAAAGGAAGTCAACCATCACCTCTCGGAGTTTCACAAAGGGAGAGTGTCAAAGTTCAACACTCCAACTCACGAGGTCGCGAGTTGCAAAGAGGTGCTAGTACTTATCCCTAGCCGATGGTTACGCATGGAGGGCGCTAAAAAGGAGGAACCATACCCCATCGCATCTCGAGTATCGACGTTTGGTGAAGAAAAGTCGAAGGTCTTTGACTTGTGAACGCGCGAGTTGCGAAAGGAGTTTGCGCAACAACCTGTGGATCAGAGTTGTTAAAGGTTTCAGTAGGGAGCCCAAAGAAGCCACTTCAACTTAAGGAGAATTTAGAACGATCTTGGGGGGATCTTGATCGAGGGTTGGGGTCTGCGTCATAGTGAGCCTATTCCTTCGTGAACCAGACTTCGGTCATATCCCGAGTTCTTCCCTCAGTTTTTCCCGAAGAGCCCTTCTCCGAGTTTCTGAATTTCTGCCATGCGTCTCCTCAAATTCATTGGCCCCACTAGGGTTCATATTTTGAGACCTCACGAAACTCTATACATTTCTCTCACAAACCTCTGGATTCTCAAATATCGAACTTCCTAATATGTTTCCACGTGCTCTTCTTGCAATCAACGACTAAGATTTAATCGTAACTTTGGACTTCACGATTCTTCTTTCAGAAGGTCTCTAGACTTCCCGAACTCCAAAATGTCAAAACACCTTATGGCTACCCTCCATGTAGCTCTCCCATATCTAACGATCTGGAATCGTTCATTTCCCCTGAAACGAATCTTGTCTACTAGATTTTATGAGAACTTTCGAGATTTCTCTCCTTGCAGAGTTCCACCGTTCTCCCTCCTGAACTTAAATTCTTAAGCTCCCTATGGTTCCTCTGAACACCTCTCTTGACACTTAGTCAAAATTTTGTTCTGTGCACACCTTGCAACAAATCCTCTTCCACAGTTGACCCCTTTGTGGATGAAGTTACACTCGTTGTAACTGAAATCACATTACTTCTCCTAATCTTTCGAGTCTGCAAACTCTGTCACACACTCCTTCTAGACATCGATGCACTCCTTGCATACATAAGTTCCACACTACCTATTATGAGCTTTGAGTTGAAACAGACTTAGTCATGCACCCCTTGCAGACACTATGCACACCTTGCACTCACTCAATGAAGAGAAACAATGGAAACTTATTCGTTCTTCACAGTGACTCACAAATTAAACAATGTAAATGCAGTCATGGATACAAGAAAAAGAAATAACAGAGAATTGAAAAATAAACAGAGATTCTACCATTCACTCACACATTCAACAATGCAAATGCGGTCATGGATACAATAACAAGAAATAAAAGAGAATTGAAAAACAAACAGAGAGTCTACCATTCACTCACAGAGATAGACACAGTAACAAAACACATTTGGGACAATATTCCTCTATTGTATTCATTCAAGTGTCATGTACATAGATTCATACATTGTTCTTCACTACTTCTTGACATATACAATTATTGATCAGATAGCCTCTATCAACAAAAACAACAACTACTACTTAGAAACAATACAAAGCTTTATACAAAGGGGTGCTCTTCAAGCCTTTCCCTCCAACTACTCTACGCTATCCTATTAGAATTAAATGCTATCAACTTCTTAACATCTATTACAATAAATATTGTGTCAGACAAATAAGAGAGAAAGCTCCATATCTGTACTATGATATGTCTCATAAAACAAAATACATTCCCCATCGATCTTACATGATGGATCAGCCTCCGATAATTAAAGATGTTCATAACTCAAAATTATTTGTCAGATATTACATTAATGCATTGATCTTTGAAATTAAAAACATTTCAAAATATGCGCTAGTGCGCCCAACTGTCTTCCACGCTTGTGATTTGCTGGAGATGCTCCTACATCATACTCCTCTGGCTGAAAAATTCATGGAATCTTGTCCATGAGTTCCTACACCGATCTTCCATGCTTCTAGATATCTTCTTCACCAACCCAACTGACATCTTCTATTGTTCATCCTTGCCACTCCACCAAGTATTCAAAATACATTTTCCTTCTGGTCTTCTTGCCAATCCACTGATCTATGATCTTCTCCATCTGCAGCTTCTTTGCTATAGGCATCTACTTCCTCTACTGGATCTCTCCTTGATATTCTGACCCCTCGGTTCTATCTTCCTTGTAAGGATACAGGTCTGCAATATTGAATATGGGTGATATACCCACATCATCTGGAAACTCTATTTCATAGGAATTCTCCCCAAATCTTCTCAGGATTTTACATGGTCCTATATTTTTCAATTTCATCTTATTATATGTTCCCCTCAGGAACCTCTCTTATCTCATATATGCTAAAACTTGATCTCCAACTTCAAAATCAAGTTTCCTTCCATGTTAATCAAGTTTGTGCATGTACTCATTGTTGCTCTTCTTCAACTATTCCTTGATCTGATTATGAGGTTCCTGCATTTCTGCAATGAAGTCTTAGGCTCCAACGCTCCTAAACGCGCTCTGCTTCATATCTCTCAATTCAGACACTCCCCTCGGATTCATTCGATAAAATATTTGAAATGAACTTTTACCAATTCTTTTGTTCACTCAGTCATTATATGCAAACTCAACTTGTGCTAAAATCTGATCCCACTGACTATGGTGTTCAGTGACCAAACTCCTCAGCAAATCTCCTAAGATTATATTCACCACTTCGGGCTGTCCATCCCTTTATGGGTGATATGCAGAACTAAAAGATAGTTTGTCCCCATCTTTTTCCACAACGTCCTCCAGAAATGGCCAATAAATTTGGTATTCCTATCTGGATCTATGCTCTTGGGAAATCCATGGATTCTCACAACCTCTTTGAAGAAAAAATTTGTAACATGTGTTGCATCACTAGTCTTCTGGCATGGGATAAAGTGTGCCATATTCAAAAATCTTTCAACCACAACAAATATGGAATCATTTTCTCTTTGTGTCCTTGGTAATCCCTACACAAAATCCATGCTTATTTCATCCCAAGGCCTCTCTGGAATGGACAATGGCTGATACAACCCAGTTTTATACTTCTTCCCCTTGGCATACTGACAAATATTACATTTTTTCACAAACCTCTTTACCTCTTCTCTCATACATGGACAATAATATGAACCATTTAGTTTTCAAAATGTTTTTTCATGGCCGAAATGTCCTGCTAGACCTCCACTATGCTTTTCCTTCAACAAATTCTCCCTCATTGAGCATCTTGGTATGCACAACTGGCATCCTTTAAACAACAACCCATCCTGAATCAGATATTCGTCTCACTATATTGTGCCTCTGAGTACAAGATTCACATGTGCTCATAGATAATTTTAGGGGCGAAATTTCCCTCATGGGCGAAATTTATTGGCCTCCAATTTTTTATTGGGCAAATTCGTTGTATTAGAGTGATGTTTTAAAACATATATCATTAGCCCGTAATTTATTTTAGGGGAAAAATCGTGTATAGGGTCAGCCTGTGTTTTTAGGAGCGATAGAGGAAAAAACTTTATATTTCTCCCCTGAAATTTTGAGGGACAAGATTCCATTAGCCAAATTTCTAGAAGTATGGGAATTTTTGATATCTTCTTCACCTTGCCATTTGGTAAAATCAGGGTTTATGGTTTAATTGGCGTAGATATTGTGGTATGGGAACTGGGTAGCTACAATCTTCCCTTTTCCTGATTTCCAAAGAACAAGGGGATTTCTAAGAGAATTTTGGCCCTCCCACCTGGTATAAATTGTATGGGATCTTCCTGGTGCCCATATATGAATTGGGTTAAAATCATAGCTTTGTTTCTTTTCTGGCTCGTTCGTGAGAACTACAGAGTCTAGTGAGTGAAAGGTTATTCTTTATACCATCTCGAAAATCTCTAATTCCCCGCGGCCCGATTTACCTTTCATATCTTGAATTTATGTTCTTATTTCCCCTCGACGAAACATAAAAAAGGGAAAGAGATGCGAGTGTTGGAGCCACCTATTCAAAGCAGACGAAATTAGAATTTGGTACAGTTATCCCAACCCGCTCAGAAGGTGTCATGTGAGGCTTTGGCGGTGAATAATTACCATGGTTTCCAAACGTCTTGATAGGTATTTACCTCGTCCTTCATCTCAGTGTGTTAAATTCCTCATAGCAAAGAATTATGAATCATATTGGTAAAATTCGAACAATGCTTTGTTTTGTAACAAGGAAATCTTGTTCTCGTAAATTGTCAACTTTTGTGTTATTAAGTAATACAATGTCTAAATCTAAATGTTCTGAAAAAGTGATATTCAAATATTTCAACAATTTAAGGGTTGTTAAAAAAAGTGGTTGTCACATATTTTAACAAGTTTCCATTTCGAAATCACTTTCAACAATGTTTTTTCCTTATTATCAAAGTGAATTTCCTTCCCTTCATTGACCTTGCCTTAATTAGAGCATGTGCAATACTATCCCGAGTTTTAATCTTTATGTTGTTTCATGGATATTTATTCTTTGAGTATATTGTGAATAAATGCGAGCACCACATCTATTTGATCCACTTCCAAATCATAGGTAGTAAAAATGGCCAACAACAATATCATGAATATTTCTTCTTTGAGTTCATTGAGAAGAAATGCCAGCACCACATCTACTTGATCCACTTCCAAATCATAGGAAGTAACAATTGCCAACAACAATCCCATAGACGACATTTTGGCTACTTGGGGGAAAGCCTCTTCATAATCAACACCTTCAAATTAAGAGTATCCCTCTGCTACTAAACAAGCATTGCATAACTTGACATAATCAATTTCATTATACATCTTCTTAAAAAACATTTTCATTCAACTACCTTGCAACTCTTGCAAATGCCATGTTTGGTTATGTTCTAAGACCTTAATTGCTTCCTCGATGGATTGCTTCCAATGAGAAATAATCTCCTTTAAGAGCCTCTTTGGAATTTCTTGGATCATCACCCATAAAAGACAAAGAAATATAGATAAAATCATGTGTGACTCATAGCCATACTTTCTAGGATGATTTCACTCATGAAGGCTCATTGAATTTTTCCCCTAGTCTCTCGTTGGTCATTTCTAGGCTATACATATTCATTTGGTGTTGATGTATATTTTCATTTAGTTGGAATCCAAGATGAAGCTAGAATTCACCTCATGCCTTTGGAATATCTACATCTAGCACCTATGATATCTACTTTGCTCGTCAATATCATTAGCTTCATATTAAAAACTATGCGCATATGGAATCACCAAATGTTGTATCGTTTCTTCTAGAATAGATTGATGGTGTTGATCTTGACGAGATTTATCCTTCTTGAAGATCACATCCCAATTATATCTATGTCAATGCTCAAATGGAATCCATAGCTTGTAGCCCTTAAACTCCTTATGAATAGCCAATAAATATGCACTTGACTACTTTATTGTCCATCTTCTTCCTATTCACCTTAGGCACATGCATGTATTACTCTATTGGCACTATTATTAATAGCCTTTAGGTTCAACACATGAGCCAACAATATTCCATTAATGTTGTCATTTTCAATACCCTTATGAAGGGTAAGGTCTCCCGAGACACTGAAAAACATACACACACAAATGTACATGATTATAGAAAGCATAATATGAGACAACTCAATCATAAAGCATGTAAGAATTCATACACAAGAGACAATCAAAATATGAGAGGAGGAACCACATCACATTCATTTCTATTACAATCCATAAGATAAGTTATACAATATCTTTATATATTCTACAATACCCTTTGGGGTTTTCAAACTCTTATTTCCTCTTCCTCCATCCAAAATCCTTTATGTACAATGTGACACATCCCAACGCACTGACATGGACTATGTCTGAAATGTGTCCTATGCATTCTTTATTCCAATTAGTTATAATTATGTACAATTTCCTATGCATTGTAGAATCCAAAATAACTAAATAAACCAAATTATTCCATGACAAGATTAAACTAACATAGCAAGATGGTCACAACTCAAGCTGGTTATTAATGGAAAAAAAAATCAGTTAATTTTGCGCAGTTATGCACTTCCATTGTTTGCATCCATCATCTGTATTAAAATGCAAAGGAAACATTTCTTCTAATATGGCTTCATTGTATGGAACTTCTGTGTACTTTATTTGTATGTGTCACAATATGAAAATGATGAGTATTGTTTAAAGATAAATTCTAGCTTGAGATACAAAGCTAAGTGGGTGCAAGTCTGCTACTCGAAAATGCTTCAAAATAATTTATTTAGAAGACTTCTAAAACAAAGTTTAGTCCATCTCCCTTTAAATTTTGCAATAAAAAACACCTGACTTAAGGGACAGATCTGACAAGATATTCTCTTAGCAATTTCCAGATCTGTAAACTAACAAATAGATGAAAGTTCGAAATACAAAAATTTTAAATGGTTGCCAGGAGGTACCCATGCCTAGAAACTATGGGGCATATGGGGTCAAACAAGGATCAATGGGATAAATCTTTCAAATGATGAAAGACCACAAATTGTAGGTCTAATCCAACTTTTTCGTTGTTGCCTTACACTTAGAAAATTAAAGGGACCTCACAAGAAAATATGATATACAACTAATATGGGTTTTGTATTTATGAATGCATGAAATCAAGTGTAGAATAACACCAGGGATGATTTTAAGGATGAAAAATTATTTTAAAATGTAGAAACCTTGGCGAATAATAGTAATCCTTCATATGTCAACTATAAATGTTTGGCGATATTTTTTTAAAAATATTCAAATTTCTAAGTATTTTATATAGGTTTTATAAAATTTTGGCTATTTTTAAGGTAAAATCATTTTATCCTATAGAATTTGGGCGAATCATTTTTAAAATAGTGAATCTCGTTTTTGGAAAAACCATGGAAAATTAGCCCATGAGCGAAATTTAGCCCCTAAAATCATCCCTGAATAACACACATTGACATAAAATATCCAATGGAAAATACAAAATGTAGTATTACCTGGTTTAACATCCCATAGAAGTCATCCAAATAATATCATTAGCATAAGAGAGCATGAAATTGTAGAAGAGTCTTCCCCATTCAATAGAGAACTTCAATCAACCATCCATAAAGTGACAAAGCAAGTAGAATAACTATACCATAAGATCACTCCTTGCTCCTACAAAACTCTAAAGAAGACATTCCATAAGCCAGGGTAATGTTGTATAGCATCACAAATGTGGGTAAAATGAATGAAATCTTGTGGAGGTGAGAGTAGAAGACTGAGAAAGAAAGAAGAAAAAATTTCAAACTGCCCAAAATAATAAAGATCTTGGTAAGATATGCATTGATAACCACTTCTTATTTTGAACATAGACTTTACTTTTATGCAAAATTAATTTGTTTACAAAAACATCCAGGCTTATTTTATGAGAATCTAGGTTACCAACTTGATCATTTAATCAGAGTTTCATTGTTACTTTACAATTACCTATGGAGTACCTGTTCTTTCTTTGGTTTTCTAGCCACTTGTAGAAATAGTCGATCTGAATTGAAGAAGAGCGTTGATATTCACGCATCATCCGGGAAATCCACTTGGCAGCAAAATATTTTTCCAAATTGGGAAGAATGTAGTTCTCATCTAATAGATAAGCCATATTTCTTAGCTCCTTCAACTTATCATTTAAATACACCTAACCTACCAAATTTATAGGTGTATTGAATGGTGCTTCTTTCTATTCTTCACACTGAAATGGTAATTAGTGGACACAATCTTCCTGGGAAGCTCCAACATGCTAATGCCTTTTCTGACCAATTTTGAAAATTGTATTGGGTGGTCCAAGGACCAAAACCCCCCAAACCCTAATGTAAGATAATTATAACATCTAAACCACTTATCCACCCATTGAATTCTCAATCTCTCAATGGTTTTGAATATTGGGGTGGTATCCTAATGTTTTCTCTTCTTTCTTATTGTCATTGTTCGAGTCTTTGAAGGGAACTTCTCGTTTTCCACAATTCTTATTTTCATTACACTTGTAACATTTTATTTCCTGCTTCCACATACCATCTGGATTATAGAGATTACTACCATCATGCATATTAATGTATGGATTTGCACCTCTTTTCATTATATCCATTAATATTTGCAGTATTTCTAGGTCTTGAAGCATATCACAATGTGAGGTGAAATTTGGGAGAAAGTATTAGAGTAGCTTCGTTTCAAATTGAATATTCTATACTTGGTAGGAATTTTAGTGATTTTATATTATTTCTCTTGCAGGTGTCACTTTTGGCTTCTAGATCATTTGAAATTTCAATTGTGGAATATTTTTTGAGATGTCAAACACCGATCGTGGGAAGAAAAGATCAAGACAAAATGATCTATCATCAAACTTTAAAAGAACTCAATCCAAGGATCCACATTCTCTTCATTCTTCAAGCTCTTTTGAGAAACCTATCACTGAAAGGGGTGTCAACTCTTGTGAGAATGCATCTAATATCCAAATAATAGAGAAGGAAATATTTTCCTCCGGTGATCAAAGTGAGATAAATGCATTTTCACCAGAAATTGGCAGTAAAAATGTCGAAAATATTTCATTGGAAAAGAACACAACCAATTCAGTGAAAAGACAAAAGGGCCAATGGGACATAGGGAGAGGCTTCCAACCAGATTGGGTCTCAAAATTTCCATTTATTGATCCATTACCTCCAAAAAATGGGAAAGAGAAACCAAAAGTTAGATGCAATATATGTAGTTGGAAACTTCGCACGCCAACAACATTTCAGATGAAGTTAGATACAATTGAGAAGGATGTAGGAAATGTGTATGAAAATAAAATTGTAGATGGTGAGGAGAGGAAGCAAAAAAAATTGAGGCAGGTAGAAGAAGCATCACATCTCTATTCGAAAAGATGATGGAAAGAAATTTGTTGTCCAAGACAATTCAATTAAGCATTGTATTTCACATCTTATCTAAAGGGTGTCCTATGACACATTATCCACATTACATGAAATATCTAGCTTTTCTTCAAATGCCAAAATTTTCATCTTCTCATTAGTCTTTAATGAGTGGTTGGGAATGGGAAAAATATCTATCTCAAGTAGAAAAGGATGATATGAAAGAGAATATTGCAAGTGCTAGGTTTGTGTCATTGTCTTTGGATGAGGTTACAACTATTGATAACACTTCATGGATTTGTATGAGTATTTATATGGTTAATGACCATATTAGGCATTGCTATCTACTTGGGGCTCATAAAATGAAGGAGAATTCTAGAGATGAAAATATTTATGAACTTGTTAATAATAGTTTGAAGGAAAGTGGTGGTATGGATCATTTAATGATCAAAAAAAAGTTGGTATGTGTTGGAGAGGATGGAGCATCGGTAATGCAAGGACAAAGGAATATCCTTTGTGTTAGACTACAACTATCAACTTCACCGTATATGTTGAGTATTCATTGTATGGCTCATAGGATGAATCTTTGATTTAAAATAGTAAGCAAGTTTCCATCGGTTTCAAAAGTTTAAGATCTTGTACGATAGGCTTATGCATATTTTTCTCGTTGTCCCAAATGATTTTCATAGTTTAAATTTTTTTTCGACGGTGTTACAAATGGAAACAAGCTATTAAAATATGTTGATACAAGATGGATCTCATTGAATGGACCAACTCAAATATTATTTAGTGAGTACTAGTCCTTGGTAGGGGTGATGTATGAACATGGCTTCAGTGTAGATAAAGCTCAAGATCTTCTCTTTCGACTAACTGACATAGATACATTATTAACATTGGTTGGAATTCTTCCTATTCTAGATGAAATGAATGTCCTCGTCAAAATGTCTGAAAGTTGCACAATGTATATTGCAGAATACACAAATGCAAGAAAATTTCCATGCCTTTCATTGGATAATTTGTATACGATGCCAAATTCTTTCGTAGGTCCACGGTTTACAAATTGGACTACGATCATTGATATAGAAAATAATGAAAATTATTTGAAGTTTGATGAAAAAGGGATACTATGTATGGAAGTGCGTGGGTATA
>JZKD02S1101469.1:16149-41587 GCA_000966675.3 Picea glauca | reverse complement strand
TTTTTGGAGTAGGTCGGAAATTATTTATCATAGCAAGATTACTATATGCCAATTTGAGGATGCATTTCAGGTAAAAATAGGTTCTATAATTTATATTTTGTGTTTTTCATTGTAATTTTGGAGCCATATTTTATTGATGCAAGTTATTTTAAGATTGATTTTTTGATATTTAACTATTACATTGTCTCTTTCTTGTATGTGACAAGAAATGAAGTTGGAATTTGATGAAGATGGGACCTATCTCTTCACATAGATAGTGTCCTATTATTAAAGGGTAGATACCTGATTTAACAAGAATTATGATAAGAAAGAATGGTCTCATTCAAGTAGATGAAATTTCTTTGACGTCTTTCTCTAATATGTTGATAAATTTTAATGGTTTGTTTGTTTGTTGCATTTTGGAGCATTTTTTCAAGTTTGGAATTTTGTGTTTATTTTGGTTAAAAATGTGTTAGGCCCCTGAATGTTTCTAGTTCTCATTTGATGTTTTAATGAACCTTTTGTTATGGAATGATTGGCTTCATGTGATTTCCATTGAGTCAAGGGTTTGGGTTAAACTTAAAGACCTTTGTTCAGTAAAAAATTGTTTTTCATCTTTTTGTCATGACATTTATTTGAGAAACATATCGTCTTAGGCTTAATATATGCCTTTAGTTATTTTGTGGGCACTCAATGTGTTCTCCATAATTATGATTATTTTTTTAATATGTTTGATGGTCAAGGATAATTTTTTTATTTCTTTTCATTTTTTGGCATGACTTGAGCATCTTCACCTTTTAGGATCTACTATGTTTATTTTGTATTTTCTTTGAAAATACTTATTGATTATTTAGAGAGGGAAATGACCTTTACTTAGCTAAGCGAACAGAAAAATGGTCTATGTAGTAGGTTCCTATTCGTACATCATAGGAAACGTATTAACATGAGACTCACATTCCTCTAATGAAATTATACTTTCATAAATATGGTGGTTGAATTTCAGATTCCATAAACAATGCTATGCAAACCCCTTTGTTGATTGGATAAATACCTCCATTACCCATACTTTACTGCAACTTACCTTGAAAACCTCCATTCCATACCATGAATAACAACACACATTGTCTTGTTTGTCTTTTAAAGTTTGCTTGGTTGAAATATTAGTGTATGCTACATCAATGAATTGATGTTTAAGGTATTGATGGTTGTATTACTCTTCAAAGCATCAATGTTAGGCCAATGACCAACACTATGAAGGTGAAAGTGAATGAAGGATAAGCATGCTTCATTATTACACAAGAGTACATGAAAATCACATCAAGGTATTCACATGAAAGTTTTGAGTTTGAATTTACATTCTCTTGCAGATTTATCAATGGTTGCATGCACCAATTTTACTATATTTCCAGTTTCACCACCTTCAATTAAACTCATTTTACTGTTGTTCTAGATTTAGCAAGTTCCATTTTTCTAATTCAATTTTATTTTCTAGTTATATAAATAGGTGCATGAGTTGACTCGGTCTATGTAGGAACAAATATCAAGTAGATAATGCTTTCCTATATGTATTTTTTTACTTCTTTTTTATAGTTCCAATCTAGGTATTTTCTCATGTAGGCCTAGGGTGGATTTCTCTCAGATACAAATAGATTTAGGGTTGGGGATTAGTATTTTAACCTAGGCACAACACAATGATGGAGTGAAATCATCAATGATTGTAAACCTAGCTCTTCCTAGTCTATAAAAGAGTAAGGGGGTCTTCCACTAGGTTGGTTAGCAAATTTTAGGATTTGATCTATTGTAGCATGTTTTCTTCTTTCCATATTCAATAAAAGATAGATGTGATTAATAGTTTAGTCTTGTGTACTTGCTATTATTATTTTCTGTAGTATGTTTTGTAAAATCTAGGATTTGAAGATTGTTGTTTTGAGAGGTTTTTATCTTTAAAGTTACCTAGGGTTTTTAGGATTATTCTTTGAGTGCAAGATTTGCTTACCCTGGTCTAGTAAAAAAGACATAAGAGTTTACGAGACAAGATTCCTTATAGCGCTATAGGATCAACATAACAATTCATTGAGTTTTGTTTCATTGTAACTTGGATGCCAAAAAGACAATAGAATACATTTCTCTGCATCTTTGTAAAAATAGGAGTCAAATATGAAGTGATATCTCTTTAACTATAATACTTGTTACAAAACCGAGAGAGGTTTTTGTAAATAAGGTTTTTTTGAAGAAAAACAAATCTCAGATTTTTGAAATTCATTCCCATATTCTTGAAATACGTGCCACAAAATAATGACTAAAAGAGGAAATTAAATATTCTTGAAAAATAGGCCTCAAATCTCGCTGCATATCTCCAAAATTATAAAGCCTGTGTTGAAGGAGGATTTTGTTCTTTGGTATGTGATTGAAAAACACCTCTTTCTCTTTTGTTAAATTCATCTCCATTTGGTCAGAAATTGATTTTGAAGTAAAATTGTCTGTGTGTGTAGCAAATGACCTCAAAACCTTAGGTTGTAAGATGGCATACAAGCCGAGAGAACTTGACTTTCTTTTGTGTGTGGGATTAAGAGTCATACAAATTTATTTAGATAATTAATGAAAGGTTATATTGTATGTACACCATTGTATTAGCTTGTAATTTTTCAATTAACAAAGATAGATTTTCTACGACATATTTGTGTAATGATATTTTGTGATCAATGCATTATTGTTTACATTTCTTAAGCATGTAATCTAACTAGTGCTAGTAGTCGTGATAAAACAAGATTAAATATATTTATTTAAGCTTGGAACAAAACTATCTAATGCTCTATAGTGCAATGATGTACAATAATCCTTAATGTCAAGCAAACGAACTCCTGCAACGATTGAAGTGAGTGGTTTGTGTAGTACAACACATAACCTCATGAATGATAATGCAATGGAAATTGAAACTTGGTTAGTGGAATAGGGGAATGTTGATTTTTTATGCTTTAGTACACCTTACAACCCCAAGAAAGGGAATTGTTTAATGCTTTTGAGCCATGGTGCTCACAAACTTGAAATCGAAATTAATTTATTTTATGATTAGATTGTAGAATAAAGCCCGCGGTGCCCTGGATAAATGATTGATTGGATAGAATCCTTACCAAAATGTCACTACACATATTTAAGACAGGTAATGGAAAGTTGCAATAGAAACAAGCTCACATTTCAATGAATATATTTTTGTGTTTCTATTATTTTTGACACAATAAAATTCTTCTCTACTTATATTAAATGGGGCCTTCACTTATGATTAGACCCTCCCGTGGATGATTTGTATCGCCAGACTGCAAAAAGGCTGCATTAAACTCATTTTAATGTTAGTCTAGATTTAGCAAGTTCCATTTTTCTAATTCAATTTTATTTTCTAGTTATATAAATAGGTGCATGAGTTGACTCGGTCTATGTAGGAACAAATATCAAGTAGATAGTGCTTTCCTATATGTATGTTTTTACTTCTTTTTTATAGTTCCAATCTAGGTATTTTCTCATGTAGGCCTAGGGTGCATTTCTCTCATATAGAAATAGATTTAGGGTTAGGGATTAGTATTTTAACCTAGGCGCAACACAATGATGGAGTGAAATCATCAATGATTGTAAACCTAGCTCTTCCTAGTCTATAAAAGAGTAAGGGGGTCTTCCACTAGGTTGGCTAGCAAATTTTAGGTTTTGATCTATTGTAGCATATTTTATTCTTTCCATATTCAATAAAAGATAGATGTGATTAATAGTTTAGTCTCGTGTACTTGCTATTATTATTTTCTTAGCATGTTTTGTAAAATCTAGGATTTGAAGATTGTTGTTTTGAGAGGTTTTTATCTTTAAAGTTACCTAGGTTTTTTAGGATTATTCTTTGAGTGCACGCTTTGCTTACCCTGGTCTAGAAAAACAGACATCAGAGTTTACGAGACAAGCTTCCTTATAGCGATGTAGGATCAACATAATAATTCATTGCGTTTTGTTTCATTGTAACTTGGATGCCAAAAAGACAATAGAATACATTTTTCTGCATCTTTGTAAAAATAGGAGTCAAATATGAAGTGATATCTCTTTAACTATAATACCTATTACAAAATCGGGAGAGGTTTTTGTAAATAAGGTTTTTTTGAAGAAAACAAAATCTCAGATTTTCGAAATTCATTCCCATATTCTACGTGTCACAAAATAATGACTAAAAGAGGAAATTAAATATTCTTGAAAAATAGGCCTCAAATCTCGCTGCATATCTCCCAAATTATAAAACCTGTTTATAAACTGAAGGAGGATTTTGTTCTTTGGTATGTGATTGAAAAACACCTCTTTCTCTTTTGTTAAATTCATCTCCATTTGGTCAAAAATTGATTTTGAAGTAAAATTGTCCGTGTGTGTAGCAAATGACCTCAAAACCTTAGGTTGTAAGATGGCATACAAGCCCAGAGAACTTGAATTGCTTTTGTGTGTGGGATTAAGAGTCATACAAATTTATTTAGATAATTAATGAAAGGTTATATTGTATGTAAAACATTGTATTAGCTTGTAATTTTTCAATTAACAAAGATAGATTTTCTACGACATCTTTGTATAATGATATTTTGTGATAAATGCATTATTGTTTACATTTCTTAAGCATGTAATCTAACTAGTATTAGTATTCGTGATAAAACAAGATTAAATATATTTATTTAAGCTTGGAACAAAACTATCTAACGCTCTATAGTGCAATGATGTACAATAATCCTTAATGTCAAGCAAAAGAACTCCTGCAACTATTGAAGTGAGTGGTTTGTGTAGTACAACAGATAACCTCATGAATGATAATGCAATGGAAATTGAAACTTGGTTAGTGGAATAGGGGAATCTTGATTTTTTATGCTTTAGTACACCTTACAACCCCAAGAAAGGGGAGTGTTTACTACTAAAGTTTCCTCGGATTGTTTAATGCTTTTGAGCCATGGTGCTCACAAACTTGAAATCGAAATTAATTTATTTTCTGATTAGATTGTAGAATAAAGCCCACGGTGCCCTGGATAAATGATTGATTGAATAAAATCCTTACCAAAATGTCACTTCACATTTTTAAGGCAGACAATGGAAAATTGCAATAGAAACAAGCTCACATTTCAATGAATATATTTTTGTGTTTCTATTATTTTTGACACAATAAAATTCTTCTCTACTTAATCTTATATTAAGTGGGGCCTTCACTTATGATTAGACCCTCCTGTGGATGATTTGTAGCGCCAGACTGCAAAAAGGCTGCTAGGAAGAAACTTTAGACCCTAGAAAGTTGTTGAAACTCTTCACACAGATATAATTGTTTTTAGATTAACAGAGATTTGAGAAAAAAAGGCATGAAGTATAGAGAAATTTTTCCAAAGACTTGAGAGCACAAAAACATTAGGCTGCTTAAATGTGGCTTGTGCTGCTGAAATTTTTTTAAAGGGGCCACACAATTGTTGCTTCAGCCAACAGATGGGATTTTTGGAGCTCCAATCTAGTGTGTATTGGTGAGGATAGATGAGTTCTTACATATGCTTGAGAGACGCCAATAAAAAAATATGGTAAAATGTATATGAAATTGTTAGCTGGTAAGAAATGGTTAACAAGAACAAACTTTTTGGATGATTGAATGATGCAACGTTCATTTTTCACTTTTTATTTTCAAGAAATGATATGCTTTGTTATAAATTTTAGTAGAAGGGCAATCTTTTTTAATCTATAAATTCGAATTCCTTGAAAAAGAAAATTATGCAAATCCTTTCATTTTTTAGCACCGATTTAAGGATTATCAATGAACAAGTTCAGTTTAATACTTTGTCTTGACAACAGTTACATCTAAACATTCGATCACATTCCCATTCATTTACTCTCCTAACCACATCCTTCAAGCTCTTTACATGAACTTCTGAAATAGTTTTAATAAACAAGTTAGGATATGACTTTGTATTTGAAGTCTTGTTAATTTATATAATTGGATTGGATTGCATAGGCTTTCACCAATGTAGGTATGGATATAAAAACATTTCGGTTGTTGAATCAATTATAGATGGATATGCATCAGAAAAAATTCCTCTAGAAATGATTTGGACATACATTGATTATATGGATGACTTCAAGGATTTTACTCTGGATTGTGAATTTCCCTTAGATGGAAATGAAAAAGTTTGTTGAAATATGTTCTCATTATTGACCCAGGTAGGGCTCAATTCATTATTGTCATAGAATTGGATAAAAAGAACAGAGAGAAAGGAATAAGTATCAAAAATTAAACTGAGCCATATTAGTATATTATGAACATACAAATCATTAGCTTAATTGTGCAGGAATAAGCTTAAATGAAACATACAAGACTTTTCAGAGAGGGATACAAGATGACATTTTTGTTAAACAAGGAGGTGTGTCATATTTGGCACAAGTGTGGCCAGGCCCAGTATATTTTCCAGATTTTCTCAATCCTAATACACAGTCATTTTGGACAAGAGGAATATATGAGTTTCATGAGACAATTGCATTCGATGGCCTTTGGCTTGATATGAATGATGTTTTCAAATTTTGTAGTGGGATCACATGCTCCTTTCCAAAGGAAGGGGATTGCCCACGAAAATATGCACAGAACTGATTGTTGCTTAGTTTGTATCAATGCCAACACCACTAGATGGGATGATCCCCCTTACAAAATCAATGCTTATGGAATGCACAGACCACTGGGTAACAAAACCATGGCTGCTAGTGTTGGTCACTATGATGATATCTTGGAATATAATGCTCATAATATATATGGGGTATCATAGGTTATCATGACAAACACAACATTGAAATCGGTACTAAACAAGAGGCCATTTATACTAACCCGTTCTACCTTTCTTGGATCAAGGGCCCATGCTGCACATAGGAGAGGAAACAATGCTGCAAAATGGAATGATCTCTGGTACTTCATACCTACAATGCTAAGTTTTGGATTGTTTGGAGTCCGAATGGTATGTGCTGATATTTGTGGATTTGCACAAGACACAACCAAAGATCTTTGCAATAGGTGGATTCAACTAGGCTCCTTTTATCCTTTTGCTAGAGATCACTCAGACAAGGGAACAAAGCGTCAAGAGCTTTACTTATGGAAATCAGTCACAATGTCTGCAAGGAAATAATTAGGCCTGAGGTTCAGGCTTCTTCCATATATATACACATTGTCGTTTGAAGCTCACACTAAAGGATCTCCCATTGCAAGGCTTTTGTTCTTCACATTCCATGAGGATCCTAATACAGTGGGAATGAGCACCCAATTTCTATTGGGTAAAGGGGTCTTGGTCTCCCCTGTTTTAAAGCAAGGAGCAAGGACCATGGATGATTATTTTCCAAAGGGAACTTGGTATAATTTGTATAATGTATTATACTCAATAACAGTTGAGAGTGGCACATATGCTAGCCTTATTGATCCACTAGATACCATCAATGTCCATGTATATCAGGGGACTATATTGTCGATGCAAGAAATGGGTATGACAACTAAGGAATCCAGAAGAATCCAATTTAGTCTGGTGGTTGCTTTGGGTGGTAGGACTGAAGCATATGGGGACCTATATGTGGACAATGGAGAGGATTTGGAAATGGTAATAGAGGATGGCAAGTCAAGTTATATAGAGTTTTATGCAGATATTTTAGATGGAGGAGTGAGAATGAGATCACAAGTCCAGATGGGGGAATATGCAATTGGGGAAGGATGGCTTCTTGCAAACATTACAGTTTTTGGAACTACCACTTCTGTTGGAACTACTAAAAGGATTGAAAGTGCTTATTGCTTCTGTGTGGTGTACTGCAGTGGCTGGAAATAACTTGAAGATGAATGGGGGAAGACTGTTGTTAATGTCGCTGTGGCAGCAATTGCATGAAGTTGCATTATGATTTAGTGTCTTTGTTTTCACAGCGCTTGTCATTTCAGGAACATCTAGACAATAGTTAGTACAAGTATTTCCACTTGCATTTTCACTATGAATTGGTGCTTGATGTGTTTTACTATGTGAACTAGCATGTGGGTTATTTAAATAAGATATTGCGTAGATGCTTGAGATACCTGTACTATTCACTAAGTTGTCAAGTGGACTTTTGGATGCAGTATGGTCTAATGTATTTGTTTCCACAGTGCTTGGCATTTGCAAAATGTTTAGAAAATAATCAGTACAGACTTTCTTACTAGCATTCTCACTACAAACTGGAGTTTGGTATGCACTTTTCTCCTCTTCGGCAGATACAACACTCAAATGAGATAAACATTGATGTCGGAGGTACTTGTGAAATTCTCTAAATCAATTTTCCTACCACCTGTTTGTAATAAATCACTGGTCGCAGTTTTTTTCTATGGATCCTGAACCAGGAACTGAATTGTATGTACCATATACTACTGATTTGATTAAATAATTCCCACAACTTCTAAGGTGAAAAAAATCCCTCCATAAATTTATAGAACTGATAGCCTCCACCTGCAACACTGATTCTTTTGAAGTTTTGAATTTACTTCGTAACTCCCCTGAAGCAACATATTCAGGAGGAAGTTCAACATTATGCTCTAATGCACCTTTTCCTGGCATGTGCTGCAAGGGAAAATCCACACTTTCAGTTTGACATTGAATATTTCCTTTGCCTTCGCAATGTGCAATCCATTCGACCTTCTTAAATTTAGAAATAAGATTCATGTTATTCCTTCCAGTCATTTGTCCAGCAAACAATTGATCGTGCAATGTCCTGACATCATAAATTCCAATTTTGTCCCAAAATATTAAGAATAATATCATTTACTAATTGTTTCCCAACATTTTTGTTAAGGGATAAATCTATAGCTTCATGCATCCTATAAATGTTATAACAAAAAACAATTTGAAGAAGAATGGGTGTAAGGTCCTTCATACCTATTACATGATGATTCCTTTCAATGATGATTATGACCTCATCTAGTGCAATGTTTTTATCTTGGCTTTTATTATCATTTCTAATCATAGCATACAACTTATTCTCAATTTTTTTGATAAATGGATTGGTTTTCAAATCAATATGTGTAGGGTCCTTGTTAATGGATAATACATTGGACTATTCCCTTCTAAATCCTGAGTCAATTATGCTTTCCATGAACCTTAATGGACCTATGATGGTGGAAGGCTAACTACTTGGCATTGAGACAAAAAAATTCATTTGAGTATTCAACTTGGAATTATTTCACTCTAACTAAAAGTAGTGATGCAATGTGGAATTATCAACCCTTTCACTTAGGCCCTCAATAGTAGAATAATTTTTTTCTCTTAGGAAATCAGTATTATTATGAGCAAGATGAACCATATATTCAATGCATCTGAATTCATGATTGGCACATTTTCTCTTTAGAATATATGCCAAAGTGCATCGTTATTTTCACTGTTGCTATTCCCACTAGAAAACTCTATTCTTATCTCAAGAAGCTTCAAACCAATTACCTTGTTTGACACCTTAGGCTTATTATCAATCTAATCTTGCTCTTTGTCTTTAATAACATTTCAGTCTTTGCAATGATACCCATCCATGTATGCTTCCCAACAAACGATCCTATGCTATCGATGATACATGTCCATTATGGGCTCATGGTTTTGAAAAAACATCGAACAAGAACCCCCATTAACAGATCAAAGAGATAATGTTACAAATCCTTGATAGATCAACCCTTTATAATCAGATAAGGGATGCATTTCCACATATTTTTCCACTCAATATTCTGATTTTTCATATATACATCCATGCTAATTTGCTGAGACCTACGATTCTTCCACAGACATATGTGTTTTGATGTTAGAAACCCTTTTCTTATGGTCGATGATATCAAAGCCTATAGAATCACTAAGAAATACTAGAGGCCCATCCACATTAGTCTGGTCACGAGTTTTAGCAACAAGAATTGAGCCACAAATAATGTTATCCTTTCCTGAGGGAGTAATAACGTGGGTTGATAAAATAATAACACCATCGAGACCACTTTGTGGTCAAGAATCATTTACACGATGTGCATATATCATGTGGTTGCTTAGAATAAAATGTGAACATACAACCTCTATGATTGTCATCTGAGGAGAAAAGGGAATTATATATTTAGTAGTCATACAAGAATTGGGACATGGGTTCTACTTCATCATAGGGTTTTGTTGTTTGGGAATAAATCTCCCCTAAGCTGAATGTATATCATATATGTATGGAACATGAACCCCCTTTAAAATTTGATTGCGAGACCTTTAATCACTTAGAAATGACCATGGGGATGTGGATATGAGGTATGAGTTATGATTGCATAGGTATTATTTCTGAGTTAGATTAACATTGGTCTTTTTTCCATATCATATAATTTATGTTTAATTCAGGGTTTATTCCATCACCAAATGATATCTCACCTTCAAGCACATTGAGGAAGAGATCAAACTTGAATATAAAAGGAGAATATCTTTGTCTTTGGAAGAAATTGATACATATTGCAGGTTCTAATTGGTATCTATAGTCTTGTGACTGACTAGTTTTATGCTTGATGTATGTGCTTGGCAATAAAGATCTTCAATGGCATGGATGATGATGGGAGTAAGTTATTTTTGGCCTCCTTTCTTAATATTTTTTGTTGTTGGATTTCATAATACATGTTCTATTTTGTGTCTAAAGTAATGTTGTTTTACTACTAAAGGCACTAGTTTTATTTGTTATTATTTATGACTTGTGATCATCAATGACATTGTTTTATGTAATCTATGTAGATCTTTATGTTACTGAAAAGAATGAGAACGCAAAATATAATGATGACACTGATGAAAAAAATTATACAGTAGAACAACCCCATAAAGTAAACCTATCATCTTACCAGAGTAATCTGACAAGGGATAACAGACCTTGTGGCAAGCAAGGAAACAAACAAAGAGGGNGGGGGGGGGGTGAAAAGGAATGTTCAAATTCAGGCTGGAAGGGATTGTCGGGGCCATAGGATGAGTATATCAAGTCATATAACTTCATAATGTAAGCGATATCGAGACATTGTAAGCAAACTAGGATGTAAAAGCTAAATTGAAGATGAATTTGTGGATTAAAAATTTATGGATAGTCCACTCTCAACAAAACATTCCTTTCTTTTTGCAATCTTTTCTAAAAAATAAGAGGCAAAATTTATGTACCTGCTAGCTATGTTGGATGGAGCCTGTAGGAGGGAAGTATACATTGCTTATTTGGAGCTATTTGTAATATAGAGACATGTTTTTAAAGTTGATTTTTTGTATTTGTACAACAGAAATCAAATTTTGTAGACATGCATCTCTTAAATTGAAGTTTGAAGCTGCAAAAAGGCAGCTTCACGAAGAATATCAACGAATAGAAAATGGTTTGTATTGTGTTGTTGGAATGTATTTTATTTTCAAATTTGTTCCTGCAATAGTGTTAAATTATGAAGTGGATATTAGCTCATGAACTTCGTAACTAATGGTATAGTGATGCTTTTTGCAGCCAAGAAGCAGCTTACGGTTCAAATAATGGAATTGAAAGATGTACCTAAATAGGGCCCTAAACTATTTCACGGTAGGACAATGTCACAGCATCATCATTAGTGGATGAATAACCAAAGATAGTGACACCATATTGTAAGGTAAAGTAGTCAAGAGGCAGCCCCAGAACTTTGAAAAGCTCTGATGAGGAGGAAGTAACCAGCCAGTGTGTTGGCCTGATTCCATTGTATAGTTTCTAGTTGAGCTAGATATATTGGAAAAGTAATTCTAGATTGGCTAGAACCCTAACATTTCACAAGCTGAGATATTGAGATATTGAGATGACAAAACTAAGTTTTGTTTGGGATTATTTCCTCTCCCATTTTTGATGATTTGAAGTCTCATTCCTATGTGGCTAGCCTGAGAGTATGGCACATCATAATGTAAGGAAGAAAAACATAAAATTGATTTCATGTTTTGATGTGTTGCTTGTATCCAGATAAATGACATTCGCAGCTTTGGCAGAGTTTTGGATCTCCTTGGTTTCATTGCTTGACAAGCTCTAGATATTGCCAAACTTACTTTCTAATTAAAATTGAAGGTCACATTTACACTGAATTTAATGTATGACATGGAAACCTAGATCGAGTAGTGTTTTTGGGTTTGCAAGAGTGTCTTTGATCCTGAAGACCTCTCTAAGAAATTGGGATTCATCCTCAATCTCCTTGGTGAGGGTTTAGGCCTCATCATAGATGTAATTGCTAACACTATTCACATATGTCCCACAAGTAATTTTGTTTACCTTATCATTGTATTTACCATGGAATCTCTTGATACCCTCCTTCCCATCATCATTATCAATGTCATCATGAAGTTTAGTTGAAGTAACAGGATCACACTCATACCACCTGAGAAATTTAGATGAAGCCTTCGTGCAAACCTATCTCTCCTTAATTTAGTTGGTAAGTCAGAGGTTGCAACCATAATTTCACACTCAATCAGGCTGCATATATCAGTTCCTGTGCATGCACTTTTGAAAAATTTATTCATTTCTCTAGACTCCATTTTTAGGGCTCCTCGAATCCCGATCCTATTCCACAGAAGTCCTTGATCAATCAAGAAACTCAAAATCCACAACAAGAAACACTGCTTGTTATATCAAGCCATGGATATGAATGGACGAATCCCTTGTTGGATGATCAAATGAAACTCTTCAAACTACTGAATTTGCCTTTTTCTCCAAAACCAAAATTGTGCCATGAATTACCCTAAATTAGCCCAGATAACACACTAAGAAGTTGTAGTGTAGTATATGCTTACATGACATGGATTGATGCATCCACAATTATTAGATTGTCTTTTTATAGCACGCCTTTTTTTTTGTTTAACTATAGATCACATAGTTTTGACAAGGCTCCCTAATTTTTTTTTACCAAAACTCTTATCTCGGCTATTGAGATTAAAATGCTATTTACGGTGAGTGATATTGAAATGTTTACTGCATTAGTGAACAGATGTTGGAGTCCGCCTTATTATTCGCTGGTATTTTTAGGTCGATTCATTGAAATTTCATAACATGCAAGTATCTTCAACCAAGTAAGGTTTATTGGTATTCATACTTTTCAATATGATCAATCTTTTTTCCATGGATAATAAATTTTTCATTTTAACTAAAATGGATATGTGTATTGAAAGGGAGTTGCAGCCAAACTAGATAGCAAGATAATAAATAATAAGGAAATGAAGGTCGATGTCTGTTGTTTAAAATGTCCAAAAAAATCCCAAATATAACTTTAGACGTTCTACCAACAAAAACAAAACAAAGTGACAACATTCAACTAATCATCTTTGGAACAAAGCCAAATACTCAACTAGAGGAACCAAGCTAATTGACCTTTGTTTTTGAAGCCTCTCCCCACGATGGCTAGATGGTTCCTAATTCTACTCAACTAATATCATCCTCAGCCCCAACTCGACAGGGACTACATGCCATGCATCACTTGTTTATTATAGCCTCCAATTATTTGAACATATTAAACACATGTGTGGAAGAGAAAGGATTGGACAATGATAAGGAAAGAAAAAAAGAACAAGGGACATAAGTATGATTTAGTTTTTACTTTTTTTAAATGATTTAGTCTTGAGATTTAATATTTTAATGTTTTTAAATTATGTTATATTCCAAATTATTCATATTTCAATGAAATGGAGTTTACCCTTGTTTGAATGTTATCCTTTACATGGATATCATCCAAATGGTAGACACAAATATATATAAAAACATGTCAAGTTGGAAACCCTATAATTTATTGAACCCAACCTTTAATTTTGAAATCATGATCCACTAATTAGAATATTTTTTACCATTGTTCTAACATGGAAAAGTGTGAAAGTTGAGTTTTCTTTTTTGTCGTGGTTAATTACCATGGATATCATAAAATATATGCATTCAATTTAATTTCTCTAATTTTTCTATTTTTTGACTTTCTATTGATAGGGATGGCCAATCCACACCTCGTGGATGGTGTGTAGGGAGTTGAGAAAATGGGAGAGATACTTGTGCAATTGGAGGAGATCTTGCAGTTTTCAAATTGGATATAGGTGACAAAAGACTAGAAAGGTTACTAATGAAATTATTAGCACCTAAAAAATTTAATGCTAAACAATGTGTATGGCCTTTAGATACTTGTGATAACTTGTGACACATGAAATTATTCTAGCCAAAAATGTGAAACACAAATATATCCTCTAATGTTGTCATATATAATGCGCTTATTGATTGTTTTAGTAAGGGAGGCAAGTTAGATGAGGCTAGGAAGTTATTCCACTTGAAGTTCTTCCACAAAGCCATCAAGTTGCAAAATGGAGCATTTGAACATAAGGTTGTGGGTCATCATATTTGTTTGGGGTTGTCCTCCAACTAGTACCAGTAGGAAACATATGTAATGATTGTTTTTATTCATCATTGCTAGGTCGAGTGGATTTTCAAATTTCATCCTTATATATTCAAAGTATCCTCCAATATTAATATGAATGGCACTATTTAGTAGGCATTCACCTTTGTATTATATAAGGAGATATTACAAGGATATATGCATGCATTTTCTCTTAATATTGATGGGCATGGTCATTTGAAGATAATTAGTGTTGTAGATTGTAAGATTACTACCATGTATTTAGGGACCTGTGCTAGAATTCTAAGAGATGTTAGGTAGGGTTGTTGAAAACTAGTTTTAGTAGTATATTTTCTTTTGGTAAGTCTATCTAAGAGAATTACATAGGATTCATAAGTGATCATCTCTCGTTTCAAACTGGGTCCTTTAAGTAGATATCTACAATATGAAAGGGATGTGATTTAATTTATTTAGTTTGGGTAAACACTCTTTCCCACCTATGGAGAGCTATGAATCCCATCTACCCATTATCATGGTCCTCCGTCAAAACAAAGAGCTATCAATCTAAGCCAGAGAACATATTGTTTCAGGGTTTGATGCACACTATGGTTTGAACCTGGTTGAATTTACATGGAAACAACCTATCTCAACCTCTATACGAGAGCCTAATGGACATCTTCAACGACTGGAATTGATTTTGTGCAACTATATTCTGTATTTGTATCTTGTTCGATTTATTTTATTATATTCTTTTAAGCATATTTCTATTGGCCATTGTTGTGCTTCTTTTAGTATTCATTGCTTGATAATGCAATTTTGGTTGACTTTACTATGCTAAGGTGTGGGTTTGTATTGTCAAATTTATAGCTACTAAGAAATTTGATGCAATGTGTTGATTTTTTGTAGAGACATGACAAATACATTACTACACAAGAATACCCTTTTGATCCTCTCACAAATCAAATTTTAGTGAAGCATGTAACATTTGTGGATGGTTCTTCTTACACTGTTGTTATATTTGATGGGTTGGATATTGTTGGTATTGCTACTACATAAGCTATATTTGATGGTTCATGGAAATATTTTTTTATTTCCTTTTACTTTATGGAATGACTTAATCATATTCACATTTTATTATCTACTATGTTTATTTTATATGTTCTTTGAAAATACTTATTGGTTATTTAGAAATGGAAATGAGATCTACTTAGCTAAGGGAAGAAAAAAATGGTCTTTTCACTAGATTCCTATGAGTTCATCATAGGAGACCTATTATCATGAGACCAACATTCCTCTAATGAAATTATAATTTTGATTACAAGACTAAAATAACATTACATATAGCAAGTGGAGGATGAGAGAATGTTTATTGCTCTATCATTCATGAAGTCAAAGTTGAAGAAAAAACTTAAAAAAAAATTGCACATGTTATGGAGAGTTTTATGTAACTAAGAAAGAGGTATGTTTATTGGTGCTTGTATCACATGGAAAAAATAGCTTTCTATATAATTCATGATTATTTATTTCTTCATTATTTTTCTACAACTCAATTTTGGGAGTCAGTATGTACTAGGATCCATGTGACAAATATTGCATCTTATACCTTTAATATATCTTTTTTTCTAAGGCCTAATCTATGCCCAACATTTATTACAAAGTTATGTGTTGCTTAACTTTTTTATGGGCCAATAAAAATATAAGGGATAAAAGTGACCTCTCTTCCTCGGAAAGGGGTCCTTTTTGGGTACAAATGGACAATTAGAGAGGAATTCATGCATGGAATGTGACCTGTCAATATTCTTATACTTTTGGAGTTATTGATGGATAAAACTATGTGTGTGCCTATTTAGGAACATCCTTTGATGAACTTGTATGAAGGGTCCTTTCATAATTGATGAATCAATAATAAATAATCCATAATAGAAGTGGTAGAGAAAATATTAATATCTCTTGATCTTGACACAAGTGGTGATTAGTATCAACACATATGAACTTTGTGGTGAAATATCATCAAAACTGTAGAGGGATATAAAAAGAGTGTACAATGAGAACCTTGACAAACACAACCCCTTATGCTTGCAACGTTGTCTAGAGGATGGACAAATTATGTTTCTTTTTCCAAATGTATAAAATGAGTATATTATAGTTTAATGGATGCACTTTCCTATTATTATATATGGTAAAAATTTATTGAAAAATTCGTGAGACTTTACAAGGATTTACAATTAAGTGAAATATTCACCAATATTTTACAAGATTTTATAACCTAGTGAAAGATTGACCAAGATTTTACAAGATTATATAAATGAGTAAAAGATTCACTAAAAAATTATATATGCATATTCTATTATTGATAAAATAGCCTTCAATTTTTCCTATGTATCATGGGGATTATCCCAATTATTATACATATAATTTTGGGGGGGTTCTGAAAATCACCCCTGCACATGCTTCATATGCCTCTCCAAAATCTAGATCACTGTGATACATTTCCTTAAGGTGATCAAAACCCAAGGTCTTGACTTGAAATTCCCGCAGAATCGAAATCCTCCTGCTTAATGCATCAACAACTTCGTTAGCATTACCAGAAATATGTTTAATGACAAAAGAAATTTTTTTCATAAACTCTATCCACTTGGGATGTCACTGGTTTAACTTTTCCTATCTGGTTATGAATTGCAAAGCGTGATTATCGTTATACAAAACAAACTCCTTTGGTACAAGATAATGCCTCCACTTTTTCAAGGCTCGAATTATGGCATAGAACTCCTTGTTGTATGTGGAGTACTTCTTTTTGTCTCCATTCAACTTCTACCTGAAATATCCAATAGTTCTATTGTCTTGACTCAAGACCCCTCCAAATTGCAATTTCACTCGCATCACATCTCACTTGAAATGTCTTTCCAAAATGTGGTAAAACTAGAATCGGTTGTTGTGTTATCTTCTCCTTCAATATGTTGAATCTCCTCTCAGCTTCTTCTGTCCATTTGAAAGACTTATTTATTTTCTTCACTGTATCCATCATTTGAGAACTAATCCCACTAAATGTTTTGATGAACTTTCGATAAAAACTCGCCAACCCATGGAAGCTCCTCACCTCAAATATATTCTTCGGTGATGACCATTCTCTGATTGATTTCACCTTTTTGGGATCCATCTTCAATTCATTTGAACAAATCACAAAACCCAAATATATGAGTTTTGTCTTCATGAAAGAGAACTTTTTCATATTAATCAATAGCTTCTCCTGCTGCAACCTCCTCGTCACCAATGTCAAATGTCTTAAATGCCCCCCCCTAGTCTTGTTAAATACCAGTATATCATCGAGATATATAATCATAAATTTGCTAATGAAATCCTTCAGAACTTCATTCATCAGCCTCATAAAAGTACTCGAGGCTTTCTTTAAGCCAAGCGACATACAAATACATTCATACAACCCCTCATTTGTCTTGAATGTTGTTTTCCACTCATCACCTTTCCTCATTCTTATCTGGTGATATCCACTTTTCAAATATATTTTTGAAAAATAGTTATCTCCGCTCAGGAAATCCATCAAATCATCCATTCTTGGAAATGGAAATTTGTATCTGATGGTGATCTTGTTTATGGTTCTCGAGTCTGTACACATTCTCCATCCACCATCCTTCTTCGTACTTAATACAGTTGGAACTGCACATGGACTCAAGCTTTCTATGACCAATCGTTTATCTAATAGATCCTGAGCCTGTCTTTTCACCTCCTCATTCTCTTGAGGTGTCAACCTATATGCCGATTTGTTTGGCATGTTTTCTCCTGGTATCAAGTTAATGTGGTGACTGATACTTGTGAAAGGTGGCAATGATTTTGGCAACTCATTCACTACTATATCGGAAAAATTCTCTAGCAGTTCTTGAACTTCCTCAGGAAAATATTCCATTGAAGTACTGGTAAGGATAACTCTTGGCTTCCTCACTACATCAAACTTCATATCTTCTTTATTATTTACCTCATTTAGGAGTTCCTTCCCACTCATGATAAGTATGATACTGTTAGCTTCATCCTTCAGCTTCTTTTCTTCAATTGGCAGTAACATGTGTGTCCTACCATTCTTCTCTAAAGTATAAGTGTTCTTTCTCCCATCATGAATAACATTTATGTCATACTTCCACGATCTTCCCAATAAAACATGGCATACATCCATAGAGATCACATCACAAATAATTTCATCCTTATATCCTCTTATTTTAAATTCAACCACGCACTTTTGAGTGATTGTTACCTGATGACCTTTCTGCAAACATAAGACTTTATACGACGTCGTATGTGTAGTCGTCTCCATCTCTAGCTTCTCCACCATCTCCATGGATACTAAGTTGTTAGTGCCCCCACTGTCAATTATCACCTTGAAAACTCTGTCCTTCATTTTGCAAGATGTCCTGAACAAATTGTTCCTCTGTGTTGGCTTTTCAGTATCCGACTCTTGCTTCAAAATAACCTTCTTTATCATCAAGGACCTCCCATCCTCTACACCTTCTGCCTCAACATCTCATTTCTGTTCTTCTGAAATGTGATCTTCACCTCCTTTCTTCCTCTCCACACAATCCCAAGACATATGCCTTGTTTTTCCATAGGCATAAAACCTTAATTATCCTCCTCTGCCTCTTCCTCTTCCTCTAGGAAAAGAGTCTCTGCTGCCATCCTGCCTTCCTCGGGAATTTCCTCCTCTCTGAGAGTGACTATGTGGTTTCTCTACGTCATCTTTTGGTTTATGTGCTTTATCCTAGGCAACTCCTTTTCCTCTTTTCAAGCTTCAGACCCTATTTTGTTGACTCTTTTTCCCGACCACCTTCTCCTCTTCTTTCAGCGTAATTTGATACGCATCCTCTACTATCATGATTGTTTCCATGCTGATTTCATCATGCACATCATATCTTAGGCCATTAATGTATCTGGAAACCTTCTCTTCGTCTCTCTCTCTTCGTCCACCTCTAATGTTCAATTTGTAGAACTCCTCTATGTACTCCTTCATAGTCAATCCTCTCTGTCTCAAGTTCTACATCTTCCTGAACAGATTTATCTGGTAATCCTTGGGCATGAATTTTGCCTTATCTTGGCTACCATTTGATTCCAACTCTTGATATTTTGTTTACCTTTGTTCCTCCTATTGGGCTTCAGTTCATCCCACCACAACGCTACATGTACTTTTAGCCTAGTGACTACATGTCTTACCTTTTTCTCCTCTTCAACATTTTCATAGTCGAAATACTTGTCCATTGCTCATATCCAATCAAGCAATTCTTTTATGTCTAAGTTTCCTTCATACATAGGGATGTCAATATTCGCTCTGGCTCCTAGCTTGACAACCACTCTTAACAGGCATTCTTCCACAACATTCTCAGCTACTGCTTCTTCGACTTCTACTTCTTCAATTTATTCCTCGCTGACATCTCCAGCATTTGGTGCTCTCCTTTGTGTTGTTTCCATGGCATCCAACCTCACACGTAATTCTCTCATTTCCATTTCCATAGCTTTGTTGGCTACGGGCGGCTCAGAATGTCTTCTAGACAAATTGTGTTGGCGCTTATGATACCACTCCTTGCTATCAGCCTACCTTTCTCCCTACAAAATTCAATTGTGTACTCGCTCAGATACCATTCCTGGGGAAAATTCCCTCTCGTCGAAAGGGTTGCTCAACCTCTCGGTATTGGATCGTCTGAAATACTGAGTCGGAGTGACTCTTCGGGTCCCTGCAGGCACCCAAAACCACTACCACACATACATGTCCTTTCCTCAAATGACCACAGCTATAACCGTGAGCCTATTCCTTCGCAATCCAGACTTCGGGGATATCTCGAATTCTTCCCTCAGTTTTTCCTGATTCGCTCTTCTCTGATTTTAAGAATTTCCGCCACGTGTCTCCTCGGATTCACTGGCCCCACTAGGGTTCATATTTCGTGACCTCCCAAAATTCTATACCTTTCGATCAAAAACTTCCGAATTCTCGAATCCTAAAATTCCTAATCTGTTGCAATGTGCTCTTCTCGCGATCAACGACTAAGATTGAATCACAACTTCAGAATTCACGATTCTTCTTTCGGAAGGTCTCCAAACTTCCTAAACTCTGAAATGTTGAGACACCTTATGACTACCCTCTGAGTATCTCTCCCAGATCTGATGGTCTAGAATCGTTCATCTACCCCCAAAACGAATCTTGTCCGCTAGCTTTTATGAGAACTTTCGAGATTTCTCTCCTTGTAGACTTTCATCACTCTCCCTCCTGAACTTAACTTATTTAGCTTCCTCTGGTTCCTCTGAACACCTCTCTTGACACTTAGTCTAAATTTTGATCTATTCACTCCTTGCAACAGATCCTCTACCACATTCGACCCCTCTATGGATGACTTTACACTCCTTGTGACTGAAATCATGCTACTTCTCGTGATATTTCGAGTATGAAAACTTCGTCACACACTCCTTGCGGACATCGATGCACTCCTTGCATACATAAGTTTCACGCTACCTCTTCTAAGCTTTGATTCAAAACAAAATCATTCACGCACCACTTGCGGACAATATTCACACCTTACACTCACTCAATGAAGAGAAACAATGGAAAATTATTCGTTCTTCATAGTGACTCACACATTAAAAAATGAAAATGCGGTCATGGATACAAGAACAAGAAACAACAGAGAATTGAAAAACAAGCAAATATTCTACCATTCACTCACACAGATAGACACAATAGCAAAACACATTTCGGACAATATTCCTCTGTTGTATTGATTCAACTGTCATGTACATAGATTCATACATTGTTCTTCACTACTTCTTGAAATATACAACTAATGATCAGATAGCCTCTATCAACAACAACAACAACTACTACTTAGAAACAATACAAATCTTTATACAAAGGGTTTCTCTTCGAGCCTTTCCCTCCAACTACTCTATGTTATCCTATCAGAATTAAATGCTATCAACTACTTAACATCCATTACAATAAATATTGAGTCATACAGATAAGAGTGAAAGCTCCAGATTTGTACTGTGATCTGTCTCATAAAACAAAATACATTCCCCATAGATCTTACACGATGAATCAACCTTCGATCACTAAATATTTTCATAACTCAAAAACGTTTGTTAGATATTACATTAATACATTGATCTTTGAAATTCAAAAAAATTCAAAATATGGGCTAGTGCACCTAGTTGTCTTCCACGCTTGTGCTTTGTTGGCGATGCTCCTGCATCACATTGGCAATGGTATGCATTGGCAATGGTATTCTATGGTATGGTATGCATTGGTATGGTATTCATTGCCTTTCCATTGCCTTGTATGGTATGTATTGGCAATGACATGGTATGCATTGCCTTGTCACTGCCTTGTATGGTATGTATTGACAATGGTATGGTATGGTATGGTATGGTATTCACTGCCAATGGTATGCATTGGCAATGGAAATGGTTTGCATTGCCTTGCCATTGTATGGTATTCATTTCCTTGCAATTGTATGATATGCATTTCCAATGGTATGGTATGGTACCACATGCATTGACATTGGAAATGGAAATGGAAATGGTATGGTATAATATGGTATTGTATGCATTGATAATGTCAATGGAAATGGTATGGCATGAATTGGCAATGGCATGGTATGGTATGGTATGCATTGGCATTGGCAATGGCATGGTATGGTATGCATTGGCATTGGCAATGGAAATGTCAATGGTATGGTATGCATTGATAATGGTATGGTATGGTATGCATTGCCATTGCTGGAAATACGAATGCATACCATACCATACTATACCATTTCCATTTCCATTTCGAATACCAATGCACACAATGGTATGCATTGGCAATGGTATGGTATGGTATGCATTTCATGGAAATTGTATGCATTGGTATGGTATGCATTGGCATTGGAAATGGCAATGGAAATGGTATGGTATGGTATGGTATGGTATGCATTGGCATTGGAAATGGAAATGGAAATGGTATCGTAAGGTATGGTATGGTATGCATTTCCATTTCTAATTCCAATGCATACCATACCATTTCCATTGACATTTCCATTGCCAGTTCATACCATACCATACCATTTCCAATGCATACAATGGTGTGCATTTCCTTACCATTGTATGATATGCATTCACAATGGTATGGTATTTTATGCTATGCATTTGAATTGACAATGGAAATAGAAATGGTATGGTATGTATTGAAAATAACAATCGTATGCATTAGCAATGTCAATGGTATGCATTGGAAATTGTATGTATTGGCAATGGAAATGGTATGCATTGCATTGATATGGTATGTATTGCATGGAAATGGTATGCATTGCATTGATATGGTATGTATTGCATGGAAATGGTATGCATTGATATGTTATGCATTGGCATTGGCAATGAAAATGGTATGGTATGGTATGCATTGGCATTGGCAATGCCAATGCATACCATACCATACCATTTTCATTTCCATTTCAATGCCAATGCATACCATACCATTTTCATCGCCATTGTCAATGTCAATAAATACAATTGTATGCATTGGCAATTGTATGGTATGGTATGCATTGGCATTGGTAATGTCAATGGGAATGGTATGGTATGGTATGGTATGTATTTCCATTGCCAATTTCAATGCATACCATTTCCAATTCCAATGCATAACATACCATACAATACCATACCATTTCCAATGCATACCATACAAGGTAATAGCAAGGGAATGCATACCATTGCCAATGCTTACCAATGTATGGTATGGTATGGTATGGTATGCATTGACATTAACAATGGAAATGGAAATGGAATGGTATGTATTTGCAATGGAAATGGTATGCATTGGCAATGCAATGGTATGCATTGGTATGGTATGCATTGCATGGAAATGGTATGCATTGGCATTGGAAATGGAAATGGTATGGTATGGTATGGTATGCATTGGCATTGGAAATGGAAATGGTATGGTATGGTATGGTATGCATTGGAAATGGAAATGGAATGCATTGTCATGGTATTAATTTCCAATGGTATGTATTGGAAATGGTATTCATTGGAGATGGTATTCATTGCCTTGCCATTGTATGGTATGCATTGGCAATGGTATGGTATGATACCACATGCATTAGCATTGGCAATGGAAATGGGAATTGTATGATATGAATTGGTAATGGAATGCTATGGTATGGTATGCCTTTCCTTGGTATCGTATAGTATGCCTTGCCTTGGCTTGATATGGTATGGTATAGTATGCCTCACCATGCCATGCCTTGCCATTATTTCACTTTCCATGTCTTGTATTTCCATACCATGACTTTGCATACCATGCTTTCCATCCCATGCCATTCCATTCCATGCATTTCCTTGCATTCACTTGGCATGCATTGCATTTTCCATGACATTCCTTTCCATACCATGTGATTCTTTTCCATGCCATGCCTTTTTGTGCTTCACTTGTCATTTCTTGTCTTTCCATACCATGCCTTTCCATCCCATGACTTTCCATGTCATTCCATGGCTTCCCTTTCCTTCGCTTGCCATGTCGTTTCTTTCCACCATGCCTTTCCATACCATGTTTTCCCATCCCATGCCTTTCCATGTCATTCCATGAAATGGCATTACATGCCTTTCCTTGCATTCACTTGCCATTCCTTGCCTTTAACATGCCTTGAATTTTCCATCGCATGTATTTCCATACCATGCGATTATTTTCCATGCCATGCCTTGCTATGCCTTGCCTTGCCTTCACTTTCCATTTCTTGTCTTTCCATACCATGCCTTTCCATACCATGCCTTGTCATGTCATTCCATGCCATTCCATGTCTTTCCTTGCATTCACTTGGCATGTCTTGTCTTTTCCATGCCATCCCTTTCCTTTCCTTCAATGTCCACATCTTGTCTATCCATACCATGTCTTTCCATGCCATGACTTCACTTTCCATGCCTTTCCTTCACTTTCCATTCATTTCCTTGCATTCTTTCCATGCCATCAAAATATTCATACGTAAAAATTACAATCAAATGATTCATTAAGCATGCAATTCTACAAATTGTTATCCCATATTTATTACATAAAAATACTTTCATGAGAATTCTAATGTTTTGGTCAATGAGGTATAGTGCAATTTCTGAACAGGGGGTTGGTTTTCAAGAACACTGTGTCAGGAATTTGTGGGTAGTCTATTTGCGTGGGCTTTGGCCAAATAGACTTGTGGGAGCTTACAAAACTCTATTATACCACTCGTTTTGTATTTTACACCACTAGACCAAATTGGCCACATGTCCCTGATTGGCTTGAAGAGGTGAGTTGCAATTCACAATAAAACACAAACCTAGACTCAAATGGGATAGTCGTAAGTTGCACCAGATCTGGAACACTAGGTTTCAACTAGGGGGGGGGATTCGTTGTCATTTCGTCCACTGAAAAACGGTTTGTTGGATTATCTTCGGCATGAGGGTTTTGGTCAATGAGGCATAATACAATTTTTGAAGAGGGAGTCGGTTTTCTATAATAGTGTGTCAGACATTTTTGGGTAGTGTATTTGCATGTGCTTTGGAAAAATAGACTTATGGGAGCTTACAAAACTCCATTATGCCATTTGGTTTGTATTTTATTCCCCTGGATAAAATTGGCCACATGTCCCTCAATGGCTTGAAGATGTGAGTTTCAATTTGCAATAAAACTCAAAATGAGACTTGGATGCATAAACCGTCAGTTCTATTGGATCCAGAGAACCAAATTTCAACTAGGGGGGGGGGCTCCGTTGTCATTCTGTCCACTGGAAAACCTTTTGATGGAGTATCTCCAACATTAGGGTTTTGGTCAATGACGCATACTGTGATTTCTAAAGAGGGGGTCGGTTTTCAAGAACAGTGTGTCAGATATTTTTTGGTAGTGTATTTGTGTGTTCCTCGGAATAATAGACTTGTGGGAGCTTACATAACTTCGTTATGTCACTCAGTTTGTATTTTATGCCACTAGACCAAATTGGACACATGTCCCTAAATGGATTGAAGAGGTGAGTTGCATATCACGATAAAAATCAAACCAGGACTCGGATGGGTGAACCGTTAGTTGCATTGAATCCAGAGCAT
>JZKD02S1101447.1:0-13059 GCA_000966675.3 Picea glauca | reverse complement strand
ATTATTAACTTGGTTGGAGTGGCTTTGAGATTTGCTTTGTCAAGATAGATTGTGAGCAGCTATTAGATCTATGGTCTCAGAATTCTTGGAGTCAAAGTGTGTGGGGAACGAAAGATAGTTGGAAGGGAACTTACGACGTCAAGGCAATGGTTGTAATCTCTCTTTCATATTTAATATGATACAGTAATATATTTCTTTCCCATAAAGTGAGATCTACTTTATTACATAATTCCTTGATCATATGTATAGATTAGCTATTGGATATGTTATTTGCTTTCACTTTGGTTGGTTTGTGCTGTTTTGATCTTGACCGCAAAAGAGCGCTGGAGTGAAGCAAGGCACAACATAGTCCAAGGAAGCGATTACAAGGTACATATCTTCTTCTCACTTCCAATTTAATTCAATAGTTAGATCTAGGGAAAGAGGTATATTCTGTCCTATTTTGTTCTAGATCCAGGTGGATCTAGGGAGATTGGTCTGTGTCCGCACTCACGAATTTATCCGTTAACACTGTGATACCTCTTAACTCAATTTCTCTTCCTTCCAATGAAAATTTCATGAAAAGTTCTTGAAAATTAAAATCCACTGTTACTAATGATTGTAACCATTGGATTCCTAGTACAACATCAGCACCACCCATGGGTATATCAATCATTGGACTATTCAATATATATTACCCCATAGTAAGATTGATCTTATTGCATTTTCTTGAGCAATTGATAGTTCCTCCATTTGCAATCATTATTTGAAGCTTTGGTGCTGGATATACAAAACAATTGAGAGATTTGGCTAATTTTATAGTGAATGAAATTATGAGTACTCCAGAATCAATTAGGACTATTACCTTTTTCTTTTTGATATATCCTTCGATCTTGAGGGTTTGAGGAGTGATAATTCCAGCCAATGCATTACATGATATCATGGGAGTCAACTCTTCAGATGAAATTGCTTCTACGTTTTCATCTTGAGATGGTTCTTGTTCTTGTTCTTGTTCTTCTTCCTCTTCACAATTTATGTAGAATTATTTCTTCTTACCACACTTATGCCCCTTACTGTACTTTTTACCACAATTAAAGCATAAACCTTGTGCTTTTCTTTCCTCCCATTGTTGAGGTGTCAACCTTGTAGGTTGAGGTGTTTTAGAAGAAGGAGAATTATTCTCTCTATAGATGTTAGGATTGGTCCTTCTAGTAGCCATAGCCATATTTTTACTTTCAACTTTTGTTGCCATCCTAAATGCATTCTCCAATGATATGGGTTCCCAAAGGAGAACCTCATGTTGAATGTTATCTCTTAAAGTTCCTATGAATACATCAATCAAGTGCTCATCAGGAATATCTATTACCTTTATATTCAATATTTGGAAGTTCTCAATGTGCTCTGTAACTAAACCCTTTTGCTTGAGATTTATCAATTGGCTAAAGAAGGTATTTCTCCTTGTCTCCTCATAGTGTGCTATCATTTCTTCCGTGAAAATTTTCCAAGTGATGAGTGATTTACGAGAAAAAATCCATCTATACCATACAAATTGATTGGGTTCTAAATGTAAAGAAGCAATTTGTACCTTTTGTGTATGTGGAACATTATGTAGATCAAAGAATTGCTCCATCTGAAGTATCCATGTGATAGGGTCCTTGCCATCAAACTTCCTCATATCAATCTTAGGAACGTGGTTGGTCTTCAACCCAAAGTTAGAGTTTCTCCATTATTGATTCAACTTCCTTGTGTCCTCATCATGAATTTCATGGGATACATTTTCACTTTCAGGTGTCCTCTTTATTACGAAATTTTGCAATCCTTCCATGATCTCCTCTTTTAAACCATCCATCATAGTATTTATTGCCTCCAACTTAGCTTCCATCTCCTATAGTTCAGATTTTGTTACTATCTTCTTTTGTAAATCATTTATGTCCCTACGCATTTCTTCACCTTCATCAAGAGTCGAATTAGGATTTTCTGGAGGCTTATTTGGTGTAGAAGTTCCCTTTTTGGGTGGTCTGTTGGCCAAGTATCACTTTTGAACCTTGATTTTGAGGTGGTTCTGCTAGACAATCTTTCTTCTGTTGTATCTCTAAAGTTTCGACCCTTCTAGGTATGAAAATTTATTTTTATGTATTTCTCTGATATTTCTTCTCTATAATGCCACAGGTTTGATCAAAATTCGATGTGCCAAGTGGAATTTATGGTAACTTACCCACAACTTGTTGATTTTTATCCTTTCAAAGAGATCTCACTTGTATAGCATGCCCTACACAAAACAAATGATATAAAATTTTGAAACTCGTAACATAAATACTCCAGACTATCCACTATCCAATGAAACCAGACTTGCTCAGTTTGGATACTCTAGGAAGAATTTATGATTGTTTTACCTGGAACACCTTCTTGAGAATAGTCAATAGGACTAGTCAGATACCTTATCTTCCACAGGGTGTATCTACAAATTTAAGATGAACCAGATGCTGAAATTTTTACCAAAGATACCTTACTAATGGTTGTGAATAGTTTCTAGATTTCAGGGTCTGCATCGTTACAGAAAATATTTTATAGTGAAAATTCGACAATGACTCAGTTCAGGATGATTCCAAAACCCTATATTGCACAGGTTGTATCTCTGAAAGTGTAAGTCTTCAGGAGCTGATATTTTAGCCCAACGTACCTTGATCCATCTACTAAATATCCTCCAAATCGTTTCTTCTGAAACGTTGTAGAAAAAAAGTTATAGAAAAAATTCCAAGGTGTCTCAGATGTAGCAGCAAAACCCCAAGACCTTGAGCTTTGATACCATATGTTAAGAACCAAATATTAATATAGCATAGAAAAACCTCAGAATAAGTACTCAGCTCCTTGAAAAATAGACAAATGCAGATAATAATCCTCTTTGAGGGGGGCAACCTGCTTATGCCCACATAAATGTACAATTACAAGATGATTCAAAATGAAAATGTCTCCTTGGTATATATAGGAGACTAGGAGGTATAATTACAACTAATGGACTAAATCCGACATAAATAAAATAACATTACTAATATAATATGCCCTAATTAAGGGGTAATGGGCCACTATATAAGGCTTAACAAGCTGCCTCTAGAAACAACTAAAGATGACCTAGAGAAAATTATCAAAAAAGGGAAAGACCCCTCAAGAAGGGATTTTGACTGTTGTACCTGGTGATTCTGGTAATTTTCGTAATAATTCCTTAAAAATCTAGTAGCTGCTTCTCATTCTCTTATTATACCATCTCTTGGAGTTTGCAAAATTTAAATTTTGGGAGTTTTACTACTGAATTCTCTCCTCCTAGTCTCGGTTTGGAAGGAGAAAGATTTGACACCCCTGTTTCCCCTGAAGTTGCACCATGGTTTAGACCCAGGACCTTACAAGATTTTCCCACTTTGGGCTTTACTACTCCTCCTCCTATTAGAGTTGCTTCATTTACAGAAGGATGAACCTATGTTCCCTCGAGTCTTATGGTTTTTTTCCCCAATGCTCAGTCGTTTCCCTTTTTTCCCAAAAACATAGTCCCAGTCTCACCTATTTGAACTCCATCTCACCGTGGTTCTCCTCCAATTCACATCCCAATGGTCGATGCTAATCCCCATAGAAACATAATGGATGCTATATTGTCTTCTAGATATGCCTCTCTTGTTTTGCAACAGCCCCTAAATTCTCTCCCAATTGGTGGCTACCTTAAGCAGTTGCCCAAGTTCACTGGTGAGGGAGATATAATTGTAGAGGAGAACCTTGCATCCTTTTATAGTTATGCAGATAATTATTTCATTGTGAACGAAGATGTATGGATGAGGATTTTTGTTCATAGACTTGATGGTGAGGCTAGGAAATGGTTTAGGGCCTTGGCTCCTGGATCTATTGATGGGATTGAAGCCCTAGATGAAGAATTCTTAAGACAATTGGGGGGTAACAAAGATTTCCTTTACTATATTACAGAATTTGGATCACTTAAGAAAGAAGAAGGGGAATCTTTTTTTGACTTTTCAAAGAGGTTTAATAAGATGTATAATAATATTCCTATGGAGATTAAACCTACAGAAACCTCCACTAAAATCACTTATGCTAGCGCTTTTGACCCTCATTTTTGCCTCCTGTTAAGAGAAAGAATAGCCACCTCCTTGGCTCATATGCAAGATGTAGCTCTTGAATTAGAGTCCAATATATTTCCAGTTGACAAGCTTAGGAGTAAGGCTGATAGAGACAAAAGAAACGAGAGGCATAAAGCTTCAACCTCTGGTTCCTCTATTGCCCACCCTCAAGTGGATGAATTGTACAAGCTAGTAAAGTCACTTTTTTCTGAGGTGGAAATGTTGAAATTGGGAGGGAAGCAGAGCTATAGAAACACCCAGAATGTTGATACTAGGGGAAATTTCAAAAGGCCAAATAATGCTCCCTAGATCATCCAGAGAGATAAAAGAAACCAGGATAGGGATGATTAGAAAATCCAAACCCCTCTCCCAAATAACCTTGTTACTGATGATGACGGAGAGGAAGAATAGGTTGATCCTGGTATCCATTGTCTTGGATACACCTCCTCATTTCCCCACTTAACCCAATATGCATATGAGGATTCCCTCATGGACAACCAACTAAATGAGTTGAGTAAGGGGGAGAAGACCATCAACAATACAAATAAATATAACCTTAGGTACAAAAAGAAAGAAGGGAATCATTACATTCCTGATCATCATACCAGAGCAGAGAAGCCTGCTAAGGAAGTAGCAGATAGAAACAAAGAAAAGAAGGCACAGAACCCCCCCACCAGTGGTCAAAATCCTCATCCCAGAAATGAAGGAAATTTTGAAGCCTCCTTCATATTTTAGCTTTGAGCATAAGATCCAAAACATTAGGGTCCCTGTACCTATTTCATAGTTGGTCAAACACGAGGACTTTAAAAGATGCCTCTCCAAAATGTTACATCTGAAACCTTCATTGCATTCCACAGACTCAATCAACCTCCAAGACGAAAATCCTGCTATCATACTCGGGCCTTTAGTAGAGGATAGAGATGAATCCTCCCCTCCTTTATACACTTCATTAAACATCCATGATAAGGTGTTGCACAAATTATTGATGGATTGAGGGGCATCTCATAATCTTATTCCTAATATTTTCACGAAGGAGCTCGGATTGGAGGTCACAAAGGCTTATCATGACCTATATTCGTTTGATTCTAGGAAGATGAAGTGCCTTAGGGTTATCAAAGACTTGGCCATATCTCTGTTCCAACTGCCAATGAAGATCTTGGTCATGGATATTGTAGTGGCCGATGTTCCCCCTAAGTTTGGGATGCTCTTGTCTAGATACTGGATAAAAAAACTAGGGGGAACCTTGCAGATGGACCTTTCATACGCCACTATCCCTATGTTCGGAGGTGAACAAAGAAGCCTCTATAGGGAAGTGCAGCTCACATACATCATCAATGATGAAGCAAATCCGACCAACCACCCCATCTTTGCAGTAGATACTAATCTGGGGACCAGTATGTTACAACTCATTGTCAGTCTTCAAGTTCCTATTGAAATCTGAAAGCAACCCATCACCTCTTGTGAAGGCCCTTTTGCAAATAGATCTGTATGGAATATTTATTTGATGGAGCCTCTTCTAGGGAGAGTGTTGGAGCTGGGGTAGTTTTCATTTCCCCGACCCAAGAGACCATATCGTTGTCTTATAGGCTTGAATTTGAAACAAAAAACAATGTGGTAGAATATGAGGCTCTGGTCCTAGGTCTGAGAGCTTCCACAGACATGAATAGTGAGGTGCTACCAGTATTCAGAGATGTCGAGTTAATTGTACATAAGGTCAGAAATCAGTATCAAGCCAAGCACCCTAGGTTAAGGGCTTATAGAAATAAAGTATGGGATATAATTGATAGCTTCATTCTAGATTTTAATATTTCATTTGTTCCAAGGGATGAGAACTCTATGGAGGATTCCTTGGTGGTCTCATCAAGAAATTTTAGGGTCCCTTTGCCCCCGAAACTCTAGTATGAGGTGGAAATAAAAGATAGGCCCTCTATTCCCAACAATGTCAAACATTGGAAGGTCTTTGAAGATGATAGTGAGATTAAAAAGTTTCCTGAGACCGTGGGTGACTTTTCTGATATGCATATTGATCAGGATCAGGATTCTGACGACATCCCACGTGTTGATGTTCTTCTCAATAATATTTCTAACCATCATATTGTTTAGTTTCCTAGCAACCATATTCCAAAGGGGCTTGTCCCTTTGGAGAGATTATTTGACAGAAATGATGTTGTTGTAAAGGTTGAGGGATCAACCAAATTAGTTGATGTGAAACAATGCAATCTGGGAACGGAGGAGGATCCCAAGTATGTCAAGATTTTGAGGGAGTTCACCGATGTTTTCCCCTGGAAATATGAAGACTTAAGAACGTATGACACAAACATCATGGAACACAAAATTCCCTTAAAAGAAGAGGCCAAACCTTTCAAGAAGAAGCTCATACAGATTAACCCCATGTTGTTGTTCACTATGGAAAGGGAAGTAAAGAAGTTGTTGGATGCCTAGATCATTATCCCCTTGAGGTATTCAGAATGGGTGGCTAATTTGGTTCTTGTGAGGAAAAATAACAGAGAAATCAGGTTATGTTTTGACTTCAGAAATTTGAACAGGAGCTCCAAAAAAGACAACTACCCCTTGCTGAAGATGTATCACATTCTATAGAGGGTCACTGGTTCATTTAGGATGTCTATGATTGATGTCTTCCTCCGCTACAACCAAATCTCTATCCTGCCTGAAGATAGAGAAAAAACAACCTTCACTACTCCTTGGGGCACATTCATGTATGCCAAAATGTCTTTTGGATTGATGAATGCAAGATAAACCTTCTAGCGCGCCATGGACATCGCCTTCATCTGAGAAAGGGATAAATTTGTAGTCATCTGTCTAGATTATATTACAGTTTTCTCAAAATCTGATAGATAACATTGCCATCACCTGAATAAAGTCTTCCTGAAATAAAAAAGTTTTGGTCTCTCCCTCAATCCCAATAAATCCTTATTTTCTATGGAAGAGGGTAAACTATTGGGGCATATTGTGTTGGCATATGGAGTAAAAATCAATCCAAGAAAAGTAGAGGCCATCCAGGACTTATATTTTCCTAGATCTAAGAAAGAGGTTCAGTATTTCTTGGTTAAAATTAAATTTCTAAGGAGATTCTTTTCTAATTTTGCTGAGTTGGTTAAGAATATCACATACATGCTTAAAAATGGGAATGAAGTAAAGTGGACTACTGAGTCCATAAATTCTTTTGGCCAAATTAAGAAGGCTCTAACTGAAGCACCAATGCTTGTCAGTCCTAACTATTCTAAGGAGTTTTTTGTCTTTTCTTTTGCTTCGTCTAATAAATTAGCTATTGTTTTGCTACAGATAAATTCAGAAGGGTTAGAGAAGCTTATTTCCTTTTTCATCAGAACATTGAGGGATGTAGAGGTGAGATATGATATAATGGAAAAGAAGGCATATGAGTTGGTCAAATCCCTCAAGGATTTTAGAATCTATGTCCTTCATTCGAACATTATTTCATATGTTCCCTCGCCCTCTGTAAAGGAGATATTGATCCAGCCTGATATAGATGGGAAAAGGAGTAAGTGGGTTGCCAAAATTTTAGAGTTTGACCTTGAAATAAAACACACTAAATTGGTAAAGGGCCAAGGTTTAGCCAAGCTGTTGGTTGAATCAAACTACAAGGCATTGAGGGTTAATTTCATGAACACACACTCGAAAAATAAGAAAAATGAGATTTCTTATGAAGACTCACATGTCATTCTCAACTTGGAAGAATGTGCCCGGTATAAATATATAATATACTTCCTATAGAAGTTGAATTCGCCTGATGGTTTGGATAAAAACAAGGTGAGATATTTGAAACTCAAAGCAATCAAATATTTTATCATTGATCAGGTTTTGTATTGGAAAGATCCTCTTGGAGTCCTGCTAATGTGTCTCGATCCACAAGAAGCTCAAAGAGCTATAACAGATCTTCATGACAGCTCATGTGGGGGGCATCATTTATGGAGGATGTTAAGAACCAAGATCGATCTACAAATATAATAACCACAAATACTGAATACACAATAGATCCAAAGAGAAATATAGAAGAAACCACACAATATTATTACCAAACCCTTGAGGTAGGGCAACACCATACAATNCACCATTGTCAGGGAGTTGTAAATGGTAATAGGTAGTATTTGGATTAGATTGGTTTAATAGTTTTGGATTGGTTTTATGGATGAAATAAGGGCAGAGAGAAGAGGTTAAGACGTGCGGGAAGAGCCTACACATCCACTTTGGTGGGGTTGCTCCAAAGTTAGGTTGTCCTCTCTTCTTTTGATGCAAGTGTGCTTTTATTTATGGAAATTTAGTTTTATTTATGATGATGTAACTTGTGTGAACAAATAACCTAGTGAAAATAGGGTCCCAGTAACACAAGGAGTTCAAGTTTGGTGTGTTATATTTTTTCAAATAGTTTTAAAATTCAGATCTTTGATGATAAATTATTTTTGGGGTGCTGTAAGAACCCTCGAGTACTAAGTTGTGTTGCGAGACAGGGATCATCAACCAGCTAGAGTAATTCAAGGATGATCAAGAGCTTGATGAATTTTCCTCCAAGAACTTTCTCACATTCTAGCAGCAGCTGGGATATCTGCCTCTCAGGAAGAGCATATCTTGACAGTAGCCAAGAATTTAGTTGTCTCTCCACAAGAAGATTTAGAAGTCCCTTCGGATTCTTATTGTCAATTTGTTGAGGAGACTCAATAATCATGGATAGAACACAATGAAGAACAACCATTGGAACTTTAGATTGAGGAGTTCTTAGCATGCCTCTCAACAGATATTTTATGTACCTTAGAGACCAATCATCTTGAAGAAAATACTATGCGTGGCATGGAAAAGGAGGACATGTTGTGTGACCTAAACAAAGAAGGGAAACAAGAATATCTTGATCCTATTGAAAGATGGTTCCAATTAGTTTTGATGTCACAATACTCTTTTACTTTTTATTATTCTTTGATCTCATCATCAAAGTAGTTGGTTCTTCATACTCTGGTATGCATTAAAATTTATCATTTAAACCCGAGTATGGATATATTTCTAACAATGTTACGCAATTGGCTTCACTGGAAGTATTCCTATACTTGAAGGACATTTTATTTTGTTCAATTAGAGTAGGATAGTAAATAAATAAATAAATGTTGTGATGCACCCTATCTTTCATACTTTTCATAAATGGGAATGTCAAAAGCTAATAAGCAGTCGGTTTAAGATCTTTCATTCCTATAGTAGATGTCTTTCTAAAAGTTATGATAATTTTGTTTGGAATCTTATGAGAAGGGAATATCTTCATCCTCCAAATGCACACATAATACTGGAAGGGTTTCAAAAGCGGAGAAGGCATCCTTGTCAATGGAAGATAACACTTAAGGGAGTGTTGCACAACCTATTTCTTCAAATTTCTTCTTTTTCCTTAAGTTGTTAAAAATGATGCATTCATGCTTTATCATTACCTATATATTTTAAGACCACTATTTCAAAAAGATGATCAATTCAGTGATATTTTTAATAGAAGTTGAAACTGAATACTAATTCCAAACTATTTTATTCATAGCTAATAATTCAACTTTTGACATTTTCCCTAAAGTTTATGTTTGTAAGTATGAATAAGAATCTAGTTTTAATTAGTGCTACTGGTTTGTTTTTAGCAGATGTTGGCAAACCTCTGAGAAACCTTTTTTTATCATCTCACATTGTTTGCATGAGGCCATGAAAAACCTCAAGCATGGGGGAGTGGTTGCTGAGATAGTAGTAGTTAGGATTATTATTTTTGTAATAAAAAGGAAGTGCCAAAAAGAGCAGTGATCAGCCTCCTTCCAAAAGAGGAGGGTTCTAAATCTKAACATATGGTCATCCAATTACATAATACCCTCTTATCACAGAGCTTGGAGCCCAATCACCAAATTATTTTACATTATTATGATGAAATCCTAGAGTTCCTACATCTGGTTCCATCTACATGGTTTTTCAGTTGAATCAGATCACAGGTCCTCTTCCAGAACACTAGAAAACACCATCTACTTCTACAAGCTGTAGCCTACAAAATTTTCAGAAACACTACCACCAGGTGATCCGGTACTGGTAACAAGGTGCTGGTAGCTCTAATCATATATTCAATTTTTGCTGCTCGATTTAAGTACTAGGACAAAAAAATTCAATATTTTTCTTTTTATTAAAGAAATTAGTCTAATTATGCAATAAACATATGGTTACTCTCAATCATTGCACGCTCCCTACCATGAGTTTCTACAAGCCATCGTATACATCTCCTCGTATAGAAATTATTCATCATGTCACTCTGTTTCTTCCCCCTGCTTTGTTTTGGTACTGCTTTGTTCCGGTACTGTCCTATTTTGGTACTATCTATTACGGTACTATAGAAACATGGTCTGATACCAATTACCAATCTAGTATTGATGCCAAGGTGATATAATCTTTGTCACATGCTTAAAATCATTTTCACTTCAGGTAATTGGAAGTATGAGCTCATCTCTTCATGTTCTTTTTATCAAGGATCATGTAAGTCTGGTGTTGAATTGTTTTTACTCTCATGTGCATCTTCCTCCTACATTTCTACACTCACCCCTAAATGAATCATCCTTGTTATCCTTTAAGAAGGTATTTCCACATTTAGCTCGTTATGATAATGGGTGCACTTGTCTTAAAAGTGGTGACACCATTATGTATAATACTAACCTAGTTGATTCAACAAGTTCTTATCCAAGTTTATCTTTGCAAGTTTCTCTTGGAAGTATTGATGAAAACCTCACGTGGTGGATCACCCTTGCAAAACCTCAATGAACTTTCATGAGAACCCTAATAGGATTAACTAGAGGGACTCTTATTCATTATCTGAGATGTTCCATTATACATTGAATAACTAAGATTTAAGTTGAATGTGGATGATGTAACCCTTGGGATAATTTCAAACAATTGATTATGTGCCTAATAATTCTAAAACACTCTAGAACCATCTGCCTTCCTTATACTCTAAAACTGTCAATGAGAAATATACATAATTCTAAATATTTTGAGTAATATAATAAAAAGGAAGTATGAGGAAGTACAAGTAAACCCGTCGGGGTACTGAACAGGCCTGCTGGTAGCTAGGCCATGCTTGTATGGTACTAAGGTAAACCGGTCGGGGTACTGAACATGCTTGCTGTCAGCGGGGCTATGCCAGGTAAAGAGAGTTGAAAAACATAAAGTGGCACACCTAAAACTGAACAAAAACCCTTGGGTCTCATTTTGAAGCATTACCAAATCAAGGCTAGCAGATGACCATTAAATCTCTCGGATGATGTTATGAAGAACCTTCAAGTATCCACTTTAGAGTTATATCTTTAAAATAAATAGGTTTGCATGAGAAGTGGGACCCTCAGTATGTGTAATTCACCTTACCTAAGCAAGAAGAGATTCATCTCTAAAAACTTGGATAAGAAATGAGTTAATCATTTTGGGATGTATTCTTTTATGTGTTCCTCTCTTCAAATGAGATCTAAACTATGCTTATATCACTTTTGTTTTAAAGGTAATCAAGCCAGGGGGGGCCTATTAGTCAAAGTCATTATGAAAACTCTTGGCCACTATCCTATAATCATATTAGAGTCACATTCAACCCTTTCTCATAGCTATGATCCACAATAGATTGGATAAGACTTAACGTCAAATCACTAACAAATCTAATCTATTACTCATGAATCCACTTTTCTGTCATAACTACTTTTCCATGGGTAATAAGTGTGAAGCATAGGCCAGGAATTTTATATTGTATAACATGAAATTACGAGCTAAAGAAGGGTGGAACATCAAGAATTCTTGATCAAGTGAGGAGTACCATCAATTTTGAAATTTTGAAGATCATTGTTGCATGAAGACATGCAATGACTTAAGCATGGGGGAATGTTGAGTCTCAGTATTGACACCTCTATTACCCTATATTATCTTTGTCTGAGTCATTTTTTCCTGTACTATGAGTATGTACTTCACTGTTTCCTCCATAAATACACTTGATGACCTCATTCATGTGCATAAGATGTAACTTATGATTAAAGCATGATTTGTTTAGTTTTCTTGAGTTAAATTGATTAAATGTTTGATTTTGCATGATCATAATCATTTGAATCTTAAGAAGCATTGATCCAGTACTTCCTGTGTGTCCAATTTGGTACCAACACCTATTCTATGCTAATCTGGTACTCATGGTGTGACTGTGTGTATTCCGATACTAAACACCTACCTATAGGATTATGGTACCAACATTTTGGTACTGTATTTTCACCTCTCTTTGCGGGACGATAACGATGAATATCAAAATTTGGGGACATGGGTTTTGTCCAGAGAGGTATTTTAATTTGGAAATGTGGGATAGAATCCCAAGATATCACATGTATGGACCTCCAGCTCAGGGGGAATGATCCATCTTAAATCTCTGCCAATTTTCCAGAAATTCTAAGATCATGCCCAGATTCATGGGAACTGCATTTCCTTGATTAGATAATGGTTGTACTCAACCTCCATTGATGGAAAATGGTTTTGATTTGGATTGGATTTTCTATATCCAAATTTTTAATGTAAAAATTATATAAATTGAGTGATGGCTAAGCCAAAAGGGAGAGGAATTAGTATGCTGCAAATTGGATTTCTGAACCAACTCTTTTTGTAAATTTATTTGTTGAAGACCAATGGAAGTTTGAATTCAAGGATCCTGTGTGTCTCTTAGCATTTAACATCTGCTGATATAAAATCTTCCATGTTGGCATCAACAAGGGCCCACCGATCCATCTTGGTAAGCTCATTGTATATTATTAGCATAGATTTCTATTTCCCGTACTTGTTGTTTTGATTTCATTTTTGATTTCACTATTAGAATTGATTGCAAAGTGTGGCAGCATAGGAACACTTGGATGTCCATCATTCGCATTACATAAGACATCAAATGGAACATCTCATTAAGACTTATGTTTCTTGT
>JZKD02S1101358.1:197847-224762 GCA_000966675.3 Picea glauca | reverse complement strand
ATAATAAAGATAAAGTTGTGCTTGCTTTGTTTTTACCTAAATATCTAGGAAGTAGGCATGACATATTTCTCTTAGATCCTCCATGTGAAGAAATTATTGAACACTTAGAGAATTGGGATGGGGCACTGCAACCTTGGATGATGGTTATGTCAGGTCCCTATAATCTTGTCAAGTTTTCCAAACTTACTTACACTCTTCCAAGCCATTATGACTCATATCACGACAAGATTGCATAATGGTTGGAGGGTTCATATATCAAGAAATTTCAAGGGAACGGTAAGATCATGCTTGCTTTGTTTTTAAATGATGATTATGAAGGTAAGTATGATATATTTCTGTCATTTTTTTATATACTACCATTCATTTTAGTAATATTTGATGTTGTTTCCATTATAGGATTGGAGTTACTCTGATGGCTACATTGGAAGCATGACTTCATGTAGTATTTTGATTTGTTTAGTAGTTAGAGTAGGTTTAGGAGTAGGTTTTATTTTAGCTTTATTTCTCACAGTTTCTCTTTGTAATAATGCAATTAAAGAACACAAGTGGGTGCACCAAGAGAACCATCATATGATTGTTGCTAGGGAAGTCCACTTTGACCTTTTTATCTCATCTTTTCATTGAACATTTCTTTTCAAGAACGCATTATCATCATGCAAAATTTAAATGGAAAGTAAAGAGATAAGTAAAACTGAACTATCAATCCAACCTTGAACCAAGGTGCCACGAGTAGGACTACACTCATATTAATGAGGATTTTTCTATTTTCTTTTAGTCTCTCAAGAGAGTTTTCGCGTGATGATTCCAGATCCACCTCTCTGTACATATTTTATTTTTTAACTTTTATTTTGGTTTTTTATTTTGGTTTTTTTCATTTTGTGTGTTTTCACTTCTTTCTAAATAAACTTATGTCTGTTTCACCTTTTAGTTCGTGAAGGGAAACCAAAATGCCTCATTATAAAGCAATAGTCAAGGTCTTTTCAGAGCATCAATGTTGTAAATTGTTGAAATGCAGACTAGCTAAAGAAACTTTATGTTCGAAGTTGGTTTCCTGGTTTCACTTTAATCATGAGCAGACACAAGCATCATTGAAGCTCTTTACGTTGTCCATGTTTTTAAAGAAAACAACTCAAGTATGCATTCCTATCCTCGAAAAAATGGTTTCATCAGAAAACCAATTTCAAATCATAATGAAGGTTATCAATCAGAAAATTAAAGGCTGGAAAATATCAAGGGTTTTCAAAATTGAAATTTTCAAGCATCACCCCACTCTTCTGAATATCATTAAATTTATGTCAGATTGTAAATAATTTATAGAGAGTTGTGGGAAGTGTCTGTAAACTCGTCAAGATACTGAACAAGTCTGTTGGCAGTGGGTAAATGCATACATGATGCCAAGACAACTTCGTCGGGGTACTGAATAGGCCTACTGGCAGTGAAGCAATGTCAGGTTCAAGAAAATTATCAGGTATAAATTTTGATATTGGTCATAAGTGCCCTTCATTTTGAATTGAAAATTCTTGGACAGGGTAGAGGTGTTAGAGTGGGTTAATTGACATCCATCGAGGCTATGGACGCCTGCTGGCAGCAGTGGCCCTGTCAATAGTATCTGTGCCATTGGTTTGAATACCGTGCTCTCATAATTAAAATTTGTCATTGGATCTCATTTGAACACAAAGACATATAAAGCTGGACTGTGTGATAATTGATGGAATTTGATTGAGATGCTTGATTTCCTTCAGTTGTTCTTTGATATTTAATCATTATGATTAGTCCTAACATGAACTCGTTGGTGATGCAGAGATAACTGCTTCTCCCAGTAAGTCGCCACTGTTGGAAGCCCTAAATGTTTTTGCTATTTTGAATGACAAATAACACCTTTTGTAGCTGCCATCACCTTATCCCCTAGATATCGATATTTGAGGGTGATTGTTGGGTTATGAAAAAGATATTTGATCACACTTGTTTTACTTTTATCTTGTGTTTTCATGCTTGATTCATGACTGTAAGCATGAATCAAGCATGAAAACTTGATTTCGCATTATAATTCTATCCGAGGCTTGGTTTTTAAAGATCAATGGGTTTACATCTATTTCATTTTAATGATTTTTCTAAGCATACCATATCTGACTGAAATATTTATTTTGAGTTGCTCTTAGATTGAAATTTATATCTTGGATACTAAGTGGGTTCACCAAGAATTGATTAGCGTTAAGACTATAATCTTGTTCATTTAACATTCTTGGTAAATCAACTTCGTTTTTTCTTTTAATTTTCATTTTGCTTGTAGAATTTCATCTTATCCTAACCTTTGCAAATCAGGTATACCCATTACTTATCATGGGAGTTAAACGCACTTGGATTGTACCCTATACTTAATTTTAACTGATAGGTTGAATTGAGAGACCTCATTATGAGATATGGTCTTGAGTTATTCTTTGTACTCAAAACGTTCATTACCAAAAATGCTTGAATTTCGTGACTAGAACCCTTATTGTTTATGTTATGGTTGTGCTAGTGTGTTTCTATTTGGTTTTCATGGTATCAACTCAGATCTATCCATCTTACCACTGTCATCTAAACCCGCAGTTGGTCTGAGTTGATTTGGTTACAGTCTGTTCAATCCCGTTTTTTCCTTCCTGAGACATGTTTTTGCGGGAAGGTTTCTAGGAAAACCGTTACAAATTAGCCAAAACCCATTCTGGAAATGGGGTCATTTACCTTCTTTTTGGGAAGATTCATAAAAAACAATACAGTTTCATATATACAACTCGTTCTTTGAAGGGAAAAAATTTAGAATTTTTGTGCAACTGAGGTAAGCATTTTTGTTTGTTTTACTCAGAGATCCAAGCTTGCTATTGGTTCTGTTGGGTTCCAAGTTATATGCCCTTCCTCTATTTATAAGAATGCAGTAGAATTTGCCTCTCCATATCAATAAAAATTCCAACTCTTGCATGTCTAACCTTGTTGTTCAAATACCTTTGTGTTGATCCACAAAAGACCAAGCTATCACAGATCTACTCTCTACTGCAACTTGAAACCCCTTGGGCAAAAAGGCCACAAACTGTTTTCATGCATTGGAGGAGATTTTTAGATGTGATAAAGAACAAGACTTTCGTGCCCCTACTGTTGAGCCAATTCCTGATACAGTTCACAAACCAATTGACAAGAAATACCACAGGCATAAGGAGAGTAATTCAGATTTAAAATTGGTGAACAAGAGGATTAAACATTTTAATAAAATGATTATTAAAAAAGAAACAACCCAACAAATTTCACTATCATGAATTTGGATGCTTCTTGGTCAAATGACTGATATAGCAAATAGTTGTTATGTTTTTTGATTTGTTTATGTTTTGAAAATAAAATAGATTAATTTATTTATTTTTACTATTTTAACTAGCTATAGAAACTTGTAGCTTATATTTAAAAAAAAAAAATTAGTTTGAATTCAAGTCATTTTTCAATAAAAATTAGTAATTAGTTATCTAACATTGCTCTAATTTCGTTTTTTCAGGACAGAGTATATCCGAGGATGATCTTATTGGGTGGAGCATGTTGGACTTAATTAATTAGCCATCTCTTTTGGCTTATTTTGTAAATAAGAGTAAAACTCTCATAATTTTGAAGATTTAGTTTGATATGGAGTGGTTTTTAGACCCTCTGTATTTGTAACTTTTAGATCTTTTGGGATCTGGTTCTATATTAGAAGATAGGATGTTTTAACTTACATGAGCTCTTTAAATACTCTGTATTTTGTAATGGAAATTATCTTGGCTGGGAGCAAAAGATGGACGATTAATTCCAGAACTTAATGAAACAACATTCATGGATTTTGGCTTTAGCCTATTGTTTATTAATGTTGTCATTTATGTTTTGTTAACGCTGCTACATATATAGATCTGATATATTTAGATTAAATGATCTGTGATGTGCAGGATTGTTGTATTAAATACCATCTATAATTTGCTTATCGAAATATAAATGGTGTGATCATATTTTCAGTTAAAACGATAGGGTTTATCTTTCAATTTTAATCGAAAAATGAAATGTACAGGTTACTTTTAGGTTTATATTACAATAATCATGTATACTTATGAGATCATAGGTTTATGTTTGTGTCTCCGCTTCAGTCATTAAAACTCAAATTGTCGAAACATGTTCTCGATTTATTTAGAACAATCATAAGGTTCATTGCAGGTTTCCCTCTTGGACGTGGTAGTTGGACGTTCTCTACTCATGCAGATGCTTGGATACACATCAATAAATCACTAACAGGTTAGCATATTTGTATTTTTATGTCATTTACTTATCACTGAAACTTGAATGTATGGTTTAGCTTTTGACTATCCACATGTTTATGTTTCATTGTATTTTTCCTGTATTAGTTTAGATTTATAAAAGAAAAAAAAAATAAAAAATTATGTGCTTTCTTTATCTGCTTCCTAGAAGCAATCATTTTCACATTGATTTCCATAAGTTTCGATTAAAACTTGTAGTTTGTAAATCATGTACATAAGTAAGATTTGTAAATCTTCTACATAAATATATCTACAATAGTTACACTATATATATAGTGATTAGTAATTAGTTAGCTATTTCATTTCTTTTATTTGTTTATATTAGGACTTTTAGATTGGCTAATGGAGCCATTAAACCCATCGGAACGAGTTACACCAAATGACTTGGGTTATTTAGACAACCCCGGACCAGACTCGTTCTTCCAATTGATGGATGGTCAATTTCGTCTGCCAACACCCTATCAGCCTCTTCTTGTTCCACATCGAGTCGCCCTCAATCCTACCATTACCCTTCCTTTTCCTTCATTCCAGAGAATCAATGATCGTATGCTATTGTTTAAAGATCGCATTCCACTGTAAGCGATGCACATATGTTGGTTGGAAATTTTTGACAACGATTTTTGTCAACGAGACTTAGCCAACAAAGCGTTGCCAGACTCCCTCTCAAGTCACACTACTTACACAAAGTTTAACTTTTTCTCGTTAAATATTGGCGCATTGTTCGTAAGTGAATTTATTGTGACTCTTGACTTACTACTAAGTAGAGCCTATTACTCACTCTTCGCATTATTCATGCCATCTCATTTCGCCAATGACACACATGTCAAAGACCATATTATTTTACCAAATACACTATTTGCTTAGTTCTACATAATTCACTTTGCAAAGATTTTGCTCATGCCCTTCCCTTCATTTGTAGCATTATTTCATAAACTTTATCCTATACCATTCCAAAAGAAAAATATGTCATATCCTCCCTATCCTTTTTCACATGACACCTTTATTATTATTAAAATAAAGGATGTTTACTCTATTCATAAAAAATGGATTAAATACCGTATGTGAGAGTCAACGAGTGATTTCAAGTGAATTAAATGACTTGATGCAAGATTGTTTTTTATTGGTTGACTCAAACCATGATATTGAACAAGAAATATGCCAACTAATCCATGTGTAAACTATCTAAGTACATTCATTGGAATGGAAGAAATTATTTAATGAGCAAAGTCTTTATGAGTTTCAAATATTATGAATCCTTATTCGTCGTATCTTTTTACACATGAAAAGCACAAATCCCATATGATTTAACAAATTTTACGGAGCATCTTGGATGTATGAGGAAAATACTTTGTGGACATCGGTTATCCTCATTTTATCGACTCTTCAAGAAATATAAAGAAAGCTTCAAGAATCATGAGATCTGGGCCTTTCCAACGCTAGTCTCAAGTCATGAGGCGTCCTTCACCACTACATTGTTGGTTGATCCCAATAATTACATCTATGCGTTGGTGGCGACTTACGAGAGTTAGTTTTACGAGGGAGTTGTTGAGGCTGCTCTCGCACGAGCACGGAAAATTGTTTTGAAAGAAGGAATACTCATATCATGAGAGGAACTTGCCAAAAATTTCTAGGAAAAGAAAAGATCGCACGCACACTCTCTGTGGGAGCTGGCGCAGGGGCTCGAGAAACACTTGGAATGCTCACTAGATTTACAGCACAAATTTTCATTCCTGTCTTGGAAACCTTGCTTCTCTTTTAAGTACTACTCCAGAACAATCTATGGTTGACAAAGATACAGACTCACTCTCATACAGTGATTCAAAACGTGGGCAACGTAAAAACGCAGAGCCTGCATTAACTGTATCAAGCTCTACATCGTGTAAAATTGATAAAAAATTCACTCTTGTATAGTCCAATACATAATATACAGTTGGAATAAATAGAGAGGCTACATACAAAATCCATGGAAAATAATTATTAACACATAAATAAAGCCAAATGAATTACCAAGAGATAACAATAGCCAATTAATTTTGTTTAGTAAAGTGTTAAAGAAGTCCCAGATAGTTCGAATTCGGTTACAAAACTATCTAACTAAAGGAACCATTCACTAAAAGAAATAAAAGGAGCAACGCCCAGCAAAGTGAAGGAGGATATTGTTTTGAAGACAAAAATTTCTGAAGGAAAAAAAGTTAGATAGAATTATATGAAAGAATTTTGGTACAAATTTCATAGTAGTATGCTAGGAGTGTTCTAGGACTGTTGCATTTCATTCTTTTCTTACATCTTTAGCATAGATTGACAGAATAGTCTGCAATAGGGGTTCTTGTGAAACAACTAAAGGAATAAGTGAGGATGAGTTTCCTAGCTTTCATGAGATAAATATTTACTTGTTCGTTGATGTATTCAGGCTCGATTTTGTTTGGCGCTAATCAGTTTCTATATGCAGGTTTCTTCCTTGTGATTCGCCACCATTACTCTATTCCACATCTGGCTCAGCTTTCTTTTTCCTTTTCATGCTTGGTCTTTCTATTGTATATTGCGTTTAGAGGGCTAAAAACCATATACCTGCCCCAGTCTATGCAGATTTTGAAAATTTATGATTTTGAATGGGAAGCTTCTTTTAATGAATATCAATTCTTTCTCACTCTGAAATATCTCTTTGTTTTTTTCTTTAAATTCCTCAGATTTCCTCATATTTATTTATTTAACACTCTAATTTAGATAAAATCTTAAAAAAACAAACTAAACATATTTATTTTGTAAACAATCATGTTTATAAAGTTTTATTTACTAGCTAATTAGAATACATAAACTTTTGTTTATTTTACTATTTTTACATCCTAACTTAAAAATATAAAATAAACAAATTTATCACTATGTTATATGTATCTAAACTTCCATCACTAACTTATTTATAAACTTTTTTCTATAGCTTATATTTTGTTTTCCTGGTTACTTATCACATGCTTCTAAAAACAAACAAGCAAAAAAATATTATATCAGTTATGTCTTCAAACAAACATTTTGTTTAATAAGCTTTCTTTTAATTAATTCATTGTATTATTTAATTTTAGTTAAGTTTGGTTTAGTTATTTTTATTTTTTTTAAATAAAAACAAAAACATTAATTTATTTATTTATTTATTTTGCATTTATTTTATTAATTTAATTTTGTTATTTCAAATGTACAAACCCACATAAAAGTAATCGAAAATATAAATAGCATAAAAATCATAAATTGCATAAAAATTAAATATTGTTAAAAAGTTAAATTATAAGGCAAAGGAATTCATGCTTGGACTATAGGTTAGGGGAAAATTGGCCTAAATTTCAATACACTTTCTTGTCCAGGGCTTAAAGCCTAGGGTAACATTCCCGTCTCTTCTCACCTAGCCCCACGAGAGGTTGAAAATGTTGATGTTGGAGACTCTCTAGTCTCTTGGCGTCAACATAACTGATGATCAACCAATCATCCAAACTGTCATTGTCCCTTTCACCATCACTGTCACTGATATATCATCATTAACCAACTATAACCAAATCCACTCAAATGGATACCAAAACCATCACCATACCATGTACATCAACCATGTAACAAAACCTGTATCATACCATGTACATCAACCATGTACTATAACCTGTACCATATCATGCATCAACCATGCACCAAACATGTACCATATCATGCACCATAACATCACCAATATGTGTCTCAATATCACCAATCATGTACCATAAGATATGCAAAGTGTAGGTACCATAACATCAATGATGAGAAACAAACCATATACCTCAATCGTATGCTAAAACCATGTACCATGTACAAGCATCAACTATGTACCAAATGATGTGGCTCAACCAAGCACCAAATAATGTGCCTCATACATATGCCATCATATACCAAGGTTGTACCTCAACCATGTACCAACGTCATAAATATGTGCCTATAACAACCATGACATATACCAAACCATATATAAAGGTACCATAACATCACTTAACCATGTAGCCAATATGTACCTCAAACCATGTGCTTCAAGCATGTGTCACATCCATAAACCATGTACCAAGAGATACCATCAAACATGTGCCATATCACTCTTGATATTTCTCAAGCATATACCATACAACAAACTATATGCCAAGTATCTAAGATGTGCCTCAAGGCATATACCAAAACTCACAAAGCATGTACTTCAAAGATGTGCCATAGCCTCATCAAGAAGTGCCTCAAACATGCATAAATATCACCAAGAAATGTACCTCATAAATGTACTAGAAATATGACTCACTCCATACGTATAATATGTGCCTCAAGCATGTGCCAATGTCTCAAAAATATACCAAAGATATGCCTCAAGAATGCACCATAACATCACCAACATGGAACCCTTAAAACATGCACATGGACATACCTTTAAACCTATAGCTGACCTAATACAAGATTTTAGACTTGCAACTCTTCCTCAGCCTCAACAACCTGGTACTAGCATCCTCCCCAAATTTTCCTTTGTGTCGCGGGACTAAGACCAGTCAATTAGAGGGGCCTCATGGGACGAGGGTCCTAAAACCAGCAGGGGTGCCTCGCGGGACACCACTATCCTTACCCATGGGGGTTAGTCAAATTAGGGTTTATCAGAAAACCATTGCTCTCCTCTGCAATCCCAAAAATTTCACACTCTGTACTCCTTTGCTGCCTCATATTCATCAATAGATCACTTGCTCACTAGAAGATATTCAATAAAATTGTGTAAGTGAATGTTCAAATGAGAGGCTTATTGTTGTGTATTTATACCTTTTCTAAGTAAATTCTCTCCTTAACTTTATGACTTCTTGGTACAACCACTTTACCCTTTAGTTAATGACTTGTAACTTTTTAGGGGCTTCTTAACCATGCTTCAAGGCTTTCGACTTCATGACCTCATAAATCCTCAATCGTGAGGAACTACATGATGTACCACCTATTGTTGGAAATGATATGACGAGGAATATCCATATAGGAGTGTGTTACCTACATTTACACTATACTTCATGTCCTTGTTACTCAAACAAATTCGTGTTTCATGACCACACTTGAGGCTTCTTGTAGACTTATTCAAATGCACCCATCACATCTGTTGGCATCAATGACAACCAAATATCCAACAACATAAATGACAACCAACTATCCAACAATATCCCCCTTTGGAATTGATGGAAACACTCATACTCCACCTGTGACCAATGCTCCCGATCTTTCTCTCCTCATGTTTCTCTCCCCCTTTGACATCAATGGAAAAGGGTATCTCTCTTTGGGGTTGTTCCCCCTATCTTCATTCTTATGATATTTTTCTTTCTTCCTCTTTGAAAACAAAGGAAAAATGGTAACTCCCCCTACCAATATGTCTCCCCATGTCTTCATTCTTCTAATCTAGTCTCCCTCTCTGATAATTTCGCTCCCCTTGACTTTTCTGTAAGATGTTGTGTAGAACAATGTGGGGCTTCCTGTATATGATTTTTTCCCTCTCTTTTGGTGCTTTTTTTCCGTTGGTGCTTCCTCTTTTAATTCATTGACATGTATAAAAAGCATAAAAAGTTACCTAATTTCAAGTCTTCATGGCTTGTCAAGTTCACATTAATGACCATACTTTTGTTGGACAGTTGGTTTGGATAGTTGGTTGTCATTGATGTCAACCCTTGAAGAGTGATATTAGAGATTTATGTCAACCATTGGAGAGGTCTAGAGATGTTGGACAATTGATTGACATTTGTATGATTGATATTGATGATGAGATAGTTGGATACATTTGATGTAGTCTACATGTATCCTCAACGGTGTGGTATTGGTACCCGAAGTTGAATGAGGAATATGGACATGATGGAAAGTGTAAGTTTAGGAAAGAATATCATATATGGATATTCTTTGTCATTTTTTTTCCATCAAGATGTGAAATGCCATGTGGTTCCTCACGGTTAGGGAGATATGGCCTTGTAAAGTTGGAAGCCCCAAAGAATGGTCATGAAGCCCCTAGTTAGTTAGAAGTATTGGTGAAAGGGTAAAGTGGTTGTAACAAGAAACCCCTAAAGTAAGGAGAGAGGATACTATGAAAACATTTATAAACACCTCAAGGAGTCTCTCATATGTAAACTCACACACTTACAATTGAATATCTATCTTGTGATTGTTATGGTTTAGTATTGTGATATTTTGGCTAGTTTTTTATGACATTTTTCTGAGGTTGTGAAGGAAGGTTGAAGGTGAAAGTATCAGAATTGCAAAAAGATTGAGTAAACCTAGTTTATGAGGTATCCACGGGTTACAGGTCAGTAGGGTGTGTATGTACACAGGCTGCAGTGGAGGAAAGAGCGGATATCCGTAGTTTGTAGAAGATAAAGTCACGTATATGTAAAAGGACTTGTAAAAGGTTGTGAAGGGATGTTGGTACCAGGTTGTTGAGGACTGTGGAAGAGTTGCAGGTCAGTTTATAGTACAACAAGGAAGCTATAGGATCAAAGGTAAGTTTTAAGGGTTATGGTTATGGTGTTATGGTACATGCATGGTGATGATAGTATGTGATATGGTACATCTTGGTGATGTTATGATACATTGATTAGAGGCATTACTACCTAGTTTGGTTTCTGGTTTAGTTACATGTTATGGTACAGACTTGAGGCTTGGTATAATGTATCTTGGTGACATTGAGGAACATGCTTAAGGCACGTGCTTGAGGACCTTGGTATATGACTTGAGGAACATCATTGGATGCATGGTGTACGTTGATTTAGGTATACTTGTTGAGATACATTTCTAGTACATATCTTGGATACATTTGGCACATATTCTTGGCATGTAGCTGAGGCACTTCATTGATGATATATTATGGTATATGGTATGGTGTTGATGTACATGGTTGATGGGAATGGTTGATATGATACATGATTGATACTTGGTATACATGGTTGATGAACGGTTTAGTACAGGTGTTGGTGCATGGTTGATGCACTTGTTGTGATACAAATTGTCATACATGGTTGATGTTTGGTATGGTATAGGTTGATGGTTTGGTACATGGTTGAGAGAAATACCTTGTGGTGATATGTTGGTGATCTTGGTACATTCTTGGTAAAGACATGTGTTAGTGATGTTGGACATCTAGTTGAGATGTGTCCTTGGTGTATGATTCATGTGAGAGCATCTGGTTGAGTACAGTGAAATGTTGGATACATTGACAAGTTGGATATAGTGACATGTTATAGGTTGATGTGGTAGTTATAGTGGAAGTGATTGTGGTAGTGAAAAATTTTCTACACTTATACTTCAGGGTGGAATGACAGGGAAAGGAAAGGGGTTTGTAGTCTCCTTTTGGTTGGAGTCGAAGAATCAGGGAGTTGGATCTTCCTTCGGGTTGGAGCCTGAGAACTAGGTGTTTGAAAACACATGTATTCCAACATAGGATGAACACATTTAGTAACCACTCACACAACCAGATCAAATATCAAAACACCAATTTTTTGACGTGGTAAAAACCATACGAGGAAACATCCACGGCCCTATCCAACGCAACCACTTGGAGTAGTTTATTAATGCAAAAGAAAAAGATTACAGAGATATTTTACAAGAGAAATTCTCACAATCGATCATCGACAAATGACCCTCCATGCTCTTTAAATAGATATCATGGACCAATTGGGTGTTAATCCACATATCAATGTAATCGTTAATATTGAAGAGAATATGAACCGTCGGATCACTCTATGTCGGGAACATATCATGACCATCAGATTTCTTAACTATAAATGCATACCAATGCATACTAAAGAAACACACTAATAAACACACTTTTACCTACCAACGCATTTGACCAATTAGATCTTAACTAACTCTTAAGTGTCTAAATATCCTTACATCCCCTCTTAAGAACAACTTGGGATAGGATTGAAGGATTTACAGTAGTGACACAATAGGAGAAGGAAGGATGAATTAGAGCCTATCCACCCTTAATGAAAACTTCATGAACTCCTAATATAGATCAAATTTTGGAAAACTTTGGTTCTGTAGGAGACTTTGTGAAAATGTCTGCAACTTGATCTTCTGTAGGGAAAAAGAGCACTTCAATAACTTGATCATGAATGAACTTTATGATAAAGTGCATGTGTAGCTCGATGTGTTTTTTGTTCTGATGTTGAACTGGGTCTTTGGTGAGCTTGATGGCACTTTGATTGTCGCACCAAAGTTTGGTCAGATGTTGTTGTGGGAATCCAAACTCTGAAAGGATTTTTCGAAGCCACAAGGTTTCTTGACTTGCATTTATCGTTGCTCGGTACTCTGCTTCTACTGAAGAAAGTGAAATAGCATGTTGTTTCTTATAGGCCCAAGTGATAGGTCCTGAACCAAGGTTGAAAATATAACCTGCAATAGACTTCTGATCATCAGGGTCTCCATCCCAATCTGAATCAATGAAACCAACCAATAAAGGAGTCCCCTCTGAACTGTAATGTATCTCGAACTGAACTGTACCCCGAACATACCAAATTATTATTTTAGTTTCTTTCCAATGAATTTCATGGGGTGTTTTCATATATCGAGAAACAAGACCAACAAAAAAGGAAAGATCAATATGGTTATGAGTCAATTATAAGAGTCTACCAACTAACTAATGGTATAAGGTGGCATCAACTTCGGGAGAAGTACAAGTGGTAGAAAGCTTGACTCCAGACTAGAAGGGAGAAGGGGATGGTTTGCAATATTCCATGTGAAATTAATGAATAAGGTCGCCAACATACTTAGACTGGGAAAGAAAAATACCTTCAACGGCTTGCAAAACTTGGAGGCCAAGGAAATTGTCTAAAAAGCCTAATTTTGTCATTTAAAATTTCTTCTTAAGGCTAGTTTTCACATGGTTTAAAAGTTTTGAGTCACTATAAGTAAGGATAAGGTCATCAACATAAAGGACAAGGATTATGAGATGGATTCCTACTTTCTTGGTATAGATATTAGGATCAGAATGGCATCTAGAAAATCTGGTGTCAATAAGAAAGCTGTCCATTTTGGCATACCAAGCTCAGGGAGCTTGATTAAGACCATAAAGAGATTTCTTAAGGTGACAAACAAGGCTAGAGTCATAATGGACATAGCCAAGAGGTTGTTCCATGTATATTTATTCTTGCAAATCCCCATGCAAGAAGGTGGTTTTAACATCCATCTGATGGACCTACCATTTATGTGAGACAAAAAGGGAAAAAACAAGGTAGATGGAATTCATTTTAGCTGCAGGGGAAAAGGTTTCATTATAGTCAATTCCTTCAACTTGGGAAAATCCTTTGGAAACTAATCGAGCCTTGTGTCTTTCAACACTTCCATATGATTCATACTTAGTTCTGTAGACCCATTTACATATGATAATTTTTCTTTCTTTTGGAAGAGGTACAAGATCCCAAGTATCATTTTCCATTAAAGAATGATACTCTTCATTCATTGTTGTATCCTAGTCTGGATGACCTGAATCTTCAACAAATGTATCTCGATCATGAGTCTCTGAAATTTGATCCAAAAGAGAAGAGGCTCGCTACAACTGAGAATGTGTCTGACGTTGATCTGAAGGATCACCAATAAGATCACCAACTGGTTCTTGTGTTGAATAGACCCATCTAGGAAGAGGTGGTGTTGGTGTTGGTTCAGGTTCAATGGAATCTTCTGGAGGAAGGTGATCAAGAGGAGGTGGATTTTCATCCTCACTTTCATAATCTAAAGAAGAAAACAAATTAGGAATAGAAGAAGGCACAAACGTCAAAGATGGATCGTACGCCGAAGAAGGCACAATCGTCGAATTAGGCTCGTAGGACAAGATATTTTCATCAAATTTAACATCTCTTCTAATAATAATTTCATTACAATGTGGTTGAAGAAGTCTGTAACCTTTGACATCTTCTGAATAATAAAAAAATATACACTTCTCACTTTTAGGCTGAAATGCTTTACTTTTCTCATAAGGAATGTGAGCCCATGCTATACTGCCAAATAAACGGAATTGACTTACATTTGGTTTAATTTTAGTCCATGCTTCTCCCAATATAATATTTTTAAGAGCCTTTGTGAGAGTTTGATTTACTATGTAATTTTCACAGTTGATGGCTTTTGCCCAATACTTTAGACTTGATCCCTTAGATTGGATCATACAATTAGCCTTTTATTTTAATGTGTGATTCTTTCTCTCAGCAACAACATTTTGTTGTGGTGTATATGGAACAATGTGTTGCATTTGGACGCCCTATGTAGTGTAGTAACTTGTAAAATTAGTTTTCACATATTCACCTCCATTATCTATTCTTAACCTTTGAATTTGATGTCCAGATTGCTTTTCTACAAGGGCCTTGTACGCCATAAAATTGTCAAAAACTTATCTCTTAATTTTTAAGAAGTAAACCCAAGTACGTATGGAAAAGTTATCAATTAAAGTTAAGAAATACTTGCACCCAAAAAAAGAAGGAGAATAAAGTGGACCATACAAGTCATTGTGAACGAGATGCAAAGGGCATGAGGCATGACAAGAGGCACGTCTGTCAAAACTGTCCCAATGATGTTTTTCGAGAACACAACCAGAACAAACACCATCTCTGCATAAGAGGAATACTAGTCACCATCTGTTGATTACATAGTTTCTGCAATGAGCGATACTTTAGATAACCAAACCACTCATGCCAAAGTTTTCTCAAGTCATCGCTATGAGCAACAAAAAATGAGGGAAAAGATGATGACCCAAGGTTGTCAAACTTGTACAACCTAGTAATATCATCAATAATTCAAGTTGCAAGAACATGCTTAGGATCTTTTATATCCTTGATCACAACTTGGTGAGGTGAAAACTCTATGGTTTTACCTTCACCTGATTGAGTGATTTGATATATTGATAGAAGGTTACAAGAAAGACTTGGAACACATAATACATCATTGAAATGACCATTATCTACTTGAATTGTTCCAGATCCTACAACACTAAGAGATCTATCATCACCGACAAATATTTTCTTGGTTTTGCATTCATTTAGAGAAGAAAATATGATTGTATCCTTGGCCATATGATAATATGCTCCATAATCAATAAGCCACTAATTAGAAGAAGTAGAAGTTGCATTGAAGGAGACACCTAAAGAAGAAAGTGCATGTCCATGATAAGAAGAAGAAGTATTAGAATCAATATCATTGTTGCGCTTCTTCATCATTTCTTCTAAAGATGCCATATTATTGAAACATTTGGACTCATCATGACCATATTTCCCACAAAAGTTGCAATGTCTGTCAGTGTTCTTATTTTTAGAATTTTCTCCTTTGTCACCATTAGAAGCTAAAGTTGTATGAGTGGATTTGTAACCCTTTTCTTTCTTGTTTTGGTCGTGAGGATGTTGCTTCTTGGGATTCTTGGGTTTATCTTTCTGTTGGGTGACTAAGGCTTTGTTGGAGGTACCTGTAGTGTCGATCACTCTAAGTTGTACAAGATTATCTTTCTCTCTAATCAAAGCATCACAAAAGGACTCAAGAGTTGGTTTTTGATAATCTTTCCCTAGAGCCTCTCTCGCGGCATAAAAGGTAGATACAAACATAGAATATGCACTACCTAGATTAGTAAGAACAATATAGATGCAATGCTCTTCCTCCAACTTTATGGTACACTCTTTGTTACATTATGTTGTCATTGATGTCAAATGATTGATGTCCAAGAGTTAATGTATTGTCATAGTAACATCATTGATGTATTTATTATTCGACTATGTTTTCATGGATGTAATTGATGTCTGAGGGATAATGTCATGAGGTGTCACAGTGATGTATTGTCATTGGTTGATGTATAAATAGGATGATGTAAAGGTTGTTCATTGTTGTCTTATCATGGATGATAGGAAGTACCAAATGGATGAACTCCAAAGTGGTCCCCTTATGGTGAAATCCCTCATGGGAAGACGCTTTGTGAATTCCAAATGGTTAAGTGGTTGAGTCATCCTAGATGTGTGGTTAAGGAACCCAAGGATTGATTTTGGAATATTTTTATGAATATCCATGAATTTGTAAGTAAGACTATTCTATATGGATAGTGCTCGTCATTCCATTTCTGGTGATATGTGGAACATCACCTAAGTCCTCATGGTTAGAGAGTTATGGCCTTGTGAAGTTGGAGAACCCTCATGTGTTGTCTAGAATCCCCTAGAAGGTCAAAGAAGTCAAAGAAGATCCTAGAAGAAAGTTGACTAGTCAAAGTGGTTAGTCATGGGTTAAGTGGTTGCAACAAGAAAATAATTAAAAATAAATGAGTTGAAACTAGAAGTGGAGAAATTACTATTTGTAGCAAAGTGAGTTAGAAGTGGACAAAGTGGTTAGAAGTGGGTTATCCCTGAAAGAAGGAAGTTGGTTAGAGTTGGTTAGATGAGGAAGCTACTTGGAGAAGTATAAATAATAGAGAAAGGGTATTTATGTGTGTATCTCTTGAGCATATTGAAGATCTATTCTTGGTGAAATATTCATTGTAGGTACTCATGGATGCATCAAAACTTCTGTAATTTTGAGGTATTGACAACAAAAGTTTCGGAGTTTCAGAATATTGAAAAACCCTAGTTTCTGAGATGTACGTGGGCTAACAGTATAGTAGGGTGCGTACATATGCAGGATGGTGGTATAATAGGGTGTGTACGTACACAGGTTGGCAGTATAATAGGGCACATACATGAAGGAAAATCCATAAAAGCTTGAGAAAGTGTTGGTGCCAGGTTCCTGAAGTCTGAAGCAAGTTTCCAAAACAGTGGTCTACTGGTTTAGATCTGCTATAGAATATATGGTATGGTTATATGGTGTCTTCATGCTTAGATTTTCTCATGGTATGGTGAATTATTGATGCCTAATTTGTAGTATTACATTGATGTATGAATATGGTAGTTGATTGGTTGAGTAGTTCAGTTCAGTTCTGATTGAGAGATATACATGATTTATCATGGTGTATGGTTGAGGAGAATGCATAGGTTGTTGGATAGTATTGGATATGATTGTGTTTTGGATATGTTACAGATTGGGCAGTGACAAACAATTTCCAATAACAGGTCACAAGTGGATGTGACAAAGGAAGAAAGAATTTGAAGGGCAGAAGTTGTGAGGTTTCAGAAAACCTAGTTTCTGAAGGTGTACACGGGCTAAGAGTAGGCCAGGGTGCGTACATACGCATGCTGCAATATAGTCAGATCGTGTACATACACAGGCTATAATATAAACAAGTCGTGTACCTATTGATAGATTGGTATATGTTTACAAGATGAGTCTTGTACTTGAGGATTGATTCCTCTTCTCAGTTGGTGATGAGATTTATAGGTTGAGTCTTTCATTAAGACTTGGTGCTCTTGTGGAGTTTTTTCTCTACTCAGTTGTTGTTTAAAACCCCCCAAGGATTGTATTCTGTAATATAAAAGAAACTTATACATATATCTTGTTTTCCTTGTGGTGATGGTTTATTGATGATATTTGTTGTTGATATATGGTTACATACAACTTGTGATAAATGAAAGCAATGAATGATGAGTAAATGGTGATTTCTAACTAAGGTGTTTTTTTAAAGGAGTAAAAAGAGTCCTACATTAATTCACCCACCCCCCCCTCCCTTTGAGTGTAGTTGGCGTGTCCAACAATTGGTATCCGAGCATGTCTTCATATTAAACATTACAAGATTGAAGGAGATCCATGGACACACAAATGGATGAACATGTAGATGAAGTTCCCCTCTTTGATGAAACAAATTACTCGGCATGGAGAATAGAAATGAAATGGTTTTTGAAGGAAAAAGGAAAAGGTATTTGGAATGCAAATATTGGTGGATCAATTCCCTTGAAGAATAAGTCAAACTTTGCAGCACAAAAGGAAGCAAAGAAAAACAATGCATTAGCTCTCAAGACCATTAACAATGGACTCTCAAGTGATGTCAAAGAAATCATGGGAGAATGTACTTTTGCCAAGGATATATGATTGAATCTAGAGAAGGTATATCAAGACAAAAAAGACAATTTCATCAAGGACAATGAAGGTAAAGACTCTCCAAAATATTTTGATTACAATACTCCTAGTGAAGTTGAATGTTCTCTTACAAATGAAGAAGAAAATATAGTAGAAGTTTGTGTAGATGAAGAAGAAGAGCTGTTGAAGTTTAAAGAAAACTTTTTATTTGAGTTAGGTGATGTTAGCATGGAAATAGGAAAATATTGAAAAATGCATTAATGAAGTCCTAGAAAAGTACCCAAAGCATATCATGGAACTAAAGAAAACGCTCAAAGAACAAGAAGAAGAGATCAAAAGACTAAAGAATGAAATAATTAATCAAGCAAAAGAAAAGAATAAGGTAGATGATGAGCTTAAAAAAATCTTGAATTAAATGTCTGTCTTAAAACCAAAATTGAAGAATCCAAAAGAATAGAGGAACTATTGAAGAATCAAGTAAATGAAAAAGGAAGATTCATGTCATAAGTTGGAAGCTGAGGTTGTGTATCTTAGAAAGAAAGTAGAGAAGTAAAAAACTCACATCGATTTCATGAGCAACTCAACAATCTTGGATGAGATCCTAGATATCCAAAGATCTCCAAATGATTAATTAGGTATTGGATACAACAAGGAAATTGCTCACCTTGAAGCTATCACTTCTAAGAATCATGAGGTAAGTTCTTCATTCTCAAAGGGTGGAAGAAATGTTGCAAGTCAACCATCTACACAAAGAAAGGAAAATTTCAAAAGAAAAAAGAAAGGAAGACATCAAGAAGCCATCTTTACCCCTCAAAGAAAATTCAAAAGAGAGACACCTTCAAGGTGGACACCAAAGAAAAGGTATGAATTTTTTTTTCATGGTCACTGCTATTCATGTAATGAATATGATCACAAAGATTTGGATTACATACATTATGCAAGAAAATATAATGGAATGTTTCATAACACCATAAGGTGTTGGAGATGAAATCAAGTAGGAAACATTGTTGCTCATTGTCACACCATGAGATGCTACCGCTGCAGTGGGTTTGGCCACAAATACCAGGATTGTTGAAACACAAGAAGATAGTCCATGAAGAGTCATTCATATAGCATGACAAGAAGAAAACATGAAGCTAGGAAGGAAGAAAATGTTGAAAATATGGAAGCTCGGAGCTCAAGTTCTGAGAAGTTGATACACCTTCAGAAGTGGGTGAAGAAGACTGAACAACGAGAACAGAAAGGCAACCATGAAGCAAGCTCAAGCTTGACATTTTCAAAATCATATGCGGGCTACTGTGGAAGAAGTCGAATAAATACGTGAGATTACCTATAGAAAGTCCGCGTACATATGCAGGTTGTCTGTGTAACATGTCATGTATCTGTGGTAAAATCCTTTCAAAAAAAGGGCTATGCAGATGAGTTGCAGCATGATTTGATGATATAACTTTGTTTTGTGGGATCTGACATGGTTTTTTGCAGGTTTTCATGATTATATGCTTGCATATATGTATGTATGGTGATGACATATGGTTGAGTGTTGAAGCATATTCTTGATGCCTATCCTCGATGCATAATAATAAATCTATAGTATGGATTGAGGCATTTTCTATTGAGGAACAATTTTGGTTATGACAGTGAAGTTATGGCACTTTGGTTATGATAAATATCATGATTATGTGATGCTAGCTAGAGATATTATTGATCTATTGATGCATACTTTTGGTACATGTTTAGAGATACTATTAAATTCTTAGTATTTATTGTAGTGAATGGTTTTTGAGGTAGATCTGCCATGGTACATGGTTGGTACATATGTGAGCTCCATTGATATATCTTATGATGTATTTGTTGGATGTCTTGGTGCATGAATTTGGAACATGGTTGAGATACATATTGGGACATGTAGTTGATGAGTTGATGAGGTTATTATGTTGTACATCATTGATGAGTCATAGCTTGATCTATAGTTGATGCATGATTGGTACATACTAGGTACATTAGTTAAGGAACTTGCTAGCAGTATGATTGGAACATGGTTTATGGTTGATATGACATACACATATGGGAACACATCTTAACTATGTTTCATCTTGTTGAAGTTTGATTCATGGTTGATGCACTTGCTATGGTGCAGGTAGTAATATGTAATGTCCCCCACCTCTTGATAAAGAGGTGATGAGGAGACTCAGTGACCTGGGCATCCCCAATAGGCCATAGTCTCACACTGAGGGGGAAGGTCAACTAGACTAAGGTTATATTCTTAAGTTGACTTGAGGAAAAAGGTTAAAGGAGTAAAATATAACTCAATAAAAGAATAGAAGTTAACCCTGGGAGTTAATCTAACTCAACAGAGAAATAGAAGGAAAAGTATAAATAAAAGGCTGGGGCGCACCTATTACTCATTCTGGATTTTGGTATTTTCTTGTTATTTCTCTTGAGCATACAGTTTGGGGGTTTTGTTTTACAAACCCTTGTGAGAAACTCAATGGTGAAAGACCCACTCACTTGTTCTGCAGCTTGGTCTCAGGGATGAAAGACTCCACCCACACCATTCTACACTCAGCAAACTTCCATCTATCGATTCAGAAACGTAGCAGGGACTTACTGTTCATGAGTTTCCAGCAAGGGCGCATCATCATCTAAAGAAGGGTTCGATCCAGCTGATTAGGAGAGACTTGGATCATTCTGACACTTGGGTTTTACTTACAAGGTCTCAACCATCATTTTGAGGGTTTTTCCGGAGAGTTATCACCATTGGATCTTTAGCTTTATATTGGGATGGCTTGGAGGCAAGAGGACGTCCTGTGATTCAGTCTTTCTCAGATCTAGGGAGATCTACTTGGATTATGGGTCTGAAACTTCTCATATGGGTTTCCCATAGTCCGATCTACATTCCTGGAGAGTTTCAGAGCATTTGGAAGTCTCCTTCATCAGGGCCAAGTTATCTAAGGTCTCAGGCATCCAGGAGGGCGCAACTTCATTCGAGGATTCAGTGTTTGGAGGGGTTTTCTTTAGCCTTTTAGTTTGAGACTTCAGGAGGGGGTTACTGTCACATAGATCTATCTTTTGGCAAAGTTTGGACTCATTTGGAGTCTTCCTACAGTTGGGCCGAATTATTGAGGGTTTCAACTATCTACTAGAGCATGGTATCTTCCAAACTGAGGAGCTTGAGATTTATACAACCCAGATCCACTTGCCTTAGTCTTCATCTCTCATCCAACCTTTGGAGGCTTATTTTGTATTGGCAGAGCATTTTGTAGCAGCTCGTATTTCTTATCTATTGGGCCATCTGAGGATTATTCCAGATCTACCTTCTATTGTATCTGTTCCATGATTCTTATAATAAAAGGTCAGATCTATGCTTATGTTCTCTATATCTTGAATGTATTGTGATCTTTCATGTGTTGGATAAATATTGTATAAACACCACTTAATAACTGGACAACTCAATAAGTCACCTGCACATCAAACACAACAGTGGTAGTTAGTGGTTTCAAGCGAAAAAATTGGCTTGGGATCATTACAGTGGTATCAGAGCTTTGATCCTCCAAACCTATGGAGGGATCGATGCATGTAGAGGTACACTGGAATCTTTATGGGTAGAAGGAAGAAACCAAGCAGTGAAATAGAGGCCAAAATGGAAGGGTCATGGGATGACCGTGAGCCTCAAGGCTTGGCCTTCTTGGCATCTGAATTTGAGAAGTTCCAGCAGACCATAAATCTCATGGAGTGAAAATTAGTCCACTATTTAGAGGAGAACCAGGAAACCAACAGAAGGGGATAGGCCGAAATTTCTGAAACCTTGAAGTAGGTCGATTAGAATCTGAAGAAGATTGACGAGAACCAATCTCGGATAACTGATATTTTGATGCAAATGACCCATCAAGGGAAGGAACCTTAGATGTATGGGAATAAGGTGGCTCGTGGATCCGGTGGATTCCATGGTGAGATCAGATATAACCCAGAAAAAGATCCCAGATCTGAAGGAAGTCAGGGAGGAGGCACGTCCAATGGTCAGATGGGTAGAAGGTTCAACCCTAGTCCATACATGCCCACGTTCATAGATGAACATCTAGGCCAACATTTGGGTAGCAGGGCTAACCCGAGGCCATACATGCCCACATTCACAGATGAGCAAGGGCAACAGGAACAGGTGGATGACTTTGTTGAAAAAATGACGAGATGTACAAAGGAGTACTACAGTTTGGATATGAAGATTCAAAAGCAGATGTCCCTGGAACAGTATTTCCAACTCAAGTTCAGATGGGCAGCTTTGAGTTTGAACGAAGAGCAGGGAAGATAGAGATTTTGTACTTTGATGGTATGACCAAGATGACAGCACAAGAATGGGTGCAAAAGCTGGATACCTACCTGCAGCTTAACCCCATGAGGGAGATGGAAGCCATCAGGTTTTCCACTATGTACTTGGATGGAAAGGTTCATGATTGGTGGTATCATGGACTCACCACATTAGGCCACAATCAAATAGTATCCTACCCAGAATTTACTCAGAGACTCATTGATAGGTTTGAAATTTCAAGGATGATTTTAGGGACTAAAATTCGCTCATGGGCTAATTTTATATAGTTTTTCCAAAAACGAGATTCTCTATTTTAAAAATGATTCGCCCAAATTCTATAGGATAAAATTATTTTACCTTAAAAATCACCAAAATTTTATAAAAACTATATAAAATACTTAGAAATCTGAATATTTTTACAAAAATATCACCAAACATTTATGGTTGACATATGAAGGATTAGTAAGATTGGCCAAGGTTTCTACATTTAAAAAAAAAAATCCATCCTTAAAATCATCCCTAGGTTTGATCAAGGGGATCCTGAGCTACACTTCCGGGAGCTCACACAGCTCAAACAAACTGGCACGGTTGAGGTGTATATTGAAGAATTTCAGAGTTTGGCAGTAATGGTGCAAGACATTTCTCCAACTAGACTCATGATGCTCTTCATTGATGGGTTGATGGAACCCTTGAAGGGTTGGGTAAAGGATTTCAAGCCTACCAACCTACAGGAGGCTATCTGGAAGACGAGGGATCTGGGACCAGCTGCTAAGACAAAATTCATACCCAGACCACCTCTTAACAATGGTGGAAGAGATCAAAGGCCTCCAATGAACCAGGGAGGACGTGACCCAAGGGGTTTTGACAGGGGTTGTGGCATAGTGGATGAGAACACCAGGAGGGAGTTGAGAAGGAATCAACTTTGCTTCACTTGCAAAGAACCATGGAACCCAACACACAAATGCATGGGTCGTGGTCAAGTGCACTACATGGAGTTCACTTCAGACAACGAGGAGGAAGAAGAGGTCGGCTAGATACAGAGCATAGGCCGAAACCATTGAGACAGAAGAGGAGAAGATCACAGGACAAGACAGTATGGCCACTTTGGAATCTATAAGTGGAGTGCCCAAGCATAACACCTTCTGAATGAGGGGGGTCTTGCAGGGACAGAGAGTTTCAGTTTTGATTGATGGAGGAGCTTCCCACAACTTCATTGATTTAGCATTACTAAAAAGAAGGTACATACCCACAGTAGAATTTGAAGGGTTCAATGTGTAGGTAGCAGGTGGAAGCACTATGCCCTGCGATAGATACATTCCGGGCATGAAGCTTACCTTGGGTAGGCATGAGCTGATACAGTACATCTATGTTATGAACCTTCCGGATACCAACATCATCCTTAGAGTTCAGTGGCTTAGCACATTGGGGCCTATCACCACCAACTACAAAACCATGGAAATGTCATTCACAGAGGAGGGTGGACGAAAGGTAGTGCTTCGAGGCATGACAGGGAATGCTGCAAAGGTAGTCACAACCAAGAGGATGGAGGACATCTTCCGAAGAGATGAGATAGTATACGTAGCAGAATGCAGGATTATAACACGTATGGATGAGCAGGGAAAATAAATCCTTGACAGGCACCACAAGGTGTTTGGACCTATTCCCTCAAGGGTACCACCAGATAGGGGGTTTGAGCACATTATTGAGCTAGAGGAAGGGGCCAAAACAGTCATTACCACACCATATAGACATCCCAAGAAGTACAAATATGAGATAGAGAAGGCCATCAAGGAACTTTTGGACATGGGGCACATCAGGCCCAACACTAGCCCTTTTGTTTCTTCAGTAGTGTTGGTGAAGAAGAAAGATGGCACTATGAGGATGTGCATTGACTTTAGGGCCTTGAATAAAAAGACCATAAAAAACAGGTACCTGATACCAAGGATTGATGAAGTATTGGACGAATTGCATGGGGCCATCTACTTCACTAAGATTGACCTTCGTTCTGGTTATCATCAGATCAAGATGAGTAAGGAACACATCTCAAAAATAGATTTTAGATGTCATTACAACCATTATGAGTTTTTGGTGGTGCCCTTTGGGTTAACCAATGCCCCTTCTACGTTACAATCATGTATGAACCATGTGTTCAACAAATAGCTGAGGAAGCACCTGTTGGTATTTTTTTATGACTTTCTTATCTACAACAAGACGTGGGAGGAGTATCTCAGGCATGTGGATTGGATTTTGTCAATCATGGAGGAACAATCACTATATGCTAAGGAGTCCAAATGCGAGTTTGGAATGACATAGGTCCTCTATTTAGGACACATCATCGGGGCAAAGGGGGTACAAGTACATCAGGAGAAAATAAAATCCATCATGGAATGGCCTACTCCTAAGACACTCACATAATTGAGAAGATTTCTATGCATGTGCACGTATTACAGGAAGTTTGTCAAAGGATTTTCTCAGTTGTGTGCACCCTTGACCGATTTGACTAAGAAAGGATCCTTCAAGTGGGACGAGGAGGCTCGAATAATGATGGAAAAGATGAAGAAGGTGATGAGTATGTGCCCAGTCTTAGCCCTTCCAGATTTCAGCCTCCCTTTTACCTTGGAGTGTGATGCCTCCAGGGAAGGAATAGGGGTCATACTAATGCATAAGAGGCACCCTCTTTCCTATCAGAGTCAGAAAATCAGGGGTCTTGAGCTACTCTACAACATTTATGACAAAGAAATGTTGGCTATCATGCATGCACTAGCCAAATTCCAACAATACTTGGTAGGTGCCTGGTTTGTGGTCAAGTCAGATCATAATAGTCTCAAATATCTATTGGAGTAGAAGGATTTGAATGAGAGGCAACATAAATGGGTAAGCAGAATACAGTCCTATGACTTTGACATTGAATTTCTCAAAGGGAAGAACAATGTGGTGGCCGATGTGTTATCCAGGAGGCCATCCATCTTTTCCATGACAAGGGTATTAGTTGACTGGAAAGACCATCTGTTGATGGAGTATGCAAAGGATCAATCTGCATGCCAGCTATTGGATGGGCATGTACAAGATGATAATTTCAAGGTTATGAATGACCTCATCTACTACAAGGATTGAATCTTTTTGGTTCTTGGATCGACCTTCAAGGCTAAGGTATTACAGGCGTACCATGACTCTCCAATGGCAGGACACCAAGGGATCAACAAGACGTATAGGCAGGTGAGAGAAAGGTTCTCATGGAAGGGCCTCAAGGAGGATGTGATTAAGCACGTCAAGGAGTGTACTACATGTCAAGAGAACAAGGATGAGCACACGCACCCAACAGGACTACTACAACCCTTACCCATTCTAGAGCACAAATGGGAGAGCATATCCATGGATTTCATCACTGGGTTTCCAAAGACACAAGGGAAGGACTGCATTTTTTTAGTAGTGGACAGGTTGACAAAGTTCACACACTTATTTTCCATAGCAACTGACTTCAGTGCAGCATAGGTGGCTGAATTGTTCTTTAGGGATATTTTCAGGTTGCACGGCCTACCCAAAACCATTGTCAGTGACAGGGATAGCAGGTTCATGAGTACATTCTGGTAGAAATTATTCAGATTGGTTGGTATGGATTTGACCCCTAGCACCAGCTATCACCCTCAGATGGACGAACAGACAGATATAGTCAACAAGTGGGTGGAAGGATACCTTAGAAATTATGTGGCAAGACAATAGAAAGCATGGGCCAGATGGTTGCACTTAGGAGAGTATTGCTACAACACCACCCAACATACGTCTATAGGCATGTCACCATTCAGGGCCTTGTATAGCTACGATCCTTTATCCTTTGGGGAGATTGCTTTCAGTGACAACAGGGAACCTATGGTACAGGATTGGATACAACAGAGCCAAGACATTCTTAGGGAGTCGAAGGATCATCTACATGTTAGGACCACATATTGTACCCTTTTTGCCCATACTTTTTGCCATTATTATACCCTTCATCACCTGTATTCAGACTCATATTATCACTTCATCTGATCACTCCAAGGTATACAACGTCCTTTCTCATCACTATATGTTTAATTTGTTTTACATAATACTTTACATTACTTTTTGACATAACCATTGATTAGAAGCGCATAAGTGTCCATATTTGCAGAATAGTATTCAAGGCCGATGCTGAAACACAGAACTATCTAAGTCGCTGCTGAAACACGGAAGCTGCTACACAGTCCAAAGATGGAGATGCTGAAACACGGAGCTGCTACACAATCTGAGGACGCATAAGCCGAAACACGGAGCAATCACTCAGTTCAGAAGTGCAGATGCTGAGACACAGAGGAGGCTGCCACGATGCT
>JZKD02S1101358.1:167471-183951 GCA_000966675.3 Picea glauca | reverse complement strand
GGAGATCAGGCTCCAATAGCCCTACCGAAGAGATCACCATGTTAACTACTAGATCCAAGCCATCAAAATTTGAAGTCATGGGAGACAACGCCACATAATTGACATGTGGCGGGGGAAATATCGTCTGCATATAAGAACCGTTTAGGGAGGTCATTGGGTTGATGGTCAAGTCAGGACCAACGAGCGAAAGTTGATCAATAGTCACCATTGTTCCATCGTGCAGGAAAGATAGCACACAAAAAAGAGTGGACACAATAGCTTTCATGGCATAGACATAACCTCACCCAAGGAGTACATCCAAATCCAAGGGGTTCTGGACTACCATAACATCAATAAAGACAGTTTTTCCTCCCAAAGTTATAGGGAACTGAGGAAGGAATTCTAAAGGGTGACTGGTTCTTTTGTTAAAAGTGAACAAAGTCTGGGCAACTAAAACAAGTTGAAGATAACCCAAATCTTGTCAAGCAATAGAGGAAAAAATACTAACGGATAAACCTTCATCTATCAGCGCATGAGGAACGTCCCGACCACAAACCTATATTGTAATCTTGAAAGGAATGTGAGAGGTAATACGAGGTCCAGTTAGCAAACCCCAATCAAAAAGGATGGCCTCATTACTTGGAGGGGGTTTCACAGGAGAGGGAGGAATTCCCCCCAACACGGTAGCTTTTGTATCAGCAAAAAAAATGTTGGCAGAATGGGGTTTACACTCTATCGGGAGAGTAGGATCTATTGATAATGACATCAAATCGACCACTTGGGTTTCATTATCCAAGTGCAAAATAGGGTCGACAGGTGGAAACGGATTGACCACTTGGGTTGCACTCTCTAACGGGAGAGCGGGATCGACCGAAGATGGAATCGTATCAACCACTTTGTCAACTACTTCAACTAAGGACATGACATGATTGACGACATGATCAACCGGACTGACCGATGAAGGGACCAAAGAAACCACTTTGTCACTCGTCAGAGGAGGAGTGGGATTGACCATATTGGCACTCTTTAGATGAAGGGTGGGACTGACTAATGAAGGGACTGGATCAGTCACTTGGGTTTCACTTTTTAGATGAAAGGTGGGGATGATCAAGGACGAAAATGGATTAGCTACTTTGGTTAGCGGTTCAACCGAGGATGAAACTAGATTGACCACCTGATCAATCAGAATGACCAGGGATGGAACCGGATTGACCATTCCATCAACTAACAATGGTTTGGGATAAATATTATGATAACCAATTGGAAGTTGAATCTTTTTCAAAAGAGAAGAAGCCTCATCCATTCGAGGACAAAGGTGAGAGTAATGATCACCTTTGCATAACATGCAAGTAAATTTGATAGTTTTATTCTTCTTACCAACCTTAACGTCACTAGTTGATGGGGCGTAACTTTCATGGCTACCGGAGGCCAATGACATGGAGGACCACATTTCTAAGACCTTGGAAATACCAGGGAAATCCCTCAGAAATTGGTCACCCTTACAAAGATTGCAAGGGAATTTGGGTGTTGGATTCTTCGTTATAGTCTTCTTGACCTCATCAACACTCCCAGTACAATTAACAGTATCTGGTTTCTTGGATCCAACATATGATATGGTTTGAGGATTGGTATTTTTTGGGTTCTTCTTCTTCTCTTGACATTTCTTCTTCTTCTTATCAACCTGGCTACTCACTTTAGAGATTTCACTAGGTGAAGAAGGAGAAAGGGAAGGAGACTTAATGGGTGAAGAAGGTGAAAAGTTGACATGAGGTTGATGTGTGGGTGGTGTATTGACATTTGAAGTATTAGGTGTAGCAGAAGAATTGGGAGGATTCGAGATCACCGGAGTCGGGAACAACCAAACTGGTAATCTGATGGTGAGTCCCAGAAGAGTCAGTGTGGCAATGTACGGAGGACCAATGTTTCCAAAATAAGGAAAGGTGAAAGGTTCCCTGGGACAAGGGGTTCCTCCATTGGTATTCCCAGGTGTTGATGCCATTAACACTGACTCGACCTAAGGTCCACTAAGTAAAAAAAACAACACACTCTATGAATCTGAGAAGAAAACAATCAAACAAAACTTCCCACAATGAAACCACGATCAATATAGGAAGGGGCGGGGATAGAGCGGGTGAATCAGTTACATTGGCGACCTTCTTAATAGACTTATGCCTTGGTGCAATATTCCATGTAGTAAATGTGGATTTACCCTCCAAGGAGCCCGAGTGAGTTTCACCAATGTTTGTTCCAGGTACAATGAGACTTCCCTTCATCATCACCTCGTGTAAGACCCTAAAGATTATGGCTACTAAGGTCACCAACTTGTAGTCATCCCTAGGGCGGGTACAGTCGACAGTCTAGTCTAAACGTATGGGCAGGATAACAAGTCTGAAATCCTTCAAGAGAATTGAGTACAAGTGGACCGATAGAACTCCAGAGGACCCAAAATGGATTCAGAGTTCATGAAGCACTGATACCAAATGAAGACAGTTGAACCTCAAGAAGAACCACCAATCTGACTACTACGAACGGTTGAACCATAGAGGGATAATATCTGTAACTCTCTCGAATGTGACCTCGTGCATAACCCCTGTGTGAGAGGGGGATCCCAGAAAGCCTATACGACAATTGGATTTTCTCTCCCTATCGCAAGATGCTAAGTTTGTTTGACAGCCTTGGAAAGTTATCCTTTCAACCAATTCCAAATCACTACACCTTAAGCTAATGTAGGTTTGCTAACAGAAAATTTAAAAAATTCTGATAAAATTTACTTTAGCATTGATTTTAGTGGTTGTTGTTTACTCAGAGGTGTATGAAATTGAAAACTGATGATATTATGACTCAATTCCAAAAACATGCATAAGAAATGTTAAGCAATCGTTTCTTTCAATGAATGTCTATTTAAGGGAAGGAGAAGGATTTTCCTTTCACTTTCGAACACTAAGATGCAATGACCTCATGCAATAGTCCTCCATAAAAATTCGGATACAATGCTAAAATGTTTATATGTGACTGATAATCAGTTTGATGTAAAGCTTCATATGTTAATCGGACTTCAAGATCTGTGAGATTTAAGCAATCTAGAAGAAAAATTCACATAAAAAAAAAAACACAGCCTCGTTGTGATCAAACAAGAAAAAAGAAAACCAAATCTCGACAAGAGGAAATGCTTGGAGAAAATACCTCATAGATCAAAGCTAAATCATGAATAGACCTTTGAATTTCCTTACAACAACTTTCAGTCAATTAAATAAGTGAGAAAGAAGTGGATCAACTCCAAATATCAGGGAAGAAGAGTGACTCAAAGAAAGGAAAATAGATGTCAAAAATCCAAACAAAACATCCTCAATCCTTAGAAATGAAATAATTGGAGGCTAAACAAGGATACACTAAGATAGCATAAACCCTAATCAGATGAATCAGCAACAAGAAGACTGAGAAATCAACTCCCAAGAATATATTTTGCAGAAAAAAGGGTAGCGCTCTGGTGTCAAGGGTATCAGAGTGTTGCAATGCTCCATGGGAGCCTGCAAGGGAGTGCCAATGCTCTGGTGGTAAAGGAAGGGGAGCATTGGCCTCTCAAAACTCAAAAACTTGCCTAGAAATTAAAAAAAAAACTCAAGAAAAATGTAGAAATTCAGTGTGTAAGATGAATCCAAGAGCCAACAACACATCTAAGATCTCGGAATAAGAGACACAGCATGCATAAGATCTGAAGGTGAGAAAAGGCTAAGAAAATACCTAGGAAAGGAACCAAAACTCAAAGTTTCCTCCCTAGTGGAGTCGCCAATTTATGTTACAGGGAAATACCCCTGCGGACAAGTGGATCCCCTCTTGGGCTGTAGACTCCTAGGACCAAGATATAAAGGTGCTAAAATTGGTCACTGACATCATTTTAAACCTAACTAAACTAATGCATAGAGAAGAGGAAGAAAGGTGTACCTTTTTAATGATGTCCATCCTCACACAGTCTGAGTTCTGCTTTGATCCCCAAGCTCCTCGATAAGTCCTGCAAAACAAACAAAGATAGAACAAGCTTCCTATTCTACTAAGATTAGCTTGAAACCAGATCTATCTAATAGAGACAAGTTCATGTAGAATAAACACAACCTTCAAAGAAACAGGCCAAGCACATATGTATATTAATGAAAACAAAGCAAAGTGCTTACAACCATGATGTAGATGCAACGGCTTCACCAAGCTCTCTTTTTCCAGCCCCTTGCTCAAATAATCCACCATCAAAATGAATATGATTTCACTGATAATTATCCCTTATGAGATGATAAGTTTGATGCCTCTAAACTGCCATGTGCTTTTACCATGAGAAGGCCTCCTTATATAAGCTTGGAGAGACCCAACCACCTTAGATATTATTGGGATAGGTTTAGGATCTTTCTCCATCATTTGTGGATCCTCCCTAAGATGTAGCCTTGACCTCAAATTTGAATCCAACTGATTTCCAAGATTAGGGGGATCTTTCCTTGATTCTCCTCAAAAGCCCGAAATTTACTCAAACAGGCCAGTGCTCCCCCAAAAGGGTGCACTGAGTGTTTCAACACTCCCCCAAAGAAGGCTAGGGAGTGTTGGAACTTCCTAATAGTAGGTAGGGGAGTGTTGCCCAAAATTTCTTCCTAAAATCCTAGCGCTCCCCCAGAATCATGTCCCGAGTGTTGCAACGCTCCCCAAAACAGGGGTAGGGAGCGTTGGCACTCCCTGACAGTGGGTAGGGGAGCGCTACACTTCAAAATTGATTTTTAAGAGGTTTTTTTCATGGAAAATTCTTTGTACTTCTCATAAGATGATTTCTCCTTCTTAAACCAGTCTTTGAAGGTGTCTTAAATGTCCCTGTGATGTCGTTAGAGACACGACATAGGCGAGATGGCGTATGATGTTTGCGACACATGTGACACTTTTAATGACAACACTTGCGGAAAAATGCGACACTTGAGACACTATTGAAGTGAGTAATTTTTATGTGTAACACCCCCATAATTAGTTCGAAAGTAATTCATTAAACCTCTACTACCACAAATAGCATGAGAATCTATTTTCCCCAATCCCTAAATTGAGGCTAATGAAATTTGAAATCACCCTTCTACTGGACTTGATGTACATAGAGATGAATTGTATGAAAATTTATATTCATTATTCACCTTAGTTTCCCCCAATGACCACCATGTTATTCCATGTTATTGACAATGTTATCGAATATGTCTAATATGCCCCACCTCCACCAGGTCAACTACACATTAACTTATTCTTGTATGGCATGTTCCATCCCTCATCGAGAACACCTAAAAAATATGGTCCCACTAACTCCTATGGCTCAAAAACCACCTTCACGCCACAACATTCACATGTGTTACCATCAAGGTACATCCCCACCCCACACCCTCCACTCTAGACATGGAAGGGGGCATACCCCTTTCTAGGTTCCTTTTATATCACCCCATCTTTTTCTCATCCACCATAGGCACAAGATGTCAAATTTGTCCACAACCCTTCGTCTATTGGCTAGGCTGGGGGAAAACCCCTCAACCCCTACCATAACAAAAAGAAAACAATAGTGTATCCATGGGAATAAAACCAAAAACTGTTGGAATAACACCAATCAAATCCCTAGGAAAGGGGGTTCCTAAGGAGTTCCACCCACCATCACAATAGTGGTGGGGGGAATCAACCTTTGGTTTGCCCCCCACCAAAACTAGACTACCACATAAGGAAATCTAGCACCTATATCAGCTTGTGGTGAAGATCACTATACCCACATTTAATGCCCTTTAATGCCCAAAATCAAAACATTATTTTGTAAACCCCTGCCTCACAAGGTTCCCTAACCACCTCAGCAACAAATTTTCATTCAAAACCCTTTCTTGCATAATTAACAACTAATTTTCATTCACCCATAAGGGAGGGAACAAAATCAACCAACCCACACAAGATCTCTTCATGATGAGCATTGATGCCAACCTAGCTACTTGTTCCCAAGAATATGAAGGTCCCATACATGAATCCTCCCAGCAGATCGACCCCACTCAATTGTTGACCTTCCCTAAATAAAAAAAATGATATTGACCTAACACCCAATATTCTCAAGAAACCTTTGCACTATTTAGATCACAACCCTTACACTTGAGTGACACATAGATACAATGTGGTAGAAGACTTGTCCCAAACACCACATGTTGTGTCAATTTTAGAGGTTTTGAAAAGTTATCCTTTATAGAGGAAAGCATTGTTAAATGAAATTTGGAGCATCGATCCCCATTATGCTAGGTTCATCACTTTTGATCTCATTAAAAATTACCTGAGGATCCCCTGTTACACATTATTTTGGTCACCCCAGTGATCAACTGACGATATGTGCATGACTCGCTTCCATCTTCCCTGGAAACACTAAAAGAGACTTTCTCCATGAGAAAAATGGATTAGTTTTTCTTCCTTAAAAACTATGTCAAAGGAGATCGTTGCACCCTACTCTATGATTGGGGTGCGACGATGCTTGATCGTTGCATGCTGCACTAATCTAGACTGCAACATCTTCACAGTTTTCCTGTGCATAGGGTGTGACAATGCTTAAACAAGAGGAAAAGTGAAATTCACGAAGGTTCTATAAGGGAATCTTCAAGAAGATGAGGTGGACTTTGATCGGTTTGGATCTTACTCGCTTATCTGATTTAGTGGGATCATCTGAATCTCCTCATACATCCCTCTTTCACCCTATATAAAGAGGGATCTCTTATGGAAAAGGATAAGGCTTTATTATGCACAAGTAATTCTGCTATAGATTATATTGGAGGTAGCTTTGCTTTAGCTCTCTAAGTCAGGTTGTAGATCTTCTTCATCAAAGGCATTGGAGAAAAGGTGTATGTGTTGGAGCAAAGATCCATTGGAAGGGACCTTGCAACATCAAGTCATGGGTTGTATTCTCCACTTTCCTTTAATATAAAGCAGAAATACATTTCCTCCCTATCAAACTATATTTACTTTTATTGTATAACACCTTGATCTTATACATAGAATTCATTGGAATATATATATCTTTGTTCTCTCTTTTTGTTGGTTTGTACTTCTTAAACAAGTTCACCATCCTGCAAATCCAAATATGGAGGGACAAATATGACACTAGCGAGGATCAAGCGTCACTTAAAAGTTATGGCATTCATCCCTCTATGAACTAGTCTCTATGACAATGAAGTATAAGGTGACGTTTGTATTATGCCTTGTTTTGTTCTAGCTTCATGTAGAAGTTAGGGAGATTATTTTGTGTCTGCACTTATCAATTTGTCCGATAAAAAAATTGGTGACCATATTGGGGAACAAATTTTTTTTTCTTCTTCTTATTTTCTTTTAGCCTACCTTCTTTTGATCAATTTCATTCTTTGAGTCTGTGGGTGATCCATCTTGACTCCCTGGTTTTGAAATTTCATTGAGAAATTTGTCATTCTTTCAGTTTTTCCTTATATTCAGACATCATCTCACTATGTCTTGCTTTCGACCTGTGACGATTCTTCATCGCCACACTCTGCTTATGTGAACCAGGGTGACGACATCACACTGTGTCTAGATTTTAGCTCAGGATGATCCTTCATCATCACATTGTACCCTTCTGTAGCCTGCGACGATTGTTGTAGGAATTGTTGGAGTGACAACCAACCTTTTTCTTCGCCCATATTTGTCTTTACTTCTTGGGATGAACTTTTAGTCTTGTTGAATGATTGGTTTACATCTTTTAAGCTCGAATTTCATTGATTTTCAATAATTGAGAGTCTTCTTTATAAACTTTGTAAGTTTCATTTCTTACTTCTTATTGCAAGAGTATAATCTCAAGGCTATGTTCCTGAGTGCTTTCTTGATAAGCTATCCTTGATCTATTTGAGTTTTGAACTGATTTTAAGTTTTGGATTGTTGTTGATTAGGAAACAATTTTTGTTTGCATTCAACAAATAGTTTTCTCATCTTTTCATTTTTTTCTTGCATTGTGAGTTTGATTTGGGAAATAGTGTTGAAAATGCATCAATATTCTTAGACCATTCTTTGTTTTTTGGATTAGGTATCTGTTCTGATTTTAAAAGGAAAGGAATGAAGTTTATTCTTCTTTTTAGTAGTCTTTGTGAGAATTTTTTTTGCATTCAAATATTTTTTTAAAAGAGAAAATTAGAAGATTTAGTAACTTTGATTGTTTGGAATCCATATCATTTAAAAATTGAGAAATTGTGCTTTGTAACTGTATTCTGGAAAGAGAAACCTTCTTCCTATTGTAATTAGACTTCATTGAATGAAACAATTGCATATCATCTCTTCTTGCATTTTATTGGGTCAAGATCAAATACATCATCAGTTTCATCTATGTTTCCCTTTTGAGTAAGCAATAGCCTTTAAAATACAGCGTAATTTTAAAATATATTAGTAACTTTTATTTTCTATAAATTTAATACACCAACATTAGCTAGGATAGAGATTTGGAATAGGTTGTGAGGCATACTCTCCAAAGAATCAAAACACACAATAGTATCTTGTCATAGGGAGATTTCAAATCCATTTGCTACATTTTGTCCTGGGAATCCCTTCTAACACAAGGGTCAATCATGAGGTCACATTAGGGCCGACAAAGTTACTTGCCCTGCTTTGTTGTTCTTAGTGTAGAGATTGCGCGTATTATTAGGGGTCACATGAGAAGAAAATTTTGTGAGGACCTTATCAAGTTGATTTCGGGCTTAGATACCCTTCCCTTGTGCATGGATCGAACTGTCGATTTCTTCCCTAGGAATCATTTTCGTAATTGATAACCTTATTATCCTATCTTTTTAGAGTCTTTACACAAGGTGATTGTGGAGGGGAAATTCTTCACAGTACCTGGAATCGATGTTGGCCAAACTCACTCGAGCTCCTTGGAGGGTATACCCATGATTATGTGTTGGATCTTGCACCAGGGTGTAGCTCTGTTGAGCAGGCTGTCAACATAAATATTCCACCCGATTTATCCCAACCCCTTCTTGTTTTGATTTCGCGACGTTGGATTTCATCACCAACTAGTGACTTAGAAATAAGAAGGTTTTTTGCATGTTTGATATCTAGATTTTATTAGTGAGTGTTTTTTGTTTCTCTAGTTGGCCATAGATTTATTTCATTATTTAGTTGGTGCGGCCAACATCATCCCTCACTGTTCACGTAGGATGCAAGGGTTACCTCCAGAAGATCCAGAAGAATACACTCCTTTGCTTCCTAACTCACCAAAGGGTTCTCTTGAAGGAGCAGTCAATAATGACGTATCCTCTGAGATTGGAAGTTCTACTCTATTGGAGGAATAAATAATTATTGTAAATCCATTACCGAGTGTTGTAGAAGATCTACTTTTTCTCTGGATAAATTCATTGGGAGACGTTGTTGCTGAAGATTATACTAGAATACCTACTGGACCTCACACAAAGTCTGGCGTAGATGATCCACCCTTCCAAAGTGAATCATTTAGAAATCTGGTTCATACTGCTAGAAATTTTAATCCTAGCTCTACCCCCGTCCGTTCTCTTTGGAGGACCTCTTTGGGACACGATATTTTTGATCAACTAGGAATGAGTCACCTACGCCTGAGGACCTCTAATCAACCTATGACATCACATATGCATGTGACTTCCACTACTTATACAGTACCTTTAGATCATTTTACTCGCATGACCAGTAATGTTGTCATAGTCTCAGACCAATTGTTGGTTGGCTCTCATACAATTCTTCATCTCCAGCTCGCTAGCTCTACCATGGTCCCACAAGTTACGCATGTTTCTATCAGAAGTTCAGTAATCACTCAAGCTCCTTTTGGAACACCACTTCTTCTTAGATCAAATCCGTCACTTCCACCTGGGTATAATGCTCTAAATACTTCTATTGCTAATATTGCCCAAAATCCATCGAGAGGGCCTAATATTTTTGTTCCTCTTGGGTATAATGTTGCTAGAATTTTTTTTCCTACACCTACCCAGGTTCCCTCCGGAGGACCTAGCGTTCCTTGTCCACCTCCACCTAAAGGATCTAATTTCCTTAGCCCAAGTAGCTCCAATCAAGTTGGAGGCACAAGTTATTATGTCGCTTCTGGTTTTCAAATTCCTATTGGAGGCCAACCTCAAGTTGGGGGGAAATATCAAGTTGGGGGTCATAACCCAGTATACGGGAAATATATTCCTTGATTACAATCTCAACCTTGGAATTTTCCTTTCCAAGGCAAGCAACAACCACCTGGGGGGGGGAATCCTCAAGTTAATTATTTTGTACGCCCTAATCCCGAGAAACCATATCCAGGCTCTATGAATCCTACCTGGGGTCAATATTTTCAGTCTAATTCTCCTTTCCAAGGAAGCATACCCAATCAACCAACTCATGTTGGCTATTTGACTCAAACCCTCCACCACCAAATTTGACAGGACCCTCTAACTATCTATAGACTACTTATGGTCCTACTAGTATACCTATGGAACTACCTCCTCAAAATTACCAGTTTCCTCAAGTGAATAAACAATTGTCATTTCTTGCTACTTTGGATTTACCAGATTTATCTAGGATTTTGAATGATCTTATTTTGCATTCTCCTTATTGGTCGGTCATAACTGCCAAATTACCATCATAAATTCCTAAGTTTGATGGTCGATCGGGAGAAGACCCAAATAATCACGTTATGACATTTCATATTTGGTGTTCATCCAACTCCTTGATGGGTGACTCCATTAAATTACGTCTTTTCCAATGAACTCTTATGGGTTCAGCAGCCAAATGGTATATCGAATTTCCACAGGGATTCTTCAATGATTTCAACACCTTAGCTATGGTTTTCCTAATGCATTACCAGTTACCAATACGATATGAGACATGAACTGAAATTTTGAGTTCATTTAAACAATCCTCGTCTACACACATTTACGATCATATTCACAAGTGGAGGAGGAGAAGTCGCTTAATCAAATTTCCCCTTCCTGGTCAACTATTGGTTGAGTGGTTTACCAAGTCACTCATCGGTCCTATAGCCCGTGATGTAGCCATGGGTGGTGTCTCACTGAAGAGCAGGATATTATCCATTCTCAATACTTGGATCTTGTTTATTCACAAATAGGAACTCTATATGAATTGATCCATGATGCTCCTCACATGTCTACACATCCAACCCCAACACCTCCAGTAGCTTCTCATGTTGTTGATGGTGTGATTGGAACTTTTCACGCTGAAACTCGGTCTAAACAAGCCAGTCATTCCAATCCTAAATTTACTACTATTAATGTACAAACTACCCCTCCTCTGACACTTTCTCCCAGTAAAACCTCTAAGGTTAATACGGTTCAACATACACCTACCAGTAAAAATAAAATTAAAAAGAAAGGGAAGGTTAAGAATAAAGAGGATAAAAAATAATAATCAAAAATCTGGTAAACCCAAGAATCAGCCTGTTGATGATAAAGAAAAGAGAAAATCCCAGTATCCTTGTCTTATCTGTCGTGAGGATCATTATACGAAAGACTCTCCACAATGTGTTGAGGTTACTAAGTTCCTGCAAGGGACCGGGACACCTCCTACACCCGTCGTTTTTTCATAACCTTTTCCTTCTCAACATTAGGTCCAATTGTTTATTCATGACCAACCTTCTCCCTCTACCACATCTTATGTACTTATGTGTAATGGTGACTCCAAGAAGAAGGAAGTTGCAGTTGCTACTCAAGCCAAAGATTATTCTCCTTCGAAATATAAAGTTGATAATACACCACCTCTATTGGTTCAACCTCCTACATCGACTTCACCTCCCAACAGTCCTCTTCATATCGAACGACTGATTCTAGATATTGTTCTTCTTCCTCCTCCTAAGGGTGTTGTTTGTAAGTTGTCATTTAACCCCCATGCACGTGCCACTCAAAAATAAAATATTGTAGAAGGTCTTGTACAGGCCCCTTCTGTGATGTCGTCTCTCTAAGTCCTTCAAAGTTGTCCTACACAAAGGAAGGCATTGTTAAAGGATATTGGTGGAATTGATCCTACTGATACGAACTTGATAATATTTTACTGGGAAGATCACATTCCAAGGCTTCCTCCTCAATTAGCATTTCAAATACAAGTCATTGTGCAAAATAAGAACATTTTTCATACAGTAATTGATGAAGGAGCCTTGACTTGTGTCATGTCCATCACTTGTTGTAAATTCATTGGCTCTCCTGCCCTTACCGAGTCACACAATACTCTAAAATATTTTAATGGTACAGGGTTTAAACCTTATGGTTTTCTTCCTTCGTTATCTATTACGTTAGAAGGAAAAGCAATTATTGTTGAGGTTGAGGTATTTGATGCACCTCTCGACTACAACCTTCTACTTGGTCGTAGTTGGATTGATTATATGCATGAAATTGTTTCTACTCTTTCTGTGTGATACGTTTCCCTCACCAAGGAAAATTTGTTATTGTCGATCAACTTTCCTTCTTTAATTCTGATTGACATACTAGTAATGTACCTTTCATTGCGAAAACACCTCCTAGTTATGAGAATTTTGGTGTGGGTCTTTTAAAAGATTCATCGTTAATGGGTATTTTCCCCATTCCACCACCCGATCTTCCTCCTCCTTTTTTCGCTTCTATTAACATGATATCGACCATTTTTGGTGAAATACCTAAGTCTTATGACCCTTGGATAGTACCTAGATCTGACGATTGTCTTTGTTACGATGACTGAATGCCTTTAAGTCTGGTAGAATTTTCTTATCAAGCTATTCAATCAACCACTAATTCTCCTCATTCTTTCTTAGATACATCTCTTAATCCCTTTCACACGGTATTTCCCACCAATGATATTATCATGACAATTATTTCCATGGAATATTACCCATGGGATGATGGGCATCATCGTTCTATCCTCTTCCTGGAACCCGAGACTTTAGAGAGTTACCAATGGATTTCAAATCTGTCTATTGTCGTCACTATTTCCCCCGTTTCTGAACCAACACACGATGTTTTTTACGAAGGGAACTTGGGAAATATTTCACCCACCATCCCTCTATATATTTCAATTAAACTCGGACTCATGGAAAATGTTCATATCGATACCTCATGTTCTGTTGATGAGATCTAAATTTACAAGGCCCTTTTCCAAGAATTTTGTGATGTTTTTTCCTGGAGTTATGAAGAGATGCCTGGAATTGATCCAGATATTGTTGTACATGAAAGTAAGACTTACCCGGACGTTAAACCTATTCGACAAAGACTTCTCCCAGCACATCCCCAGAAATTTGTTATTATTAAACTCGAAGTTGAAAAACTTCTTAAAGTCGGTTTTGTCTATCCTATGGCTTTGACTGATTGGGTGTCGAATATTTCTCTGGTTACCAAGAAACAAGGCATGATCTATGTTTGTGTAGATTATAGGGACATAAACAAGGTTTGTCCCAAAGATAATTATCCAACCCCTTTCGTTGACCAGATCATTGACGATTGTGCCGGGAGTGAAATCTTCCCTTTGATGGATGGTTTCTCCGGATATAATCAAATCAATATTTTACCCGCGGATCAACATAAGACTTCTTTTATTTTCCCTTGGGGATCCTTCGCATACCATAAACAACCTTTTGGTCTCAAGAATGTTGGTGCGACTTTTCAACGCGCTATGTCTTATGATTTTCATGATATTAATCACATTTTCCAACCTTACCTAGATGACTTAACGATGCATTCCATGCATCGCCAAGATCACCCAACACACTTACAAGACATTTTCCAACATTGTTGCTATTATCACATATGATTGAATCCACAAAAATGCGTTTTTTGTGTGGATTCTGAACGACTTCTTGGTTTTATCATGTCTACACATGGGATTAGGGTGGACCCTCTGAAGGTTGAAACTATTATCAATTTTCCTCCTCCTTCTACCTTACACCAACTCCAAAGTTTGCAAGGGAAGGCAAAAGTTTTACGTCGATTCATCCCCAATTATGTTGAATTAACAAAAGTTTTTACTAGAATTCTTAATAAAGATCACGATTTTGTATGGGATGACATTGCCAACAAATCCTTTAAAGATTTGAAACTTGCCTTAACCTGTACACCACACTTATTTCCTCCCGATTATAGTCGAGATTATTTCTTATACTTAAAGCTGCTTCGGAATCTACCATAGCTATGTCTCTAGTCCAAGAAGATGATTCACACGATGAACATGTTATTTATTATTTGAGTCAGAGTCTCACAACCATCGAAACCAAATATATGCATGTGGAGAAACTGGCCTTGGAATTTGTTCAACGTTTTCGTCATTATATCTTATTGCGCAAAACCATAGTCATTTCTAGTTGCAACCCTATGAAACACATCCTTACTCGACAATTGTTGGGCGGGGAAATACTCCAAATGGATATTGATTCTCGAGGAGTTTGATTTGGAGTTTAAGCGAGCCAAATCCAAGAAATATTTGGTTTTTTTCAAGTTGATATGTGACCTTCCCTCTACTGAGACAGAAACTGTGGTGGAAGATTCGTTTTCTGATGAGTCTCTCTTTCTGATCAATTCTGACTACATATGGTATGGAGACATTATCATTTATCTCCAAACACAAACTTTCTGGCCCAATATTTCTAGTGTGGATCGTCATCGTGTTTAGTATCAAGCCCATCAATACATTATCCTCGGTGATACCCTTATCATCGTGGTATTGATTCCATATTTTGACGATGCTAACTTATGATGAAGCTGAGAAAGATTTGAATGATTTTCATTCCATAGCATGTGGTGTTCATATGTATGGGTATGCCACTTCCCAAAATATCTTATGAGATGGTTACTTCTAGCCTTTGTTATTTAAGGATTACATTAATGTTGTTCAAAAATGCCATGCTTATCAAACATATAACAATAAGATCCGATCACATCCTGCTCCTCTTTACCCTGTAGTTTCCGTTGGTCCATTCGCTAAATGGGGAATTGAATTCATGACACGTAACCCTCACTCAGTCGGGGGGCATGGATACATTATCGTAGTCGTGGATTATTTCACTAAATGGGTTGAGGCGATGCCTACATTTGATAATACCGAGAAAATTGCAGCATTGTTCATATTCAATCATATTGTTACTAGGTTTGGTGTCCCTCAAGTAATCATCATTGACCATGGTAGTCATTTTTTCAATTTCATGATGTCTGAACTTGCCAAGAATTTGGTTCTTCGACATGAAAACTCAACTCCTTACTATCCACAGGCCAATGACCAGGTTGAAGAAATCAACAAAGTTCTCACTACTATGCTTCGACGGATGGTATGAATTCACAAATCAAGCCGGCACACAATGATCTTCTTGGAATTATGGGTCTATCAGACATCCGTCAAATCTACCACATGGTTCACACCTTTCCAATTAGTATATGGTATCGAAGCTATTATGTCGATTGAATGTGAAATCCCATATTTGAAACTAGTTGTCGAACTTCTCCTTAACACCTCAGCCGAAGACGAACGTCTCTTGTATTTGATGCAATTAGATGAGACTCATTGTGATGTTGCCTTAGTCATTGAAAATTAGAAGAAACGTGTCAAATCTCAATACGAAAATCATGTCAAACCACGTTTTTTTTTCTCAGGGTGATTTAGTTCTCCTTTATGAACAAGATCGTGACTTAATAAGCACCAGTAAATTCGAGCCCATGTGGTGTGGCCCTTATATCGTGAAATGAGTGTTGGAGAAAGGGGCTTATGAGCTAGTAGATTATGATGGAATTTCTTTGAGTGAACCAAAAAATGGGATTTACTTGAATAAGTACTATGCTTAAACTATTCTTTCATGAGTGCTTTGTATTTTTAGTGTATCATACTCTAGTGTTCTTTTTTCATTTTTGTTCCTTTGATTTGCTTACCTTTCATTGTGTTTGGTTTCTAGACATTGGTGTCTTTTCTACCCTATATTGGCTTTGTTGGTGGTGCTAGTCACAGTACTCAAAACCTAGCATTTGTTGCATGGGAAATCTATGCACCTACAGATGAGTTGATAAGACTACACGGTGTTTTCCTTGGTCGTGCAACTAATAATATCATGGAATACAATGCAATTATCGAATTATTAACTGACACCATTTCATTTGGCATATGTCATCTTATTGTATGAATTGATTCACATTTAGTAGTGTTGCAATTGAGTAATGTTTATTCCATCTGATGTCCTACAATGTTACGGGTATACTTAAGAATTTACCTCTTGGAAAGACATTTTGATTATATTGAGTATCAACGTATTCCTAGATGTCTAAATACATTGACAGATGCATTGGCTAATTATGTATTAGACAGACATTTGCGTCATTTATAAATCCAAACAGACATTTTAAAAAGACAACTTGGTAGGAACTTTATATTAATACGTCAAACGTTACAAAAAGTGTTTGTCCTAAGACCAAAATATCAAAATAGTGAAGTTCATGGCTTCATATACAAAAGAATCAAGGATTTTTCTTGTTGTAACAAATGATTTCATGTGCCACTCTACGAAGTAGACGAC
>JZKD02S1101358.1:147416-162675 GCA_000966675.3 Picea glauca | reverse complement strand
AGTCTTTGAGCTATTGGATGATATATCAGGGTTTTTATGCATATGTTTGATAATATTAATGATGAAACGTGATTAACATTGCTATGATCCCTGTGACTAATGAGCCCGTGGAGGGCAAATTTTTTGATGTGCAGAACCATGCCCAACGGACAGGTACCATTTGGACCGGCACACATGGGGAGATGATTAGTTCAGACCTCCATGGGGCTGAAGATCCCATCAGATGGTTGTTGGGACCCCATCAGGGGTAGAGATAGGACAATGTTTGACCGAGGTATTGCACCGGAGAAGAAGAGGACGTTCCATCAGGGGCACTTTGGCTGAGCCAAACCTAGGGGGATTGATCGACTTGCAGTGGAACGTTGGCCCCAGATGACCTAGGATGTCTCCAAGAGGCTTGTGATGTCATCACGAGCGTATGGTAGATGGACAGGGTTTTTGGCACGTGTTGCAGCTTGGAAGAGACCAAGGAGGGCTAACGTCTGGCTTATGGATGCTGCACTGGCCCCAAAAAGGCCTAACGTCTCCCTCAGGAGGGCTTGACGTCTCACTTTTTGCTCATTTAGGGTTTTAAAAGAAAATTTAATGTAAAAACAGTATGATTTTGGTTTAAAGCCTTGTTGGGTAATTTTATGACCTAAAATTTAATTAAAGGTCATGATACAGTATATATTGAGGAGTTTTATCCTCATTTTGACATAACACACAATTCACTCTCCTAGTGAGGTCTGATTTTTGCACCCTATTAGGGTTATTGGCTATTTTGAGGAAGGCGCACTTGTTTGGAGAGGAGATTTTTGGCAATTTATGGTTTTTTTCTTGAAGGAAGGTTTACAACTAGGGTTTGCATGTTATTTTCTTAATGATTTGTAAGTATTTTTCTGCAAAACTTCTTGATTGAATGGTTGTAGTTTAATTTCTTGCATTCTATTAATATATATACATTGTTGAATCAAAACCCTAGGGGACAAACACACAAGTAGGTCTTTGTCTCATGTCCCTTGATAGAAAAAACTTTTAAGCCATTGAATAAGAAGAAGATAGCCTAGCCATTGCTACACTCTTTCTATATTCTTCCCTTAAGCTAGCCATACTTTTAAATTTCAAGAGAAAGAGGACGTCCCAGGCCTAGGTTATCTACACCTAGGGACGTTTTTCTTTTAGGGTTTGATGAAAGAGCCTTGCCTTTGCAACACTCTCCCTCTTTAAACTCTTTTCTCTTGATTTTACTTGTCTTTGAGCTAACCATTTTCCGGGAAGGAGGAGAGAGCATGAGGCCTTGCTTAAGAAACACCGGAGTGAGCCTCTCTCCCCTAGGGTTCTGTCTTCAAGGCCCTGCCATTGCATCACCTTGAAACCTTTCCCTCTTGTCCTTTAAATATCACCCCCTTCAACTTGTGCGTCCTTCACCTTTTGACTCCATAACCCTAGGCACTGATCTTAAGTCTCCAACGTTGAAGTGATAGTGGCCAAACAAACTCTTAAAACTCTTATAATTTGAAACCCTAACTAACTACTAGCCCTAATAAAGTTGACATCATCCTTGGTTATTCCATATTGACGCAGCATTTTGCCTTTATAAGCAATTAGATGGTGTTTTGAAGCATTTATTGAGTAAGGGATTGATTGGATACATTGTTTGCTACATCATCTCGATATTTATTGATGAATTGATATTGTTCCATTGCTATATTGATAAACATTGGTCTCGTCAATATCTATTGTCATAATTGCTAATATATTTATATCGGATAGTTATATGAAGTACTAACCCATTGAATCATAGCCTGCATATATTGTTTTGTTGTTGCTTTGTTCCGGGCAGGTGTTCTAATTTGGGGCTACACTTCATTATTGGTTGTTTAGCCAGACTATCTTCTCTTGGTGGTAACCTGTGAGGAGGGAATTTTACTTTGACTTTTATACCTTAGCCTCTTCAAAACCCCAAGTTATCGGGGACAACTCCTCTAGGCCTAACCTCCCTAAAGAGAAAGAACCTCCCCATTGAGGTGACATTGGGTGGGGTAGGTTCCTGTTACGCCAGTTTGGCCTGTATCTTATAGCCATTTGACCTAGATACAAACTGTTTGATAACATTTTGGCACCGTTGTCGGGGAACACTGAGTCAATTCTCCTCAAACGACAAATCTTTTCGGTAAGCCTTGCCTCAAAGACCTTTTCTTACAAGCTTACCTCCATGAGGTAATTGGTCCAAGTATCATGGTATGTGTCACTTTTGATCATTATAACATTTAAATGCATGCATCTAATTCCTTTTATTTCTGACAACTGCTTGGATCTTACATTAACCCACTTGACCATGATTGGGGGGATTGATAGGGTGTCCTAGCAAGCTTGTACCCATCGGTTGTGGTTTTCCACTGGGAGGTTTCTAAAGAGCCATCGTCCGCTCCCATCATACCATCACTTTTCCATCTTGTATCCCACTCATCTGTCCCATTCCCCTAGTCTGGGCATTAGGATGATCTATTTGTAGGGTTGCACCTTATCTCGTGGGAAGAAGGGGCTAAAGGCCCAGAAGGTAAAAGCATCCGGTAAAAGATAAAATCCATAAAAATGAAACCTCGAGATGCCTCGCCCAGGGATCCCCGAGAAGGCAATACAAAGCCTCTCGGCAAGAAACAAGAGGGACTCAAAGAAAAATAACAAAAACAAGACCTAGCCAAGAGGATAGGGGGTCTCATCACGAGCTAGCCTATTATGTTCATGGGTACCTAACAGCATGACATTGCCACTATCTGGTTACCACGCCAGGGCAGTGACCTTTGGTTGCATGGCCAAGGGAAAGGGGGTATCATCACGAGCCAGCCTTATCATCTCTGTGAAAGTGCTTGTGGGTAACACTGTCAGCTCTGGTCACCATGCCAAGGCAGTGTCCTCTAGTTATTCCTTGAAATAAAAAGAATAAAGGCAAGAAAGGGCTTGGAAAAAATTGAATCCATGACGGGTACAACTCGCCTTCTACAAAGGCACCCACAAGTAATATCATGCATCCCTGGCTCTCACTCTACCCGTATGTCTGGACATCCCTTATCCACACCACCTCATTTTACATGGCTTGGATGATACCCCTTGGAGACTTTCCTTTCCTTATGGATACTAGCCCAATAGGGTGTCTTGTCCTTTTCTTCAGCCTTGTATTGTAGGTCTTTGTAATGTCTTTGAGATATTGGATGATATATCAGGGTTTTTATGCATATGTTTGATAATATTAATGATGAAACGTGATTAACATTGCTATGATCCCTGTGACTAATGAGCCTATGGAGGGTGAAGTTTTTAATGTGCAGAACCATGCCCGACGGACAGGTACCATTTGGACCGGTACACATGGGGAGATGATTAGTTCGGATCTCCATGGGGCTAAAGAGCATAGATGATTTTAGGGGATAAATTTCACAAATGGGCTATTTTTCCATGGTTTTTCCCAAAAAAAAGATTCGTTATTTTCCATTTTTTCTAATAACGATTTGCCCAAATTCCGTAGAATAAAATTATTTTACCTTAAAAATTGCCAAAATTTTAAAGAAACTATATAAAATCCTTTCAAATTTGAATATTTTTACAAAACTATCGCCAAATATTTTACATTTTGAATATTAAGGAGTAGTAATATTAGCCCATGTTTCTACATTTTATTATAAATTTCCATCCTTAAAATCATCCACACTGAAGAGCCCATCATATGGTTGTTGGGACCCCATCAGGGGCAGAGACAGGACAGTGTTTGACCAAGGTCTTGCATAGGAGAAGAAGAGGACGTTCCATCAGGGGCACTTTGGCTGAGCCAGACCTAGGGGGATTGACCCACTTGGAGTGGAATGTTGGCCCCAGATGCCCCAGGACATCACCAGGAGGCTTGTGACATCATCATGAGCTTATGGCAGATGGACAGGGTTGTTGGCATGTGTGGCATATTGGAGGAGCTCAAGGAGGGCTAACGTCTGGCTTCTAGATGCTGCACTGGCCCCAAAAAGGCCTAACATCTCCCTCGGGAGGGCTTGACATCTCACTTTTTGCTCATTTAGGGTTTTAAAAGAACATTTAATGTAAAAGCAGTAAGATTTTGGTTTAAAGCCTTGTCGGCTAATTTTATGACCTAAAATTTAATTAAAGGTCATGATACAGTATATATTGAGGAGTTTTATCCTCATTTTGACATAACACACAATTCACTCTCCTAGTGAGGTCTGATTTTTGCGCCCTATTAGGGTTATTGGCTATTTTGAGGAAGGCACACTTGTTTGGAGACGATATTTTTGGCAATTTATGGTGTTTTTCTTGAAGGAAGATTTACAACTAGGGTTTGCATGCTATTTTCTTGATGATTTGTAAGTATTTTTCTGCAAAACTTCTTGATTGAATGGTTGTAGTTTAATTTCTTGCATGCTATTTATATATATCCATTGCTGAATCGAAACCCTAGGGGACAAACACACAAGTAGGTCGTTGTCTCATGTCCCCTGATAGAAAAACCTTTTAAGCCATTGAAGAAGAAGAAGAGAGCCTAGCCATTGCTACACTCTTTCTATCTTCTTCCCTTAAGGTAGCCGTACTTTTAAATTTCAAGAGAAAGAGGACATCCCAGGCCTAGGTTATCTACACCTAGGGCCATTTTTCTTTTAGGGTTTGATGAAAGATCCTTGCCTTTGCAACACTCTCCCTCTTTAAACTCTCTTGTCTTGATTTTACTTGTCTCTGAGCTAGCCGTTTACTGGGAAGGAGGAGAGAGCACGAGGCCTTTCTTAAGCAACACCAGAGTGAGCCTCTCTCCCCTAGGGTTTTGTCTTCAAGGCCCTGCCATTGCATCACCTTGAAACCTTTCCCTCTTGTCCTTTAAATCTCATCCCCTTCAACTTGTGCGTCCTTCACCTTTTGACTCTGTAACCCTAGGCACTGATCTTAGGTCTCCAACGTTGAAGTGATAGTGGCCAAACAATCTCTTAAAACTCTTATAATTTGAAACCCTAACTAACTACTAACCGTAATAAAGCTGACGTCATCCTTGGTTATTCCATCTTGACGCAGCATTTTGCCTTTATAAGCAATTAGATGGTGTTTTGAAGCATTTATTGAGTAAGGGATTGATTGGATACATTTTCTGCTACATCATCTCGATATTTATTGATGAATTGATATTGTTCCATTGCTATATTGATAAATATTGATCTCATCAATATCTATTGTCATAATTGCTAATATATTGATATCGGATAATTATGTGAAGTACTAACCCATTGAATCATAGCCTGCATATATTGTTTTGTTGTTGCTTTGTTCTGGGCGGGTGTTCTCATTTGGAGCTACAATTCATTATTAGTTGTTTAGTCGGACTATCTTCTCTTGGTGGTAACCTGTGATGAGGGAATTTAACTTTGACTTTTATACCTTAGCCTCTTCAAAACCCCAGGTTACCGAGGACGTCTCCCCTGGGCCTAACCTCCCTAAAGAGAAAGAACCTCCCCATTAAGGTGACATTGGGTGGGGTAGGTTCCTGTTACGCCAGTTTGGCCTCTATCTTCTAGCCATTTGACCTAGCTACAAACTGTGCGATAGCAGGCATCTCGCTACTAACTGTCCATGGAAGAAGAAGAACAAGAAAGTTGTTGGAGATGCAGCTGGTGAGGCCCTTGCCTCACAATTTTAACTTGAATTCTCCTTCATCGCATGCATGGCATCAATTGCATTGGGATCGGTGTGGTATTTGGATATTGGCGCTTCTTTCCACATGACGAGAGATAAGGACCTTTTCAGTGACTTGTAGGAGAAAGATCTCAAAATGCATATAGATATGGGCGATAATGGATGATACAGTGCAACTGGAATTGGTACCATTACCTTTCAGAGGGAGTCAAGCAAACCATTTCAATTGAAAGATGTTATGCATGTTTTAGGTCTGAAGAAAAAACTGGTCTCAGTCGCAATGCTGGAGGACAGAGGCTATGTCAATATTTTCAGTGATGGAAAATCTTTCCTGCGAAAAAAAACAACGGGTCAAGTCAAGAAGATATGGATTCGATTTAAGAATATCTACAAGCTAGAGGTATATGGTTGCACTGCCATGATGGGCAAGGAAAAAAAATTTGTGATCCAGGATGAGGGAAAATTATGGCACAGACGATTGGGCCATATTTATCATGGAGCCTTGAAAATCATGCAACAAATGTCTACTGGACTTCTAATGGGAACACTTTCTTAGTTATATCAGTAAAAGGGTTGCACCATGGGGAAGTATGTAAAGTCCACCTTTCATGAAAAGGAGAACTGTGCTTCGGCGATCCTGGAGACAGTTCACACAGACATGTGTGGACCATTATCGGTTGCTTCAAGATCAAAACATAATTATTATGTTATTTTGTTGATGAATTTTCTCATAGATGTTGGATCTTCTTCATGTAGAAGAAGGATCAAACATTCTCAAAGTTCAGTGAGTTTAAAGAATTGGTGGAGAAAGAGTCGAGGAAGCAAGTGAAGGCTATGAGGAGCAATAATGGTGGAGAATACATCTCTTACAAATTCAAAGACTTCTGCAGCAAAGAAGGAATTCGAAGAGAACTCATAGCGCCTCATAACCCACAACAAAATGGGTTCATGGAGAGGAAGAATAGAATGATCGTGGGTGCAACACAAGCGATGTTCCATGATCAAGGCCTACCAATTCATTTATGGGTGGAACCATGAAACACTGTAGTTTATATGCAAAACCATTGTCCTCATAGAGTACTTGGCATGAGTACACCTAAAGAATATTTCACTGGTAAGAAACCTGATGTTTCTCATTTTAATATTTTTGGCTCATCTGTTTATGTGCATGTGACCAAGGATGCCAAGAAGAAGTTGGAGTCGACTACTAAAGTTGGGATATTTGTGGGGTACACAGAAACACCCCATAATTATCGTGTGTATTTTCCTAACAACAATATGACTGTTATGTGATGAGATATAAAATTCGATGAGGGGAAATCCATGTGGTTGTCTCTTGAGAGGGAGTTGGACTTGCATGCAGAGGAGGAACTAATCGTTCCCAAAGATGAGTCCCAAGATGTGGATCAACCACATGAGGAGGTTCATGGAGTGGAGGAAGCCACTCATGTAAATCCATCCATTAGAAATGGAAAAAGAGTGATGTATGGGCTAAAGCAAGCACCCCGTGCTTGGTACACTCAGATAGACAGCTATTTCACCGGACTGGGCTTCACCAAAAGTGAAGCGGATGCAAACCTATACCAAATTGTGGTGGAGGGTAAGATTTTAATCATTATTTTTTATGTTGATGATTTAATACTAACTAGTGATGAGAAGCTGATACACTCATGCAAGGAGGACCTTGCAAAGGAGTTCGAGATGAAGGATATGGGCCTCCTTCATTATTTCCTTGGATTGGAAATATGGCAGCTAGATGGTGATCTTTTTGTGTCTCAAGGAAAGTATGCAAGGGATATATTGGGTAAGTTTCACATGGAGATTTGCAAACCCATGGATACTCCTCTTCCAGTAAACTGGAGGAAACAGGAGGCTACTTCTGAAGACAATTAGTCGGTTCGCTAATGTATCTAGTGAACACGAGACTGAACATTTTCTATGCGGTGAACCAACTGAGTCAAACGATGGTTAAGCCTACCAATCTCTTTTGGAAGGTGGGTAAGGATGTCCTGAGATACCTAAGGGGAACATCTGAGTATGTCTTATGGTATAAATAGACAGATGAGGTGAAGTTGTATGGCTTCACGGATGCAGATTGGGCAGGCAGCCCAATAGACAAAAGAGCACATCAGGGGGGATATTAAGTATCGGATCTACAATTGTTTCTTGGTACATCAGGAATCATAGATCCGTGGCACTCAGTTCAGCTGAAGCATAATACATGGCAGCGATTCAAGCTGCATGTGAGGCTATCTAGATGAGAAATATCTTGGTTGGCTTGTTTGGTTCTCATTTAGATCTGACAGTGATTCATTTTGATAATCAGAGTTGCATTAAAATATTGATTATCCATGTGTTTCATGATAGATCTAAGCATATAGATATCTGGTATCATCATCTCAAAGATTGTGTGCAGTGAAAGATCATGTTGCTTCAGTACATTCTGACGAAAGATCGAGATGCAGACATTCTGACGAAGGCGCTCACCATGAGAAAATTCAAATACCATAGAGACAGGATCGGGGTGAAGGATAATCCCTTTCTTGTTGAGAGGGAGTGTTGAGATTCAACAAGAAGATCCTAGTGAAAATTATGAACCTACACTAGGATGGAGCCTCGGGCTATTTTTAGGTGGAAGTTTATTTTTAGATGATGAGAAAATTCTATTTATATATGATGTCTATTTATAGATGGTGAGGAGATTCTATTTATAGATGTATGTCGACATTATTATCACTTAATAATTGTTGGACGATAAATATTAATTTATTCTCAATGAGCACTTGGAAATAGTTAACTAAAGTGGAAAATAAGTTAGCTATAGGAAATTTGAGTTCAAAGGTTGACTGGTGGGACATGCAAGTCGAATTAGTTGTAACTGAGTGATTTGAAGTTGTAACGGAGTTATATGTGTAGTTATGTGAGTTGTAAAGTAGTTTAACTCAGTTAAGTGAGTTAAGCTTAGTTGTACTAGTTGTAACTGAACTTACACTAGTGAGAGATCAGTGAATTAATTATTAATTAATTCACAATTAGTGATCTCACATGCAACTGAAGATTTACCACTGTTAACTACATGCATGTCAGATCCAGTGGAGACCCAGTTGAGATAACAGGTGAAAGGGACAATTTGACTATCAGTTGTAACATCAGTGAGTGAACCATGCAACCACACACACATTGGATGTGCCAATGAGGAATTCGCAGCCTAGGAAAGGGGGATTCATTAATTGCAGGGATTTCCATCAGTAGGGATTGCGCAGAGGAGGCAGGCTATCTGGAGATAGTAAATTGGCACATGCATTTGCCAATTTTTGTATGACAGTGTGAGACGATTGTATATTGTACTGAGAGCTCTTGGATTAGAGTTTTGTATGAGATTGTTTCAATTTCAATGATATAAACATAATATATGATAGTGGGTTTTTTAGCTTTATGCTTTCCCGGTAAAAAAAATTGTGTTATGTGTGATTGACCTTTCTTCTTTATATTGCAATCGGCGATCGTGTTTTAAATTCCACAAGAATATTTGTAGAATCGATTATGTATTTAACAATGGCATATAATTGTTAGATCAGGAGAACCGTGCAATACATAATTTGTATTAAAATTTCTACAATAGAAGCAGAAAGCATGCTAAGGTTTTCTCTTTGAGTTTATGTTTAGATAGTTCATTTTTCATTCATTCATATATTCATCATAGCCTAATTCTATTTTTTGATAGCAAGGTCTTATAGTAGACAAAAATATTCAGGGCTGAATCAAATCATTCAGACACTTGTTCTTCAGAGGTGTTGATCTATCTTTGATATTCTATGTAGACTTGTCTGTTTGTGAATTAATTTTCATGATTTATAAAGGCTATTGTGTAGAGTTGAGTGGGCAGCAATTTGTGGCAAGATGATCCAGCTTTTAGAGTTCAGTTTTGGGTTTTTGTCAGAGGTCCTTTTGGATGTTCCATCGGGGATTTCTATGTTTGAATTTGGTCCAAGATTTCTGTGTGAAGTTTTGTAAAGACGATGACTCTTTGGTGAATTGGAATGAATTAAAGGATTGCTTTATATCTCATCTATCTTGATTATCATCTTGGTGTCTTTACTTCTTCCCTTACATTTATTTCAGCAACATATATATTCAGAAAATTACATAAAAATTGAATTTCCAGCAAGCTTTTTGTTGATAAAAGACTAGCCTAAGCACTCATAATTAATACTTGTGATGTTAGGATGTTATTTTGTAGGCTATAAACATAGGGTGATATTCCCGTCTACTTTTATTTATCCAATTAAAGTCTAAAAATGATTGAGTAAGATAAACTCATATCTTTTCCTCAAAATTTATTTGGAGACCATACTGGGGAGATCTTTGATATCTCTCAGGTTAAATTTTATACTCGATTTTCATCGATACATCTTTATTTTTTCTATTTTGATTCTTTGACTATTTTTCTATTCATGACTATTCCTATTGCAAGACATCCCAATATTGAGCCCGGTCTCCAAGACTAGACCAACATTGATTTGAACCTGTTTCATACTATTTTAGACACTACTAGGACATGTGTCGAGCTTAACCATTCTTGGGCAGCAATTGAAAGAGATATTAGTGTTCAAGAACAATTGGAAGCTAGATGTAGGCAGCCTAGAAATCAGCAGTAACCTTTTTGTTTCTTCATTTTTGGCCTTTCTTTCATGTCCTTAGATTCTCATGCTTCTAGAAGAAGAAGAGGGTTGTCACCCGAAATCAATCCTATTGTTGAAATAGGAAGAAGAAACGTTGTGTTGTCTTCCCAAAAAAGTTATCTAAGTATAAATTTATCTGATTCATCCATCTCATCTTTCTTTCCCTCACATAACATCCATAAGATGGCATCTAGCAGTGGCTCTAGTGGCACTGGAAGTGCTCCATCTTCCCAATATTCATCTTCATCGGTGATTGGTAGCTTGTAAAACCACCATGTCCCTGTCCAATCTACTACAAACCCCACCAAATTCATTAAAAAGTATGGACTTTTTCAGTTCGAAGAAGATGCCAAAACCACACCATGGCATGTGTCCTCCCCTCTTAACCTAGCCCTTGTTACTCACCCACTTCTGAACTCTAAAGAGCATCTGCCTAAGTTTTCAGGAAATAACATTGAATGAACACCTAGTGTCATTTTCTAATGCTTTTCATAACATAGGGGCTAATGACGATGACACATGCATGCACTTGTTCGTCAATTCCTTGGAAGGGAAGGTTGTGGCCGAATTTTTTTACCTTCCTCCTAAGATCCTGTCTACTTGGGAGGAGTTGATTTATTGGTTCTGATACACTTATGGGAAATCCAAAATCCATGCTGAGAAGTTAAGGGAATACAATAATGTCACCTAAAAAGATGGTGAAACCATCAGGTCCTTCAACTTGTGTTTCATCAAGTTGTATAATCAAATCCCTGAACTTATCTGCCCCCAGAACCAAGTTGTTTTCATGAATTACTACAATGCATTGCCTTCTTACTATCATCATAGGCTTGAGGAAAAGGCCATTGATAATATCGGTTCCACCCTGCACACTTGCTCAGAGTATGAGGAACAACTTGAATGAACTGGTCTACCCCAGAGAGAATTAGTTAGACAAACAGATGTGTCTTCTCTCTTACAACTGGTACAAGATATGAACAATCATATGATATCTTTTGAGCGGAAGGGTACTGTCTCCTCTCTCACCCCTGGAGCTATATACTCTTCTGCACCACCTTTTAGAAATATGGTTGAGAACAATTTTCATTTGAAGGCTATCCTGCATCAGAGTTGGTGTAACTTTTGTGAGGAACACCATGAAGAAACCACATGTGAGGTAAGGAAGAGTTCCAGAGACAAGATCTTTGGTAAAATACCAGAAGCTACTATCATTGTCCTATATTTTTCCAAGCCAGAATATGTCATGGTCATCAATACTAGGAACAAATCATATGCCCCAAAAGGCAAATTTGACCCTCCCCATAGTTCTTCTAACTCAAGTTCATCCTCAACCGTTACCATGTCCTAGGTCCCCAAAATTCCTGAGAGTTAAGGAATCACTCCTCCTCCCCCCTCTTCCAAATAAAATATCTTGAATCAATTGGCCAACATAAAAGAAGATGCATCCCTCCTAGACATGGTTTTCATCCCTGAACAGCAGATGCATCTGAAACAATTCATGGAAGGAAAATCTTTTGTTGTAGCCATCTTTCCGAATAGGTAGATGAAGAGGATTCTTTTGTAAATAAAGTAGGTGTACATAATTTTAGATACCCTATAAAAAAAAAAAACCTTTTTATATTTCTGTAAATATCATGGATAAAATTTCCCATTGTTGCCTCATTGATGGCGGTTCGGGCCCAAGTGTGATGTCGAATATTATTATGGAAGATATAGGCTTGTCTTGTACAAATGAAAATTCCAGAAGCATGCTCTCCTACAATAGTCTACAACAAACTACCATAGGCGATATTAAGGATGTAACCTTCGTTTTATGCACTCATCCTGAGATAAGGACAACCCTCAGCATTCAAGTGATTGATATGCCTGTAAGAAATTATTCAATTATCTTGGGGAGAGATTGGCAAGCCCTAACAGGTGGATACCTCTCGCTCGACGGGACACATTTATTCGTTCCTTGAAATGGAAAGAATATCATTGTCCTTAGAGAAGGAAGAATCTCACCCTACATAGAGAGTGTTTTGCAATATAGCGTAAACTATATCGAAGAATATCTAGGAGTGTATTCCATATTCGCTGAAGAGGATAATGTTCCTTTGGAAATAATTGATTCAGAGGATGAATTATGGCATATGCACTTCAATGGTTCACACTCAAATGAGGGTAACGGGGATGGTATTATCTTGGTTTCCCCTGCAGGAAATATTCATAATATGTCATACAGGTTGGAGTTTTCTTGCTCAAACAATGTCGCTGAATTCGAAGCTTTGTTGTTAGGTATTGATAACACCCTTAATATGGGTTGTGGTCACCTTTCAATTTTCAGAAATTCTGAGCTTGTTGTGAACATGATACGTAAGACATGCTCTCCTAGTAATAAGTTGATGTATCAATATTCCGAATTGTTTGGGAACTTGTATCGAACCTCCTATATTTTAACATCACTCATTTTAGGAAGGATTTGAATTCAATAGCTGATCGATTAGCTATCTTCCCAGCCTCTCCTACTCAGCAGCTCTTGCCTCGCTGGCTTGATTGTGCTTTCCAATCTTTGCACAATCCATACATTTATGAGAATGAAGAATTATGGAAGGCCATTCCTAACAATGAAATCAATTGTGTTGTCATTCAAAATGAACCTCTTGAGTCGGAGGAGTTTATATATTTAGAAAATAATAAAATTCATAAAGGCTTGACTCCACTCGAGGGTTAGTTTTCCTTGAGTGTTGTAGGCAACAAAAAAAAAGTAGGAAGAAGAGATGAGGTCTACTGAGTTACTTAGTGGATTTCAAACTGTTTTTTCTTGGTTTAATGTGGACCTTCATGGTTTTGATTCAGGTCTTGTTCAACATACCATGAAACTAGCTAGGCAAAAACAAAGACTTGTTAATTCTGCACGCAAAGAAGCCTTTCGTAGGGAGTCGAGGAATTTTTCAAGGACTGAAATGTTTTTTGTCCACCCTAAATGGGTTTCCAAATGGGAACCTGCTTTGAAGACCATTGATAATATTGGAACTTGCATTAGTCTTCGAACTTTCAGACAAGCAATTATGAGAAATCATTTCTCCCCTCTCAGCATGAAAAGATTTCTGCAACAGGTTGTAGAGTTACACTTGGAGCCCTTACTTGGAAGTTTGTTTGGTTACAATAAAACCAAGGTAAAGGGGGGAAATATTCACAAAACCATTTTTTGTGATACTATGTCTTACAGTTGCCTGCGTTCTGGCTTACTTGATACCAGTATCGCCTTAAAAAGGTCTATACACATGCCTTTCAATGAATTGGTCAGTCTCCATGTTTATCTTGATGATTTAATCGTATGCGTCAAAAGGTTGATAGTTACGTCTGAGTGTCAAGTGTTAGGTTATTTCCAGATTACTTTTATCTTAGACACTAACTTGGAAATTTTAAAGGAATTACAGAGACAATGGTTTTCTCACAGCACTAACAGTCCTCGCTTGAAGTATTACGAGGGACCAACATGAAAAGTTTTTTTTTGTTGATTGGATCTTTCTGTATACTAGTATCTTAGCTTTGTTTGTAATTTTTTGTGCTTCCTTTTTTTGCTTCACGACACTTTGACTTATGCTTTCTGAATTGATTTTTCATTTTCTTGTTGTGTTTTGTTTCGGTCTTTTACCTCTGCTATTTTATTTTCTACATTATTACTTATGTTGCAATTTTTGTCTTTATCATATTATAAGTGTTTGGTCAAGTTAGGATGTTGGATCAATTCTGCTACAATGACACCCCTGCAAAAACATTGTTAGTCTATGACAATTGAGCTTACACAATTGTTATAATCTCTCCTCTGAAGGGCCTTTGAATTTGTTACATGTTTTCACTGCTATCTTACGAGGAATTGGTTGTTTCCCTCTTCTTCTTGCCATTTCTTCATCCATCGAAATCTTAAGAGAAAATATATAAGTCTCTCTCTTTCAAGTTAAGAGATTATTGCAATCAAATGATTATGAATACAGTGGTAAAACCCTTCATAATTAACATTTTTCATGAGTTATTCCCAAATTCTTGGTCATCTCTCCATTAAATCTGCTCATTTCCCCTTGCATAATCATTCGAGTCACGTCTTCTTGAGATTGCTATCCTTGGTCTGTGAAACCATGAGTTCTGAGTTTTAATCTGTTAAAAAAAAATTCCCTGTGGAGTCGCCAGTTTGTTGAAGATTTAAAACGTCAACGTAATTTCACCTGCAAAGTGTTGCTAAATCCTATTATTATATAAGACTAAATAATGCTAGTAGGTGAGACCCCCTTGCGCTTTTGAAGATCAGATCTATTCATTTTCAATGTTATGATGATGTGCTACAAAGGTTCACATGGTTGATGAGAATATGTTTGTCATTGATATGAGTTAATATTTGGTATGTTGTTCCTTCATGATACTACTACCTGCTATTCATTGTGGTATTTGTTCTTCTCTCACCTACACAACAAATATGTTAGTGAAAATTGCAGAAAGGCATTTTAAGGAAAAGAAAAATACTATATCTGATGCAAAAGAGACCTAGCTCTGCAATACTACATGCATAAATTGTTTGTTGATTATTGTTAGACCTTAGATAACAAATAAATGCCTATAAAAGAAAAAAATGTTAGATTACATTTTTGTATATATGCATATGGTTGATATTTTGGTGGCGCATTTTGGCAAAGTGATAATACAATGGTTATGCTATGGTTCGGATTGATGTTGATCACGCCATGTGTAATGATTCTATATAGGTTCGTTTAGATTGTATAATGGTCAACCAATTTATTTGAGTTATTTTGGGAATATAAACATGGGTGGCGCATTTGGCAAAGTAACCACGTGAATGGTTGAATTGTTATGTGAAACTCAGATTATGTTATCGTTTAAATGGTTGATATTCTCGATGCATGGATTGATTAATG
>JZKD02S1101358.1:103478-120096 GCA_000966675.3 Picea glauca | reverse complement strand
TTGGAGCCTGGAGCCATCACTGACACAAGAATTCGCCAACTGAGGAATAGATCCATTTCAGAGTATCTCATTAAATGGAGGAAACTACCAGTTGAAGATTCCACTTGGGAAGATGTGGCTTTTATCCAGAAGCATCCAGAGTTACTCAAGCATTGCAGACAACACTTGTCTCAATGGGAGGGGCATGTTAAGCCCTAAATAGTGGCTCATTGCCCCTTAATTGGGGCATATTACATTAGTAATGTTATTTTATTTATGTCGACTTTAGTCCATTAGTTGTAATAATACTTCCTACTCTCCTATATATACCAAGGAGACATTTCATTTGGAATCATCTTGTAATTGAACATTTATGTGGGCATAAGGAGGTTGCCCCCTTGAAGAGGCTTATTATCTGAATTTCTCTCTTTCTCAAGGTGTTGAGTACTTATTTTGAGGTTTTTCTATGCTATATTGATATTTGGTTCCTAACCGTGTTGGCTGGAAAGAAACCGGTGTTGGAAGGAGAGGGCACTGAGGGACAATGTAGTTGTGAAGGGACTCTCTTGCATAGAGAAAATCTAGCTAGTTAGGCATATGATAAAACTCGTGGAGGCCTTGAGATCAATGGGGAAGAAGGGACACTTCTACTACTACCAGAGAGGTGGAGGAGATTAATCTCCCTGATACCTTTCTTGATTTTGGAAAGAGAACACAGAAAACATGACCTAAGAAGAAGGTCAGGAGCTTAATGTTGAGAGAGCACCTAATAAGCCTCGTAGAGGCTGTGACAGAGAGAGGATCTCTAAGAAATTTGTAGAATTTTCCCTAGTGATATCATGGCTTGGCACGGGGGTGGCCAGAGTGCTAGGAGTGAATTCCTCTGAGCCTACGGTTGGGTGGCAAGATGAACACCTACAGTTAGTTGGTTGGTTGTAACTTGTAATAGATAAGTATTCTCATACCCTGTGAAATTGAACTGTAAATTAAGGTTGATTATCCCATGAATATTTCAGGGATGTGCATGCTTGTTAGATTATTAAACTGGGTTTTATCTTGCATGATTTTATATTTAAGCAAGTAAGGAACTATATGGTTTGAACATGCTTTGTACACGTAAATACTTGAGCCTCCTGTAGTGGCTCGAATTAAAGAAAATAAATTGTGATTTTGTTGACCATAGGCACAGTTTCATGTATGCATGTCTATACTTCCAATTGTTTTGGGTCTCCTGGAAAAAGGGTCTGTTAAGCTCGACAGAGGTAGGTCAAGGGTGCACATAGCCTATGCAAGTTGTGTATAGGTTAAGAACTCTCTAAGTTATAATTTCCAGGAAAAGCACAAAAGTGCGCCCACACTTCATTTGAAGTATTTTCAATCTCAGAAGGTATAACGATCATAGAATGTAGACCAAGGCCGCAGCCTATGAAAAACATGTTTTAAATTCCTTGTTGAAAGGAAGCTCAACTGCGAAGTACAAAAGAATCCACAACAGTCCTTGATCTGGCTGCAATGATAGATTTGGGTCATTGGATCATACCCAAAAAGGATCTAAGTTATTCGGGACTCCGGAAGTCCGAAGCTTCAGGGTGAATGAACATTGCAACGTCCTAAATGCGTCGAAGGTGACCTGTCGTACTGATAACTTGACAGTTGACCAACAGTTGGCGTTCATTTACCCGTTATCATGGGATTCGTCCCCTTGTTAAACCCCGATCCACTTCTCGGTTGTGAAGTAACGCGAGCCATAGATATGGGGATATTAAGGATCTCCCCTGACCATTTGGTCTATGTCGTGGTTAGTTTGGCATTGACCACTCCGGGAGAAAATTGGTGTTAAACGGTTGGAATCCCCGAACAATGAACTCACGAAGTAACATGAGTTGTATACATGAGAATATCAGGATCTCCCCTGACCGTTGGATCTACATCGTGGTGATTTCGGAGTTGACCACTTCAGGAGTAAAAAGGAGAGTAAAAAGGAAACTAAACAACAAAACCCTTGAATGTCAAATTCATGAAGCGATGAGGATCATCAATTTGAGGATACTTCGGGAAGTCTGTTTTGACCGTTGGATCTAGATTGTGGTCAGTCCAGCATTGACCACTTCGAGAGTAATAAGGAAACTAAATATCAAAACCCCTGAATCTTGAAATCATGAAGCGACGAAGGCTGTAGATCTAAGGATCCTTTTGGACCTATCTTGACCATTGGATAGAGGATATTGGAAGATAGGTTGGAGGGAGTTTGGGAGTTCAGAGCTCTGGGAAATTTTTCTAGTAGGAGAAGAAGGATGTTCCTAGAGACTGTTAGCTTGAGTGACGTGGCATGCTGACATCACCTAAGGTGACGTGGACCCATATTATTTTTACCACGTGTCATCCTGATTCATGATTTTCATAGACCTTATGTTCCAAATAGAACTTGAGACGTGTCACCCGTCGATTGGGCCACATGTGATCTCCATATTTTTTCACATGTCACATGCTGGTGCATAGTTGCTTGACGTAATGGATAATGGGGCCCCAAGAGTTTGTGAGTTCGGAACTCTAGGAGGCTACACGTGATCTCCATATTTTTCCACATGTCACACCCTGGTGTGTAGTTGCTTGACCTAATGGATAATGGGGCCCCAAGAGTTCATGAGTCCGAAACTCTAGGAGGCTTAGGGTATTAGAACGTATGCTCCAATAGGGTCGAAGGCCAGAGCTATGTGGCAGGACATCGGGACTTTGGGAGTTTTATGGGTATGTTCATAACAGCACGATGAGGAACCTTGTCAAAGGTCGGAGCCACGTGGTAGGATTCTGAGTTTTCAAGACTCCAAAGGATATGCTAGTAGATAAAAGGGTGTTCAAAATCGAAGAGCCAAATGCCAAAATCCATTAAGCCTATGCTTTGAACGAGGGAGAATCTCAACTATTGGATTTAACGGTGGATTGATCTCCACCATAGATGGAGGAGTGTTAGGGAACTCTGGGACTTCGGGAATCTGAGACTGTTTCAGACATGGATAGGAAGGATGAAGACATGAAGGCTCGGTAATCATGAAGGCACATGGAACATTCCCTGTAACTGCCCCTCCAATGGCCATGTCATCACTAAAGGATGACAACCTTGGTTGAGTCTGTGTCAAGTGGGATGGTACGAATGAGGTGAACCCACATGGGTGCCACATGGCCTTTGACCAATGATGTGTGAAGAGCTTCGAAAGGGCATAACTTCCCATACAGAGCTCATATTTGAGCATGGTAACATTCGTTGGAAATATCTTGGCGAGAAGAATATGATGGAGACATCGGGAAGAGGATTCGAGATGATTGAGAAAAGTGAAATTTTAATATCTCATCCATTAAAAAGGTACTTAAGGGTCAGGTGTTTTACAGATTGCTATCGGAGCGGGCAACAACACTTGGTCTGCTTGGGCTCACGAAAGAGCCAAGTGATTATTTTTCTTTCTTGGAAAAATTTAAGGGAGAGGGAACCCTTCCCTACCCTATCTAGCATATAATGATTCAAAAACAATCCTGGAAGGGCTGGACAATAATCATAAGACTATTTTATCGAGTCTAAGATGAGCATGTTGAGAGTATTACTGCCATATGAAAATTATCTGCATAATCTCCTTGAGGAGAAGGATGCATATTAAAATTTAGTTGGGATTTTACCCAAAGAGATTGAATCGGGCTAGACTGTGGTAGAATAAGCCTATCATTTCTTTTGGGAAATTATAGCCAGTCCTACAAAAGTGGGTTTATGCCAAGAGGCATTTATAATAAAACTTGGATGCAAATGGCATAAACATGTTTTAAGGAATACTTGAGTCCAGAGGGAAAATGGATTGAATAGGTGGTAGGAATTGCCAAAAACGTGGGCTTATGAAGCCTCTAATTAATTAGAAGTGTTTATTAAATGAAGGATTTGGCATTGGGAGTACAATCCTCCATGTCTAGAGGCTTTATGGAAGCAGGTGAGATCAGCCTACTTGACCTGTCATAACTGAAAAACTTCCTACTGGGGTAATCCCTCTTTGTATAATAAAAGAAGTCACTTGGACTGAGAATGAACCTCATGGAGGAAATGAAATGGCATGAGCAAGTTCAAAAGCTCATGGTTGTGCTATGGGAGTGTGTATCCCTATTAACTTAAGGGTGTGTCTAAGAAAGAGGAATTGGTATAGTGACCATTTTCTAAAAAGGGATAGCATGTGCAACTCTTTTGTTCCGAAGGGAACTAAGAAACAAATTTGTTTCTGAGTATGGGAATTGTTGGGAAGAATTTTTCTAATCAAGCTGATAAACGAAGCTGCATAAATATGGAGTGATTGAGTGAGAAATCGTTGCAGCCTCCCTTGCTTGGAGGATAGAAAACTAATCTACCAGAATTCATGTGGGAGGAGGAGAGCGACCTCTGTCCCTGGCTGTTGTTGAATATAAATATTAGTGAAATGTTGATACTGAATGTGGTAAAGGAAGTGTTGGGACACTTCTAGATGACCAATGGGTCAAGTTGACATCCAGAGGTAGATGGTATCCATATGTTTTATCGGACAAATTGGTAAGTGCAGACACAAACTAATCTCCCTAAATTCAACAATAAATTAGAAAAAAACATGACAATATACTAAACTTTCCTTAGATTTGAGTTACAAAATAAGAAGAGGATCCAAAACATACCTTTTAAATGATCTAGACCTGACCTCGCCAATGTGATCCCATCTCCATCGTAAGTCTTATGGAGAAGTATCTACAAATAAACACAAGCCAACGAAGATAAAAATAATAGAGTCTATTCAATATGAAACTATATATGTGATCAAGGAATCATACAATATGGACAAATAACATTCATATAGGAAAGAAACACATATATGTATTAAAGAATGTGGAAGAAAGATACAACCATATGCCTTGATGTTTTCAGGTTCCTACCAACAGTTCCTTTCTTTCTATATGCTTCTTGCTCCATGGATTCTGACACCAACAATCTATCTTGACAAAGAAAAACCCAAATCCAACATAGGCTTCAAAAACTCCAAGCTATAAAACTCAAGAACTGTCCAACTAAATTTCCCCATGAGAACTCCTCTCCTTTTATAGGCTAGAAAGGATAGGGTGAGGAGGTAAGGGTGATCCCAAGAGATCAGGGATGCGACTCAGATCCAAACCGATCGTAGGCCAGCTCACCCTCGAAGCTTCTCTTCTAGAAGCATCGAGAAGCTTCTATTTTTCTCTCGTACGGGAAATCGTCGCACCCCTAACACTGAGCAGAGTGTGACGACGTCGCAAGCCAGTTTGGTGCAGCCTACAAAGATCCTATATATTCATTCCCTTAACACTGGACATGGTGCAACGATCTCTCTTCATAAGGTTTTTACAAGAGAAAAACTCATTTCATATTCCTGGGAAAATTTGTCTTCATTCTCTTCATGGATTTAGGCCATTGATCCTTCTACAGACAAAGGATAATTTTACAACATTAACGGTCATAAGGGTGACGAAAATAATGTGTAACAGTGATCCCCCCAAAGTATGAATTTAGAATATAGTGATTGTTGAAATACTTTTTCGATTGTGTGTAGGGAGCAAGGAACACGTCGGTCAGAAACCTGCCAACAAACAAGGAAATACAGTACAATAATATATCATCACTGAGGTAGGAATTCCCATACTAAGAATACAAGAGATTCAAAGCATAAATACCGACATGCAATATCCATGTCAAGTAAGACAGGACATGGCCACCAAACATACACTGTGGATCCATGCCATTATGACTCAAATCTGAACATAGCCACCAAAAATAGACTGTGGATCTATGTGTTAAATACTTAAAATTTGAACATAGCATGAGACATACAATGTGTATATATGAAACATTTCAATATGAATATACTCCAATTCAACCTGAATATACTCCAACGCAACCTGAATCTGTCAGAAAATATTCAGGGTCTTCATCTCAATCATTCTATAGTACGAATCTAACCATGTGAATACATGTGTTGAAGTCGAACATGGTAGAAACCACTTGATTACCGTTCATTAGTGAATACCATTAACAAGTGAGAGTGAAATCACCATTAATGTCAATGAATCCTAAGGTACACTAGAACAATCCAACAGGTGTGAATTTATGAGCTGAAGTCGAACACTCGGCGGAATCTCTCGATCAAGGGTCAATAATGAAAACCCATTGTCGAAAGAGAGGAAACATGCCATTGAGGAATGAAAGTTCCAAGGTACCAGTTAGTTTCTAAGTCTAATTCATGGATAATGAGCCAAAGTCGACAGGAAAAGATTTGTCACAAGAGGGCCTTAATGTATCCCCCATCAATGACACGAAACATGTAAAAATATGTGTAGATCAGAGTAACAAGTGATTCAGGACTGACGCAGGGATGACCGACACAATAGAAAACTTAAGGACTACATAAATGGTCTATGCAATAGAAGGCTTTCTGGGTTGAACTTCTCTTTGAACATATTGACGACACGATAATTTTCTTGGAAACACTAACTCAAAAACAGGGATTACAAACCGATTTGTAATATTATAAAGGAGTATGATCATGAGACAAGTTGATTTTTCAACCTATACACAAGGCGATTGAAAGGGTGTCATGATCAAAAGCGACTCTTCCATAGAATACAGGTTTAGATACATTTCTTTCCCAATTTTTTCCCCCACCATTTCTGGTGAGTACCTCTTTATTTTTTAACAATCTTGAGGAGGATAACATATTCTTGACCTGTAAGCTCATCCTTCAGATGAGTCCCTTAGAGTATGTTTAACGAACCCTAGGAAGGAGTGGTTCGGTCCCATATGAGCCTTTCGATGTTTTTTTTACGAGTCCAAAGAAAGAAAACTCAGGGGTTTTCATGTTTAAAGAGTCTGAAAAACACTTAAAGAAAACTCCAAAATATCATTTTTCGTAAAGTAGTCTAAAGAGACCGAAAAAGAGATAAAATACCGCTCAGCAGACGTTTTCTTCAAATAATTTAACAAGCGTGAAAAGAAAAATATCCCTCGACAATATTTTCATGTTTAGAGAGTCTGAAAAGAGCTTAAAAGGAACTCCAGGGGGTTCTTTTTTCATATAACCTTTACAAATCTGAAAAAGTGATAAAAGTATACTCGGTTACATTCTCAGGTATTTACGAGAATGAGAAAGAACAAATACTAATCTCGGGATTGTTTTCATTTTTACACAGGCTTAAAACAAAACAAAACTATTCCTTGGATAGATTTTATTTTTACACAATTTTAAAACTAGCCAAAACTATGCTTGGACCTGGTTTCATTTTTACACAAGCTTGAACCAGAGGAGACTATGCTTGAGGTAGGAGGTTTCATTTTTACACAAGCTTGAACCAGAGAAAACTATTCTTGCGACTTCCCAACGCATAAACCAGGTATGGTTGGTACTTAGCCCCCAGCTTAATAAGCTAACGACTTAACTTCAGCATGAAGTCGAGAGGTTGTAATCATTGCCCCCCAAGCTTAATTTCATTCATTGACATAGGCGGAGGAAATGAAGCTTCAAATACTATATGTAATGAAGTACTTGACTCAATCGAAGATGGGGAAAATCTATTTCATTTTTTAATGAGCTTGACATAGGAACAAGAACTATGCTCGAAAATCCAGGTTTAATCCCCAGACTTATGTTTCATTTTTTAACGAGCTTGACACAGAAATAGGAACTATGCTCACAGTTGGTTTCATTTTTTAATGAGCTTGAAATCAAAAAACCATGGTCAAATCTGGTTTCATTTTTTAACGAGGTTGCCACAGAGAAGTAAAACTATCCTCATAGATGGTTTCATTTTTTAATGAGATTGAGATAAAAAAAACCATGCTCGAAATTCTCTTCTTGATCATGGCTTCCAAGAGGACAATGCTCTAGAAGAACACCATGTCAAGGGAAAAAACTCGGTCATGGCTTCCGCCAGTATGGTCGCCAATTTTGTTATCGGACAAATCGGTAAGTGCAGACACAAACTAATCTCCCTAACTTCAACAAGAAATTAGAACAAAACATGAAAGTATACTAAAATTTCCTTAGATTTCAGTTACCAAATAAGAAGAGGATCCAAAACATACCTTTTAAATGTTGTAGACCTGACCTCACCAATGTGATCTGTAATTTCCCCAAGGCTGAGCCATGTTGTAAAGCTTGCATTATGAATTGTAATTATGTTTTATAGGTTGGTGAGCCAAGTTTATATAAGCTAGTGGGATTATGTGTTATTAGGCTGGAGAGCCTAAGTGTTAAGGCCGGGAGCCTACTTTTGTATATTTAATCATGTAGAACATTAATAAAAATATAAACACCGCTGCGTGCAGACTGACCACGATGAATGAGTGATGGGGGACTAAGCTTCCACAGAGTGGGTAAGGGATTGGGGTCTGGAAGGATGGAAAGGGAGGCTAAGTGTTGAGCCTAGGGGCTTAAGTCCTTGGGAATAATATTTTAATATTATTCTAAAAGCTATGTTAATGTGATGTTTATCCTAAGTTATTTGGAAGGACGAGTGACTTCCAAATGGGAAAGAATGAGCTTCATGGGTGACAAGTGTCAACCCAAGTGCATGCGGTTAAAACTGTTGAGTTGAGCCATGGAGGGGGTTCTTCCTCCATTCTACCTTCGACCATATGAACGTGAATTCTGTCTGACCTCTACAAGCATACCCTCACGCAAATTTGAAACCCAAAAGGCCTGTGTTGATTTTTGGAGGAGTCGGTACACCCTCTGTCAAAAATCGTCAAGTTTGTGTTCGACCTCTGCGTGGATTGCTTCTCACGCATCCCCGAAACCCAAAACCGTGAGCTTGTTTTGTATGGCTGGTTTGGAAAACCGAATGTCCCGTAATTGATGATGCTTGGTTGGGTTGAAGCTTCTGTCTGTCATCCGTTTGGGAAACCCGTGTTTGTTGTCCCAGTTGATTGTGTTGTCCACACAGTCCTTGGTTGGGTGTGGTTTGTTGCTTTATGTTTTCCTGAGTGGGTTTGTGTTGTGTTTATCCTCACCATGTGGGAATTGAGTCGGAAGGGACTGAAGAACCAGGGTTTCAGGTCCGTGGTAGAAGAGGCAAGTTGTCAGGCCTGTGAGCAGCTCTCTCTAGGTGAGAGAGTTTGTTGGGAAGTGGTTTTCTCCTAGAGAGAGTCCAGCACCAGCTACAAAACTTTGAGACTTCCTAATCCAGCCTGTTTTCAAGACCCAGAGAGGGAGGTGAAGCACTGATGGACTGTGCTTGTGAAGGTGTATACTCCCAGGCGGAATAGGAATGTGGGGAATGAGAGTCTGTGAGTAGTGGGCGTAAGAAGGCATCTTGGGAAGAGTCCTTCCGATTATTCTGTGCAGATTTCCCTGTAACCTCAGCCTAGACTAGGATTCCTTGCCTTGGGTGGAGCTTAGTCCCATATCGGGGGTGACCCACTGCTGAGCTTGATGAGAAGCGTGGTCTAAGGATGGGAGGTTTGTGGAAGGCCTGTACGTGGTTGGTGGAATTACCACGGTTTCAAAGATAAGTATCAGCTTATGCTTAATATTATGTTTTGCATGCTTGAGATGCTTATATGTATCATGTGTATTCTGTTGTGCATATGAATTATTGTTAATCCCAGGGATTATTTATGTTAGCATTAATCTTGTACTTACTCTGAGTTTAAATGTGTTTAATTTGATTTAAATGCATGTTATTAATTAAGTATGAGAATGATGTTGTTTCGCACAGTAGCGTTGGCCTGGCCAGTGGGATGACGAACTGGGACGTTACAGTATGGTATCAGAGCATAGCTTCAATGCTGAGCCTGGATGGGCTAGATAAGTGGTCTTTAGACCAAAGTTTTGAGAAGAAATTGTGTCGGGAGGGCCAATTTCGGACCTTTGAATGTTCCTGAGTGTCAAGGAGTCACTTGGTTGTGTTACAAAGCTTAGGAGGTGTAGAAGTATTATAAAACTACAACCGGTGTGGTATATTGCCACAGGGAGAGAGAGAACTCCACACCGGAATTGTTGGAGCCATAGGATCTGTTCGGGAGGAAAGGAGAACCCTCACGACCATCAAATCTGGAGAACGTGCACAAGGCTTAAAACCCTTTGGAGTTGCATAGGAGTTTGTAAATTGCAATACGCGAAATCCTGAATTCATCAAGACCATCCATTAGAGGAACATGTGGCTTCCGGTCGACATTTCGAAACCCAGGAAACCAAAGGGGAAGACCCCTGATTTTCGTAATTCGTGAAACCCCAAAATCCCGAAACTAAGGAGAGTTGAACACCTCCGAAACCCGAAACCCTGAAACCCGAAGTCCCAAAAGAGAGTATGAGAGCCTCAAGGACCGAAACACCAAAACCCGAAGTCCTGAAAGCGAGTATGAGATCCTTGAGGACCGAAACCCAAAGTCCCAAAGTCCCGAAAATTGCAGAGCCAAACAGAGCTCAGAAAATTCGTGGAATCGAAATGTTTTATTATTCGCATTGGTTTATGAATGTTGTAGTTTTATTAAGGGTTTAAGGCCTGAAAAACTTCGGTTGACTACATGTTGTGTGTGCAGAGTTCAACGAGTGTCAGGACAGCCTCAAATCAATGTTGAGTATAGAAATGGAAGAGGTGCGAATTGCCTCCAATTCGGAGAACGAAAGAGAAGGAAGGGATGTCAACTTGGGAGTCGAAGGATCGAACTCCAATGGGCACGGAAGAGAATTGGATAAGGAAGGACATATAATGAAAATCATTCAAGGATTGCAGAGAGATGCCCAGGCTCACCGAGCTGATAGCCAAAAACTCATGAAAGTCATGGATAGGCAAGGTGAATTCAACTTAAAGATGTTGAAGAGCCTGGAAAGAATAGAAAGGAAATTGGAAAAGGAGAGTGACACAAACAAAACAGGGAGTCGCAGAACCCCTGAGAGAAAAAGAAGATCAAGGAGTGTTAGCAGATATCGTCGTCACTCCCCAAAGCATTCTAGTAGGGAAGCACACAGTAGTTCAAGCCCATCTCCTACTAGAAATCACAGAAGATCTGAAGTGGATGAATTGAAAGGGGAGATGAACAAGATTAAGCCTCCTACGTTTGATGGAGAACATAAGAAGGAGGAAGATGTCGAAACATGGTTGCTTGGCATGAGGAAATATTTCCCACTGCAGAATTATTCCTCTCATGCAAAAAGAAGAATTGTGATGTATCAACTAAAAGGAAAAGCATCCATGTGGTGGGATCAGCTTGTGCAGGTGCAACACGTTAGAGAGAAAGATATCACATGGAAGGAATTCAAGAGGTATTTCAAGAGGAAATACCTGACTAAAATATACTATGACAGAAAGATGGAGTTCTTCGAACTCAAGCTCAACAACATGACCATTGATGAATACAAATGAAGGTTTTTGGAATTACTGAAGTATGTTCCATTTATCAAAGATGAGGCCATCAAGATTCAGAGGTATCTAAGTGGACTGCCACCTCCCATTGGTGACAAGATTTAGTATGATGATCCTAAGACTATGGAAGAAACAATAAGAAGAGCGAAATGCTTATATGAACAACAAAGAGAAAAACCTACCTTTCAGAAGGCTTGGCATGACCAGAAGAAGTTTAAGAAAGAACAGAGGAAAAAGGGAAACAAACCTCTCTTTTTTAAAAATAGTCCTCAAGGACATCCATCATTTAGAGAGCCAAGAATTTTTGAGGTGGGGGAACAAAGGCTGAGACAGATGCCCATTCAGTGTTGGGGTTGTAAAGAGAACCACAAGTACATAGATTGTCCTCATAAAAATGGCAAAGCAAGAGTTGTCCATAATGTTCAACAAGATGAAACAGTGGAGTATATGGGAAGTATAATGCCAAGGATCTACGCAGCTCTGGACAACAAGAAAGCTAAATTTCAATCGCACATGATTGAAGTGGAAGGTGTGATTAACAACCGACCATTTACTATTTTAGTTGATTCAGGGGCTAGCCATAGTTATATAGACCCTGGAGTGGTATAAAGTTTGCATTTGATAAGAAGAAAACATGAAAAGTCTTGGTTAGTGCAGTTGGCTACAGGAACCAAGAGGAAATTCACTGAGTTGGTTAAGTCTTGTCCTGTGGACATGAAGGGATTGAGCATGAAGGCTAAATTGAATATTCTGCCTTTAGACTCTTATGACTGTTTAATTGGGATGGACTGATTGGACCAGCACCATGCCCTCCTAGACTATAGTAACAAGGAATTTGCATGCCTAGATGAGGAGGGGAATCGAAAAACAGTCCAAGAAATTCCCAGAGCTATGGTTGTTAGAGAAATCTCAGCAATGCAGTTGAAAAAGTGCTACAAGAAAAGTTGTCAATTGTTTGCAACCCATGCAAAGGAAGCATCCAGAGATGAAGTATCAAAGATTGGAGACCATGCGGTACTAACAGAGTTTGAAGATGTATTTCAGGAGGTACCCAGACTACCTCCGAAGAGAGATATCGGTTTCTCTATAAATTTGATGCTTGTAGCAGCTCCATTGTCGAAAGCTCCTTATAGAATGAGTATGCCAAAGTTGAAAGAGTTGCAATTGCAGCTTGAAGAGATTCTAAAGAAGGGGTACATTCTCCCAAGTGTGTCACATTGGGGTGCCCCAGTCCTGTTCACAAAGAATAAGGATGGGACATTGAGGCTGTGCATTGATTTCAAACAGTTGAACAAAGTAAATGTCAAGAACAAGTATCCTCTACCGAGGATCGACGATCTTTTCGATCAGTTGAAAGGTGCAAACATATTTTCGAAGATAGATCTCAGATTGGGATATCACCGGGTAAGAATAAAGGATGAATACGTCAGCAAGACCACCTTTAGAACAAGGTATGGTCATTACGAGTTCACAGTGGTACCGTTTGGGCTGTCGAACGCACCTGTTGTTTTTATGTGCTTGATGAATGGTGTATTCAGGGATTATCTAGACAGGTTTTTCATAGTCTTATTGGATGAAATTTTGGTGTATTCCAAGTCAAAGGAAGAGCATGAACAACACCTGAGGATGGTGCTATAAGTGTTGAGAGAACACCAGCTATATGCCAAGTTGAGAAAATGCTCATTTTATCAAAGGCAGATCCATTACTTGGGGCACATTATTTCAGAAGAAGGGATCGTTGTGGATCTTGAGAAGGTTGAGGCCATCAGAGAATGGTCAGTGCCAAGGAATGTGGTGAAAGTTAGATCCTTTATGGGTCTAGCAGGCTATTATAGAAGGTTTATCGCAGGGTTCTCAAAGATAGCTCACCCTATCACTTCCTTGCAAAGGAAGGAGAAAAAGTTTTAGTGGACTGATGAGCGTGAGAAAAGTTTCCAGCGATTGAAGAAGTTGTTAACCAGAGCTCCAATCTTGAGGATTTCAGATCCAAATGTGGATTTCATGGTGTGCACAGATGCATGTAAAGAAGAGTTGGGAGGAGTTCTCAGTCAAAATGGATTTGTAATCTGTTATGAGTCCAAGAAGTTGAAAAAGCACGAAAAGAATTATTCCACTCACGATTTGGAGTCGGCACCAATCGTTCACGCTCTAAGGAAATGGAGACATTACCTCATGGGAAGGAGGTTTGAACTCAGAACAGACCATAACGGTATGAAATATTTATTTGATCAGCCAACCTTAAACGCTAGACAAAGTAGGTGGCTGGAATTTATGTGTGAATACGAATTTGATATCAAGCATATCAAAGGGAAGGGAAACAGGGTGGCCAATGCACTTAGCAGAAAGGTGCACAACTTACATGCTTCAGCCATTAGCATGTACAGGACTGATATTAAGGATAGAATTTTGGAAGCTACAAATGCAGATTTGCAGTACAGAGACTTTGTAGCAAAGCTACAGCAGAGTGAGAGACCACAGAAAGAGGAAAATTACACCTTGGAAGATGATGGAATACTTCTGTACAAAAACAGAGTGTATATACCCAATGTCCAAGGCTTGAAACTTGCGATTCTAAGAGATATGCATAACGTGACTTATGCTAAACACCCTGGATATCATAAAACAATAGCAATGGTCAAGAGCCATTACTTTTGGCTGGGTATGAAGAGATATATCGTTGAATACATCACCAGATGTATGGAGTGCCAGAAAGTTAAAGCTGAGCATGGGCACCCAGTAGGGTTGCTGCAACCTTTACCCATTCTTGAATGGAAGTGGGAAGTAGTAACAATGGATTTTATTGTGGGATTGCCCAGAACAACCAATATGCATGATTCGATCATGGTGGTGGTGGACAAGCTTACAAAAGCTGCCCATTTTATTCCACTGAAAACTACTCACAAGGCAGCAGATGTTGCTGATATTTTCATAAAGGAAGTGGCACGATTACACGGAATTCCTAAAACGATTGTGTCTGATAGAGACCCGAAATTCACCTCGAATTTCTAGAAAGGATTGTTCAAAGGATTCAGAATGAATCTGAACTTTAGTATAGCTTATCATCCTGAGTCGGATGGACAGATGAAGAGGGTGAACAGAGTAATAGAAGACATACTGAGAATGTATGTGATGGAAAAACCATCAAGATGGGAAGACTCCCTGCACTTGGTAGAATTCGCCTACAACAATGGGTATCATGCATCTTTGAAGATGAGCCCATTTGAAGCACTTTATGGAAGAAAGTGCAATACTCCAGTGAGCTGGGATAATCCAACTGATAGAGCAGTAGTTGGGCTAGAGTTGCTCAAGGAGATGGAGGACCAAATGATAAAAATTAAGAAGAATTTGAAAGCTGCCTAGGATAGGCAGAAAAGTTATGCTGATAAGAACATAACCCACACAGAATTCAAAGTGGGTGATCATGTTTTCCTGAAAGTGAAAGCTAACAGGAGTTCCCTGAAGCTGGGAAGTTGCGCCAAGTTGGCAGCTAGATTTTGTGGGCCATTTGAAATTCTGGAAAGGATTGGACCAGTTGCATATATGCTTTCATTACCTACATCTATGATTGTACATAATTTGTTTCATGTTTCATTGCTTAAGAAATATATACCAGATGCTAATCATGTTATCGACTGGAATGTGATTCAGGTGGAACAATAAGGTGTCCTGCAAGTGCATCATGTGCGCATAATGGACAGGAAAAACAAACAGCTCTGAAATCGAGCTATAGGGCTTGTAAAGGTCCAGTGGACCTGGTATGGTCCTGAGAACGTGACATGGGAGCATGAAGATGTTATGCAGGCATAGTACCCGCATCTTTTTGAAAATTTTGAAAAGCTTGCAAATGCAATGTAAAGTTGTACTGAGGACAGTGCAAAAATAAGGGGAGGGGATTGTAATGTCCCAAAGGCCGAGCCCTGTTGTAAAGCTTGCATTATGAATTGTAATTATGTTTTATAGGATTGTCAGCCAAGTTTATATAAGCTGGTGGGATTATGTGTTATTAGGCTGGAGAGCCTAAGTGTTAAGGTCGGGAGCCTACTTTTGTATATGTAATCATGCAGAACATTAATAAAAATATAAACACCGCTGTGTGCAGATCTACCACGATGAATGAGTGATGGGGGACTAAGCTTCCACAGAGTGGGTAAGGGATTGGGGGCTGGAAGGTTGGAAAGGGAGGCTAAGTGTTGATGTTTATCCTAAGTTCTTTGGAAGGACGAGTGACTTCCAAATGGGAAATAATGAGCTTCATGGGTGACAAGTGTCAACCCAAGTGCATGCGGTTAAAACTGTTGAGTTGAGACGTGGAGGGGGTTACTCCTCCATTCTACCGTCGACCGTCTGAATGTGAATTTCATCTGACCTCTGCAAGCATACCCTCATGCAACTTTGAAACCCAAAAGGCCTGTGTTGATTTCTGGAGGAGCCAGTACACCCTCTATCAAAAACCATCGAGTCTGTGCTCGACCTCTACGTGGATTGCTTCTCACACATCCCCGAAACCCAGAACTGTGATCTTGTTTTGTATGGTTGGTTTGGAAAATTGAATGTCCCGTAATTGTTGATGCCTGGTTGGGTTGAAGCATCTATCTGTCATATGTTTGGGAAACCCGTGTTTGTTGTCCCAGTTGATTGTGGCATCCACACAGTCCTTGGCTGGGTGTGGTTTGCTGCTTTCTGTTTTCCTAAGTGGGGTTGTGTTGTGGTTATCCTCACCATGTGGGAATTGAGTCAGAAGGGACTGAAGAACCAGGTTGTCAGGACCATGGTAGAAGAGGCAGGTTGTCAGGCCTGTGAGCAGCTCTCTCTAGGTGAGAGAGTTTGTTGGGAAGTGGTTTTCTCCTAGAGAGAGTCTAGCACCAGCTACGGAACTCTGAGACTTCCTGATCCGGCCTGTTGTCGATACCCAGAGAGGGAGGTGAAGCAATGATGGACTATGCTTGTGAAGGTGTATACTCCCGGGTAAAACAGGCATGTGGGGAATGAGAGCCCGTGAGTAGTGGGCATATGAAGGCATCTTGGGAAGAATCCTTCCGGTTATTCTGTGCAAATTTCCCTGTAACCTCAGCCTAGACTAGGATTTATTGCCTTGGGTGGAGCTTAGTCCCAGCTCGAGGGTGACCCTGTTAAGTTCCTATACCAGATCTATAAATATACTTCATAAATAACCAAGAATAAACCATAAACCATTCACCATAACATTAACACAAGAAATAGAGAAAACCCTTGAGGTAGGGTAACACCATAT
>JZKD02S1101358.1:60800-102076 GCA_000966675.3 Picea glauca | reverse complement strand
ATAAACCATTCACCATAACATTAACACAAGAAATAGAGAAAACCCTTGAGGTAGGGTAACACCATATATTAATCCTTATGGAAGGATAAAACTCCTCAAGCAATCATTGCTTGTATAATCACAATATTCTTCACTATGTTTCATTACATTTCCTACACTTCTTTATATAGCTCTCCCTATCTTCTAGGAACCTTCTAGATAGCCTTCTCACATTTATTACACCCAACTATCATAGTGGGCCTTTATTAATATAGTGGGCCTTTATTAATATAGTGGACCTAGTCCACCTTACATTGAATGACCACATTCCCATATATTAAATGACTTTCACTAATAACACATAACTACATTCCCATTGGGTACCTACCTAGGTACCCCATATTACCTCCCTAGGTATACTACAGACCCACTGCTGAGCTTGATGAGCAGCGTGGTCTAAGGATGGGAGGTTCATGGAAGGTCTGCACATGGTTGGTGGAATTACCACGGTTTCAAAGATAAGTATCAGCTTATGCTTAATATTATGTTTTGCATGCCTGAGATGCTTATATGTATCATGTATTCTGTTGTGCATATGAATTATTGTTAATCCTAGGGATTATTTATGTTAGTAGTAATCTTGTGATTACTCTGAGTTTAAATGTCTTTAATTTGATTTAAATGCATGTTATTAATTAAGTATGAGAATGATGTTGTTCCGCACAGTAGGGTTGGCCCGACCAGTGGGATGACAGTCGGGGACGTTACATGATCCCATCTCCTTCGTAAGTCTTATGGAGAAGCATCTACAAAGAAACACAAGCCAACAAAGACAAGAATAACAGAGTCTATTCGATATGAAACTATGTATGTGATCAAGGAATCATACAATATGGACAAATGGCATTCATATAGGAAAGAAACATATATGTGTATTAAACAATGTGGAAGAAAGATACAACCATATGCCTTGATGTTATCAGGTTCCTTCCAACGGTTCCTTGCTTCCTACACACTTCTTTATCCACGGATTCTAAGACCAACAATCTATCTTGACAAAGAAAAACCCAAAGCCAACATAGGCTTCAAAAACTCCAAGCTACAAAACTCAAGAACTTTCCAACTAACTTTCCCCATGAGAAATCTTCTCCTTTTATAGGATGAAAAGGATAGGGTGAGGAGGTTAGGATGATCCCAAGAGATCAGGGATGCAACTCATATCCAAACCAATCGTAGGCCAACTCACCCTCGAAGCTTCTCTTCTAGAAGCATCGATAAGATTCTCTTTTTCTCACGTACGAGAAATTGTCGCACCCCTAATATTGAGCAGAGTGTGACAACATTGCAAGACAGTTTGGTGCATCTTGCAAAGATCCTAGATCTTCATTCCCTTAACACTAGACAGGGTGCGACGACCTCTCTTCATAAGGTTTTTACAAGAGAAAAAATCATTTCATCTTCCTGGGAAAATTTGTCTTCATTCTCTTCAGGGATTTAGGCCATTGATCCTTCTACAGACAAAGGATAAGTTTACATCATTAACGGACATAAGGGTGACAAAAATAATGTGTAACAATATAAGGTAAGGCTTGGTATGCTCAAGAACTAGTGAGAGGGAATCTAGAAAAGTATTCCCTTGATAAAAAACGTATGTTAACCAAAAATGGTTTGAGGCATGAAAAAGAAGCTTGATAAGTTGTCTTGTTTCCTTTGGAATTGTTGGAATTTCCCAGATGGTATTTCTGGGATGTTGAATAATTTTATAATACCAGAGGAAAGAATACTTCCTTGCTGGTTGTTGTCATATGGAAAGAGGGACATAGTTATGACTATGTCTGTTAAACTTGCCTTGTGGATATCATGTGAATGACTGCAAGCTCTCAACTGAGAGGGAAGCTCAGAGTTGAGTGTCTTTATGAGACTTGTTATGAGAAGGGATGTAAGATCCTTGGTACAAGGATCTGGAATTCTGATATATCCATGTGTATGATTTACATGGAAAGGGGGAAAGAAACGAGCTTTCATGATGAATGTTTAGTTGTGTTTATGTAACACCCTCTTTCCCCCAGTTTATAAATATAACTATATTGGCCCGGGAACTATGGAAAACTCAAAGGTATGAATGTTTGATTTGATGGACCTTTGTATAAAAGGTCAATGAATGTAAATTATGTTATGAACATGTGTTGCATGACTTCTAGGAAGGGGAAGTGCTAAAAGATACCACGATGGCTAATGAAAAGGTGGTGGAAGGGACCTAGAACGGTTGTGTTAACTTCCACCAAACCAGTACCATACTGGTTTTTACTTGCTAAAGACCAAAACAAATCTATGACCTAGGAATGAATTTCCATCAGGATGGTAGGTGGGGAGGCTCCTCAACATTTAATGAGGGGATGGGGCGGACCACCCATCCATAAAATCTCTCATACCTGACCACGAATGAAAACGAATTCACGCCACATGAAATCTTGTAGAGAAATTCAATAAAGGAAGCGTGGGTCGGGGCAGAGGCGGAGGTGATCGCAGAGCAGAACCTAAGCTCTTGAATTAGATGGAGTTCTAAACACAAAAGAAGGAGAGTAACCTTCGTCCTCGTCTATTTTTCTGTATAGGGAGAAGGAGAGCAACCTTCATCCCTAACTTCCATTGAGTTGGAAGTAAGAGATTGAATCTCATAGCATCGTATTCTAAGCTCGGGGGTGGACAGTGATAAATTCGTTGGGAGTGATTGATCATATGGTTGGGTGGAAACAAGCACCCCTCTCAACAGTTGCATCATGCCTTGCGATTCTAATAAAATTTTTATGCCTTGTACATTGAATTGAATATCACGAATACATGCTTATGTTTATACGCCCATAAATGGTTTCTATATGCTATGATTTCCTGGTGTTTTAGATTGGAAATAATTAATTCATATGTATACTTATATGTCACAGTTTTTTTCTGTATAAAATGAGTAAGTTCGGAACATGAGTTCGTTCCACTAAGAATCGTCCCATCTTCCTGATTATCGTGATGTTCTGGTTTAATCCCTCAAAAGCACCTTCCCCAGGGAATTGCATCATGTCTCAGAGTCGAAGTAAGATCCTTGGTATGGCTACCGCTATGGAAAACCCATGAGTTTACCTTGCCCCAGTGTCATAGCTCCTACTCGGTGAGTTAGGAAGGAACTTCATTTAGTTCAGTAGCCTAGGGACTTTGAAGAGTAACCGAGCCCTTATCCAGAAACCCGACTAAGATTAGGGATAATTGCTCAAGAACCATATGAAGGTTCATATGACCTGGGCCTGGGAACCCTGTGCAAGAAGGACTTATCTCTCGAAGGTTTCGGAACTGTGGAAGCTCAAAGCTCTGAGAGGTTGAATTTCGTTGTCCGAGTTCAGAAAGGATAGCAAGTCAAATTATCTAAAGGGAGTACCCTTTCGTTTGGTAGATGAACGGACGAGATCCTTTTGGAAATATCCCAGGTCTATCAGGACCAATGGATCTAGAGGAGGAGCGCAAGAATTAACGCCTCGACCCATTCAGTCTTCACAAGTAGTGATGGAACCTATACCATAGATCCCAAGATCCATCGGGAGATACCTTGACCATTGATCTTAACCCTTGTGTAGGCGGGAGAGTGGATTCGTCAAAGTCCTGAAAGTCCCGAAGTAATCAGAAACATCCACCAACAGAGGACACGTGGTGAAGGACCAGAGTTTCGTTGACTCGCTGCTGAAGGAATTCAAAGGTTAGAGTTTGTGAACTTGCGAGACCTGAACTCACGATTTGATCTGAACCATCAGATCACATGAGAGCCATGACCGTTGATCTGGGTGAGGGGATATTGGGAGTTCGAGGATTGGGCTTTTGAAAGATAGATGTTGGGTTGTGTTCCAACTTCATGAAACGCGAAGTCCCGACAAGTTCAGAGAATAAACCACAAGTCGTGGCAGCCGATCATATGGGTGGAAGATTGAGGGAAGAGCTAGTGGATATTGGGATTTGGGGAGACAAGAGTTAGGATTGACTCGCATGCAGAAGTCCCAAAGTCCAAAAATGTGAAACAACTTTTTATAAGCGACTGGGCACAACCTCAGTCACATTAAAGGGGGAGATAGGGAACATTAGTCCCTTTCGGAGATTGGTTGTTGGAGGAGTCGGGGCACCTTGCATCAAAAGTCCCGAATTCACGAAATGTGATGTGTCGTTTAGGTTAAGATTGTGGTCATGGAAATGGTCACGTGAGTGGAGGGAGATAACAGTCGTTAGGCCCCTTTCGAAACTCAGATTTGGGGAGTCAGGGTTGGCTCATACGTCGAAGTCCCGACATGCAAAGTCTCGAAACACTTTCAGGTAGATACACGGTCATAGCCTGCGATCATGTGAAGGTAAAGCTCGTGCTTGGTGCTTAGTCACATAGGCGGAGTTTCATAAAGAGGACCTGTGGATTTGTTTAAATAGAGGTCCCAGAAGGGAATCGAAGAGCCTCTCTAGCTCAATAGGGTTAAGAACGATCCTTAACCAGGAGGTCGGACTGACCCCTATCCTTCCAAAATTAGGAACCATGAATGGAGTTCTTGTCCTTTAAGAAACTCAAAAGAAAAAAAAATTCCCCGTTGTGGGTGTATTACAAATTAGTATCAGAGCATGGTTACAGCACTCGGCTTGTTTGGGCTCATGGACAAGCACATTAAAAGGTGACATCTTACCTTACTCACTTCCTAAAAAGGCTAGTTAATCCCTCATTATAGAAAGAATGACAACTTATTGTTGTGTGTGTATGCATTTGAGAAATATGAATTATGTGATGGTTATGAACGAATATAATGTTAGCTAAAAATAAGTGTTTTGTCCGCACACAAGCGAACAATCAACCATGTAAAACTGCAAATGTATCAAATGGTGACATGCCACGAAGTGGGGGATGGCTTCCACAATAGAGACGAATAGTCTGACGAAAGGAGGGAGGTAGAGACCCCTCCAGATCTAGTTGAGACTGTGAGGAGTCTCATGGCCGAACTACATCGCTACAAGGATGACAACGAAAGTTTAATAAAAGAGCAAGAGAAGAAAATGGAAATTAATGCAGTCTTGTTATAGAGTTTATCCGACATACAAAGACAACTGCAGCATGAACCTGACACCAATCATGTGGACCAACGACAGACAAAGAGGAGTCGAAGTCCAACCAAGATACGGAAACGTGGTATTTTAAGTGGCCACACTGGGAAGAGAACCTCGAGAAAGGTACACCTCAGAGATAGGGGAAAAGCTTCAGATGATTCCTCTGAAAAGGAAATTGGCAACTCGGAGGGATATTCTAGTAGCAGAACTAGTCCACGTTCTTGAAGAAAATGGAAGAAGTGAAAGCATTCCAGAAATTATAATATCGAAGAATTCAAGAAGGCCAAACCACCCTCTTTCGACGGTGACATAAAGAGGGGAGAGGAAATGGAGGCATGACTGCTTGGACTAAAGAAGTATTTTAGATTCCATGACTGCTCAGAAAACTTGAAGGCCCGAGTATCCACTTTCAACCTAAATGGAAAGGCTTCCATTTGGTGGGAAGACCTTAAGAATGTGAAAGGGATTCATGAAGAAGACCTATCTTGGGAATGGTTTGAAAAATACTTCAGGAATACGTATATGTCATAAAAGTATTTCGACGAGAAGACTAAAGAATTCTATGAACTCAAGCTGGGGCAACTCATTATAGAGTAATATGTCATTAGATTCCTTGAGTTGTTGAGGTACGTACCCTACATAAAAGCAGAAAATGCAAAGTTGCAACGATTCATCAGTGGGCTACATAAGGACTATCAGAATAGGATTGAGTTTGATGAACCAAGGACCCTAGAAGACACTATCTGAAAGGCAAGATATTGTTATGAATAGTTCGAGCTTTGTCCAGAACCTCAGGAAGGCTGGAAGCAGAAGAATAGTTCGGGATTCCAGAAAAAGGGATTTAAATCCCCAAAATTTAAAAAATATAAGAAGGATTCAAGGATGAACTTTCCGACCCGAAGTGTACACCAGCAGAATTTCCCTTCCCAAAGCGAAAACAGAACTCTTGGATCAACCCCAAGAAAGACTGATAACCCAAAGAAATAACCCTTGAAATTTTGGGGTTGTGGAGAATAAAATCTACTGAGGGAATGTCCACACAGACAGCAGGACAGTAGGAAAATTTACAACGTCCAGGAAGCTACCATTGTCAATGACATGGCGAGGAGTATGTCACAAATCTATGCAGCCGTGGATAATAAACAAGTCGACCACCAAGCTTCAGTGGTGTATATGGAAGGTATGATCACCGACCATCTAGTGTCTATTTTAATTGACCTTGGTTCAAATTTGAGTTATATATATCCTCAAGATGTTGATAAGTGTAAATTACAACCACATAAACATGCCAAGACATGGTTGGTACAGTTAGCCCCTGGCACCAAAATAAAGGTAGAGGAGGTCATACCAGCTTTCCAATTCACCATGGGTGGATTCCCCACCCAAGCAACCCTTATCATACTACCCCTCGGATCGTATGACCTGTTGATTGGTATGTATGGACTGGCTAGACACATATAAAACCAGACTGGATTGTTACCATAAAACTTTAGAATGTATAAGTGAAGAAGGAAGATGGATAACCCTTCAAGGGATCTAGAAAACTGTCTCAGTGAGATGAATATCAGTTCAAATGAGAAAGTATTGCAGAAAGGGATGTCTACTATATGTGATACAGGTGTTGAAATCAGTCGAGGATGACAGACCAAGCCTCAAATACCACCCCATACTAAGAGAATATAGAGATGTGTTTCCAGAAGAGGTATCGGGTCTACCTCCAATAAGGGACATTGACTTCTCGATATAACTTGCACCAGGAGTGGTGCTAGTGTCTAGGACACCCTATAGGATGATCACACTCGAGCTAGTTGAGCTTAAATTACAACTAAAATAAATGTTGGAAAAAGGTTATATCCAGCCCAGCGTGTCTCCATGGGGAGCACCAATCCTGTTTGTGAAGAAGAAAGATGGTACCCTCCGACTGTGCATAGATTATAGACAACTCAATAAGGTAACCATAAAGAACAAGTACCCCTTACCCATGATCGATGACTTGTTCGACCAATTGGGAGGTGCTTCCATCTTCTCAAAGATTTACTTGAGATCTAGATACCATCAAGTTTGAATCAAGGGTGAATACATCCACAAAACCATCTTCAGGACGAGATATGGTCACTGCAAGTTTGTGGTAGTACCATTTGGATTAACCAATTCCCCTATCACTTTTATGTGCTTGATGAACAATGTACTCAGCAAATTCCTAGACAAATTTGTACTGGTTTTTATTGATGATATTTTAATCTACTCCAAGAACAGAGAGGAACATGAGGAACATCTTAGACTTGTGCTTCAAGTGCTAAGAGAACATCATCTCTATGCCAAATTTAGCAAGTGTGAATTTTTCCAAAAGAAAACACATTACTTGGGCCATGTCATATCTGAAGAAGGGGTAGCAGTAGACCCTAGCAAAATCAAGTCTATCATGGAATGGCCTACCCCAAAGGATGTTTTGGATATCATATCCTTTATGGGCTTAGCGGGATACTATAGGATATTTATAAAAGGATTCTCCAAGATTGGTTGCCCAATCACTGCCCTCTAGAAGAATGGGGGATAAATTCATTTGGACACAAGAATTTGAAGAAAGGTTTCAGTCCCTAAAATGCCTTCTAACCCATGCACCCGTGTTGAATATCGTCGATCCCGAAAATGACTTCCTCATGTGTACACGTGTCTGCAAGGAAGGACTCGGAGGATTTCTTATGCAAGAAGGAAGCGTAGTTTGCTATGAATCCCAGAAATTGAATGAGCACGAAGTCAACTATGTGACCCATGATCTAGAGTTGTTCGCCATAGTGCACACCTTGAAAATGTGGAGGCATTACCTCATGGGTAGGAAATTTGTACTTATGACAGACCACTGTGGATTGCGACACCTGTTTGACCAACCAAAACTCAATGCTAGACAAGCTAGGTGGATGGCCCTCCTTAGCGATTTTGATTTCAAAATCAAACATATCAAAGGAAAGGAAAATAAGGTGGTCGATGCCCTTAGCAGAATTATGAAAACAATTCACCTGGAAGCAGTGATCACCTGTGAGATGAATGTCAAGGAAAGCATCAGGAATGTGCAAGAAACAGAAACATTCTTCCAGACCGTGACCTTGTAACTAGAGAAAGAACCTGCAGGGCTAAAGTATGAAGGCTACCAGATTCTATATGGAGGTCTACTAACTTATATAAACATATTGTATATTCCATATTGTGATGACTTGAAGAGGTTCATAACGGATGAAATACATAAAAGACCATATACTGGTCACCCAGGATACCAGAAGATTATCATGGCCACCAGGAAACAATTATATTGGCCTGGATTGAAGAAATACATAGCTCAGTACTTAGACAAATGCATAGAATGCCAACAAGTTAAATCAGAACACTGACACCCAGCAGGATTATTACAACCTCTACCAATCCTGGAATGGAAATGGGAAACCATCTCCATGGATTTCATCACTAAATTAACAACATCGACCAGACAGAATGATGCCATCATAGTAGTGGTGGACAAGTTAAGCAAGTCCGCTCACTATATTCTTGTCAAATTGACTTGCAAGGCAATAGATATTGCCAACTTATTTATGAAAGAAATATTCAGACTACACGACATGCCTAAGGAAATCGTGTTTGACAGAGACACGAAGTTTACTTCAAACTTTTGGAAATATCTGATGGTTGGTCTGGAGACCAAATTATTGTTTAACATAGCTTATCGTCCTAAAACCGATGGATATACGGAAAGAGTGAACCAAATATTAGAATACATGCGAAGGATGCATGTAATGCATCAACCTAAAAAGTGGGAAGATTACCTTCCATTGGTGGAATTTGCCTACAACAACGGTTACCAAGAATCACTGAAGATGAGTCCTTTCGAAGTCCTCTATGGTAGGTCGTGCAACACTCCAGTCAGTTGGAGTAATCCCATAAACATAATTACTATTGGACCCAAAATTTTGAAAGAAATGGAACAAGTGATTCAGATAAAGAAAAATCTGAAAATTGCTCAGAACAGACAGAAAAGTTACACCGACAGAAAGAGAACCCCTAGAGAATTCAAGACGGGAGACCACGTCTATCTCAAAGTTAGGCCTAGAAAGTGTTCCGTGAGGATGGGAGCTTGTGCCAAGTTGGCACCTCGGTATTGTGGACCCTTTGAAGTTCTAAATAGAGTGGGACATGTAGCCTATAGGCTAGCACTCCCTCCCATAGTAAAAGCACATAATGTTTTCCATGTTTCATTGTTGAAGAAATATGTACATGATTCTAATCATATAATTGACTGGTCTGTGATCCAGGTAGAACCAGAGGGAGAATTCCTGCCAAAACCTCAATGCATACTAGACAGGAAGGAAACCCCACTCAGGAACTGAACTATTGCACAGGTCAAGGTGCAGTGGAAACACTTTGGCCCAGATGAGGCTACGTGGGAAATGGAAGATGCCATGAAACATGCATATTTGATTTTGTTTACTTCTGTACATACATGCCATTTTGATAGATAGAACATCGAGGATGATGTTCCTTTAACGAGGAGGGAATTGTAACAACCTGTTTTCCCCAGTCTGTAAATATAACTAGATTGGCCTGGGAACTATGGAAAACTCAAAGGTGTGAATGTTTGATTTGATGGACCTTTGCATAAAATGTCGATGAATGTAAATTATTTATGAACATGTATTGCATGACTACTAGGAAGGGGATGTGCTAAAAGAGACCACGATGGCTAATGAAAAGGTGGTGGAAGGGACCCGAAACAGTTGTGTTAACTTCCACCGAACCAGTACCATATTGGTTTTTACTTGCTCAAGACAAAAACAAATATCTGACCTAGGAATGAATTTCTTTCAGGATGGTAGGTGGGGAGGCTCCTCAAGATTTAATGAGGGGATGGGGTGGACCACCCATCCGTAAAATATCTCATACCTGACCATAGATGGAAAGGAATCTGCGCCACATGCAATCTTGTAAAGAAATGCAAGAAAGGAAACGTGGGCGGGAGGAGAGGCGGAGGAGATCGCAGAGCAGAACATAAGCTCTCGAATCAGATGGAGTTATAAACATAGGAGAAGGAGAGTAACCTTCATCCTAGTCTATTTTTCTGTATAGGGAGAAGGAGAGTAACCTTCGTCCCTAACTTTCATTGAGTTGTAAGTAAGAGATTGAATCTTAGAGCATCGTGGTCTAAGCTCGGGGGTGGACAGTGATAAATCCATTGGGAGTGATTGAGCCTATGGTTGGGTGGAAACAAGCACCCCTCTCAGCAGTTGCATCATGCCTTTTGGTTCTGATAAGTGTTTTATGCCTTGTACTTTGAATTGAATATCACGAATACATGATTATGTTTATACACCCATAAATGGTTTCTATATGCTATGATTTTCCTGGTGTTTTAGATTGGAAATAATGAATGCATATGTATACTTATATGTCACAGTTGTTTTCTATATAAAATGAGTGAGTTTGGAACATGAGTCTGTTCCACTAAGAACCGTCCCATCTGCCTGGTTATCGTGATGTTCTGGTTTGATCCCTCGAAAGGACCTTCCCCAGGGAATTGCATCATGTCTCAGAGTCGGAGTAATCTCCTTAGTATGGCTACCACTACAGAAAACCCATGATTTTACCTTGCCTCAGTGTCATAGCTCCTAACTCAGTGAGTTAGGAAGGCACTTCATTTAGGTCAGTAACCTAGGGACTTTGAAGAGTACCCGAGCCCTTATCCAGAAAGACGACTAAGATTAGGAATAATTTCCCAAGAACCATCTGAAGGTTCATATGACTTGGGCCTAGGAACCCTGTGCAAGAAGGACTTATCTCTCGAAGGTTTCGAAACCATGGAAGCTCGAAGATCTAAGAGGTTGAATTTCGTTTCCCGAGTTCAGAAAGGATAGCAAGTCAAATTATTGAAAGGGAGTATCCTTTTGTTTGGTAGACAAACGGATGAGATCCTTTCGGAAATATCCTAGGTCTATCAGGACCAATGGATATAGAGGAGGAGTGAAAGCGTTAACGCCTCGACCCATTCATTCTTCGCAAGTAGTGATGGAACTGGGACCATAGATCCCAAGATCCATTGGGAGCTACCTTGACTATTGATCTTAACCCCTGTGTAGGCGGGAGAGTGGATTCGTCAAAGTCCCGAAAGTCCCGAAGTAATCGGAACCATCCAGCGGCAAAGGACATGTGGTGAAGGACAAGCATTTCATTGACTTGATACTGAAGGAAGTCAAAGGGTAGAGTTTGTGAACTTGCGAGACCCGAACACATGATTTGATATGAACCATCAGATCACAGGAGAGTCATGACCGTTGATCTGGGTGAGGGGATATCAGGAGTTCAGGGACCGGGCTTTCGAAAGATAGATGTTGGGTTGTGTTCCAACTTCATGAAACACAAATTCCCGACAAGTTCAGAGAATAATCCCCAGGTCGTGGCAACCGGTCATATGGGTGGAATATTTAGGGAAGAGCTAATGGAGATTGGGATTCGGGGAGATATGAGTCCTGATTGAATCGCATGTAGAAGTCCCGAAGTCCCGAAATGTGAAATTCCCTTTTATATGCGTCTGGTCACAACCTCAGTCACCTTAGAGGGGGAGCTAGGGAACTTTAGTCCCTTTCAGAGCTTGGGAGTTGGAGGAGTCAGGGTGCCTTGCATCGAAATTCTCGAAGTCGCGAAATGCAATGCGCCGTTTAGGTTAATCTTGTGGTCATGGAAATGGTCACGTGAGCGGAGGGAGATAATGGTCGTTAGTCCCCTTTTGGAACTCAGAGTTGGGGAGTCAGGGGTGGCTCATATGTCGAAGTCTCGACATGAGAAGTCTCAAAACACTTTCGTGTAGATGCACGGTCGTAGCCCGCGGTCGCGTGAAGGTGAAGCTTGCGCTTGGTGCTTAGTCACATAGGATGAGTTTCATAAATAGGACCTGTGGATTTTTTTAAATAGAGGTCCCAACAAGGAATCACAGAGTCACTCCATCTCAATAGGGTTAAGAACGATCCTTAACCAAGAGGTCGGACTGACCCTTGTCCTTCCAAAATTAGGAACCATGAATGGAGTTCCTGTCCTTTAAGAAAATCAAAAGAAACATTTTTTCCCTATCGTGGGTGTGTTACAATTTATTATGGATTTAATGCATCATAAGGTTGTTTGATATAAGGACTGATATTAAGACTGAATAGATATGAATGAATGATGTTAAATGTGCAAATGATGCACATGTATGATGTATGATTGAAATGTAAGACAAGAATTGCACTTGCCAATATTGAATGAATACCATGGATGCATGTTTGAGTCTATTTTGAAGAGTCATGAAAGTTTTTTTTTGAATGATAGCTTGAGGGGAATGTGCTCCATTCCCTCAGAAAAGGATAGTATAAATAGACTAAATACTAAATGAGCAAGGATGCTCTGTTGTCATGATAAGAGGAAACATGATTATGCCTTTGAGGATCGCATGAGAATGATTGTGAACAATCATGAGTTGAATGATTTTAAAGTAAATATGTCTATGAGCTATGAAATATACCTATGGTGGCTACACATAGGGTTATGATTATGCATTTGGTTAAACACATCATGGATGTAAGTTAAAAAAATAAGGAATATGTGTGGATAAATAAGTTGGATGCATAAAAAATATGCATGTTTATATTCCTTATGTAATATTTGGTAAACAGTTGAAGCTAACTCAAGGTTGAGGCCATCAAAGATAGTGATGGATATGCAATAAGGAAGTTGCATGTCGAAGGATTTTCCTGTGGAGGAACTGTGTGAAGACTCTGTCGGGAGAAAAGAGTCACAACCTTAATGATTGTTGAGAATTGAGCAGTGGGTTACAAGCATATATATAATCATGGATTACATTTTAAAAACATCATGCATGAATGGAAGACTAACAAATGAATGTTGACCATTCTGATAACTGAATGGTAATGTGCATAATGCATAGGTTCATGATTCATTATGAACAAAAAGTTTGTTATTGGATCATTCTGATGTATCCAATAGGTTAGGGTGAGCCTAACCAAGGATTCTCAAGGAAAATAGTATGGAGATCCCAATAGGGAGTAAATTGAATAAGAAAAGAAGGAGAAAAGGGGGAATATTTTTCTCACCCTAAAAACTCTGAATTGTTTAACAGAGTTGTAAGCCTTAGAAGAGAAGTTGTGGAAAACGGTACAGCTGGAAAAAAGAAAATAAATAAATTAGTAAGTTTGAATGAATAGGCTTGGTTAAGTTGTGATAAGTAAAGGCAGTGAGGCCTTGGAAAATAACTCAGATTGACTGAAATTCCATGGTTGTGTAGAAGGAGTTGGACAAGGGAAGAATTCCTTGATCCCTTCCTTGTTGTTTATTGTATTTATCTCGTTCGAGAGATTGATTTACTAATGAAAGTAAATGTTTTGACATCATAGTGATGACGGTTGTATGACTGTAGAAACAATTGAGAATTGTTTGTGTTTCACTCATGAAAACATTAAGAATAATGGGATGAAGTGCATAAATATTTGTTAGGACATATCTGAAAATGTTTTATTGATTTGAATGCTATGATACAAGCATTTTTGTTTACATGACGACTAATATATTTGTGATGTATGTCATATGTAGAAAGAAATTGGAGTTGTTGAGAAAGACAGTTTCCAATGATGGACAACCTCAAGTAGAGGATGACTATGAGAAGGTTGTTGTTAAAATATTGTTGAAGGGACTTTGGGATCCCCCTGGAGCACTACTGATGAGGTAAAAATAATAAAAAGGGGTGCTAGCAGCCGGAACATGTATAAGAATGTTCATTCTTGGGTGGTATAAGGTATGGAGGGATTTAGTAAGAATCCCCTCCAAAGTATTTTAATTTCTTACTAATATGTGAATAATTTTGAGTGGCTATTGTATGCCACTTCCCACGCAAGTTAAAATTTAGAAAAGAAGAATTTGAATAATAGAGAGAGGAAGTCTATGCCACTCAAGGAAGAGTTATAATCCTTGCAAGAAAATGCATGAGTAAAGAGTACCATGGGTACAATGACCAATCTAGAGAGATTGGGAATAAAGGTGCTCATAGTTAGTACACTTAATGGAATGCATTGAGGAAATGCATGTTTACATAAGAAGGTAGACAATGGAATGCCCATTAAGGAAGGAGGACCTTCCAATACTCTACTTTAATTGTAGAGGTGTTAAATAAAAGAAAATTTTGGGTGGCCATGAGTGTTGGCACCCTGGTTACTAATGAAGGAAGAATGCTTGGGTGCATTCAAGATAAACTTTTAGTTTCATATGTGTTGATTTGGGATCGTGATCAACCTGTAGCAGGAAGCATAGTCCTACTATAAGAGTGAATTAGAATGATTAAAGCTATGGTGAAGAGGTTGGTTGAGCTCCAACACACCATGGAAAAGTGCTTGTTATAAGTATGGAAAACTTGAACCCAATGTAAGGGTACATTGGATATGAATGTGGCCATGAATATTGGCACATTGATTAAAGTCAATTGATATTTGAGTTGCATTTGAAAATTTGGTATCTTGAAAGGATGCATACATAAATAATGATATTTCCTTTTTCTTTGTACCTTTGACTGTATGAAAATGACTTGGATTGTTAGTATGCATGATTTGGAAAAATATAATGTGCATGAAAACTAACAATTTGTTTGGCCGAGGAATATTAAAATGGCAGGAAGAAAAGGGTCTCAGATATGGCAGTGTTGTAAGCCCATAAGGAAGACCAATTTTCTGCTGAGACAAACTGCAAGAATGGTATTTCCTTTTTGAGTAAATGAATTTGATTGTTAGTATGCACAGTTATGAAATTTGTTGTGAGCCACTTCAAGTGTGCGATGAAAATATAATGTGCATGAAAACTAACAATTTGTTTGGATGAGGAATGTTGAAATTGCAGGAAGAAAAGGGTCTTGGATATGGAAATATTGTAAGCCCATAAGGAAGACCAATTGCATGCTAAGACAAACTACTATGGGAAGTAAATTATCATACGTGTGAATCTGGTTCCTGTGCGGAACAAATCTGAAAATAAATGTGGAATTTGGAAATCTCTGGGTGACAGATTTGCAAGAAAAATATGAATTTGAAATTGATGATAATATCTCATAATATCTGTATACCTGTGATACAAGTGAGACGAAAACGATTTGTCTAGGGAGGACAGATGAAGTTTTTCAAGTTGGAAAGCATGAAAGAGGCTACTTTTGAGACATGAGAACCCTATGGTAAGCCATGATCTCCCTAGAATATGTTGTGTTGTGGTAAGACAAGCTGGAGGGACACCTCAACATAGCAAGTTTGAGGGATGCCTCTAATGTAAGGCACAATGAAGTATTTATAACTCTTCTTGTGCGAGAAATCCTTGGCAAGGCAAGATGGATCACCCGAGGGACTATATGGCAGAGAAAGGGATGCTTGAGCCTGGGCCTGGAGGGTGAGTAATCGAAAGGAATATGAGACTTTGATAATTCTTATAAACTATTGATTGGGATCATGCACACAATGGGTATGTCAAGGGAAAACAGTGAGCTAAGATAACAAGGAAACCATATGGATTCAAATACATGAACTACACAAATAAGTATTGTGCTAGATTCTAAAATAATTCCTCTTGAATTTTGCACAACAGTAAGATGTTTTCGTGTGAAATTGTGATTAATATGCTTGTTGTCCAAAATTATTGAATGAAACTGACGAAGGCCAAGGGTCTGGAAAGGACCTAACCAAGAAGTATGATCAATATTTCTGAAGCAACTAAATGACAAAGGCATGACAGGTGTTACTAAGAAAGAACACCAAACGATGTTCCTTTTAAGGGGGGATTTGTAATACCCTTGTTTCCCCCATCTTGTAATTAATCATTAATTATAATTACCATGTTATGGAATGTGAACAATGTAAATGTATTATTGTTTAGATTGCCAATAACTAAATGTGGGGGTGAATCCCTGAAGTACTGGGCATGATATCACTAGAGGAAAAAGTGAGGAAACTGTATAGAGGGTTCATTATGTCAAATTCCCCAAATTCTCGTTACTGAAATAATAAGCCTCATCCGGATCCCAAAGAAGAATCGGTTAATGAAAGAAGGACTGGTGGTTGAACAATCAACTACCCCAGTGAATGGAAGCATGGAGGGTCTAGCTGAGGAGAAAAAAAAATTCATCTCGAAGTGCCACAGAACGTAGTTTTTTGCAGGCCTAGATTGACCCAAGTTCCTTTTGACAGAAGGAACAAGACATGCCCAGAACCTCCCTAGGAAAAAGGAGAGGGCGTGAAAGAGAATATAAGATATACCATTTAGAAATAGGAAGAGTGTGTGAGGATCTCTAGCTAAGAAGAAGAAATGAATGATTAAGTTGTTCTGGTTACTGGAGAGAACCAAAGGAGGAATTCAGTCTCTGAGGAAGAGAATACCTAAAAAGAATGCACTAGCATATGCAATAGAAAGATCAGAGAACTCGTGGAAGAGTTTTGAACTGAAGCATAAAAGACTCAAAACCCAGACTAGAGCAAAAGAGGGTCACGGACTTGGTGTTGGCTGGAAAGGAACCAGTGTTGGAAAGAGAGGGCATCAAGGGATAATGTAGTTGTGAAGGGACTCTCTTGCACATAGTAAATCTAGTTGGGAAGGCATCTGATAAATCTTGTGGAGGCCTTGAGCTCAATGGGGAAGAAGGGATATTTCTACTGCTTCCAGAGAGGTGGAGGAGAGTAATCTCATCGATACCTTTCTTGAGTTTGGAAAGAGAACCCAAAAAACCTGACCTCAGAAGAAGGTCATGAGCTTGGTGCTAAGAGAGCACCTGATAAACCTCACAGAGGCTGTGATAGAGAGAATATCTCTAAGAAATTTGTAGAAGTTCCCCTAGTGATATCATGGCTTGGCATAGGGGTAGCCAGAGTGCTAAGAGTGAATGCCTCTAAGTCTATGGTTGGGTGGAAAGTTGAACACCCACAGTCAGTTGGCTGGCTGCAACTTTTAATATATAAGTATTCTCATTTCCTGTGAAATTGAATTATAAATTACGGTTGATTATCCTATGAATATTTCAGGGATGTGCATGCTTGTTTGATGATTAAACTGATTATTATCTTCCATGATTGTATATTTAAGCAAGTAAGGAACTATATGGTTTGAACATGCCTTGTACATGTAAATGCGTGAGCCTCCTGTAGTGGCTCGAATTAAAGGAAATAAACTATGATTTTGCTGACCATAGGCACAATTTCATGTATGCATGTCTATACTTCCAGTTGTTTTGGGTCTCCTAGAAAAAGGGTTTGTTGATCTCGGGAGAGGTCGTGTGAGGGTGCACAGAGCCTATGAAAGTTGTGTAGAGGTTAAGAACTCTCTAAGTTATAATTTCCAAGAGAAGAGCAAGAAGTGCGCCCACACATCATTCGAAGTATTTGCAAGCTCAGAAGGTATAATACTCGTAGAATGTAGACCAAGGCTGCAACCTATGAAAACCATGATTTAAATCCCTTGTTGAAGGGAAGCAGAGCCACAAAGTAAAGAATAATACACAACAATGGTTGATCTAGCTGCAAGGATAGATTTGGGCCATTGGATCATACCCAAAAAGGAACTAAGTTATTCGGGACTCCGAGACTCTGGAGCTCCGGGGTGAATGAACATTGCAACGTACTAAATGCGTCGAATGTGATCTGTTGAACTGATAACTTGATGGTTGACCAACAGTTGGCAACCATTTTCCTGTTATCGTGGGATTCATCCCCTTGTTAAACCCAGATCCACTTCTTGGTCGTGAAGTGACACAAGTCGTAGATCTGAGGATATTTAGGATCTCCCCTAACCATTTGGTCTACGTCATGGTCAATCTGACGTTGGCCACTCCAGGAGAAAAAGGGTGTTAAGCGGCTGGAATCCCTGAACATTGAACTAGCAAAGTAACGTGAGTCGTAGATCTGAGGGTATTCAAGATCTCCCCAGACCGTTGGATCTACGTCGTGGTCAATCCGACGTTGACCACTTTGGGAGTAAAAAGGAAACTAAGCAAAAAAAAACTCGAATGTCGAAGTCACAAAGCGAGGAGGATCGTCGATTCAAGGATACTTCGAGACCTCTCTTTTGACCATTGGAACTTGATCGTGATCAGTCCAAAGTTGACCAATTCGAGAGTAAAAAGGAAACTAAACAAGAAAACACCTAAATGTCGAAGTCACAAAGCGACAAAGGTCGTAGATCTAAGGATCCACGTGGACCTATCTCGACCTTTGGATAGAGGATATTCGAAGGTCGACTGGAGGGAGTTCAGGACTCCTGCGCTTCAGGCAATTTTGTTGGTAGGATAAGCAGGATGTTCCCAAAGACTGTCAGCCCGGAGTGATGTGGCATGTTGATGTCACCTAGGGTGACGTGGACCCATATTATGCGTGCCATGTGTCATCCCGATTCATGATTTTCACAGACCTTATGTGACAAATGGAACTTGACATGTGTCACCCGTCAATTGGGCCATGTGTGATCTCCATATTTTACCACATGTCACCCCCTGGTGCATATTTTCTTGACCTAATGTCTAATTGGACCCCGGGAGTTTGGGAGTTTGAAAATCTGGGAAGCTTAGGATGTTAGAACATATGCTCCAATAGGGTCAAAGGCCAAAGATACATGGCAGGACCTCGGGACTTCAGTGTTTTTAGAGGTACGTTCATAACAACACGATGAGGAACCTCACCGAAGGCCGGAGCCATGTGGCATGATTCTGGGGTTTTGGGACTCTGGAGGATATGCGAGTAGAGAAAAGGGCGTTCAGCGCTGGAGCGCCGAACACCAAAATCACTTAATCCTATGTGTTGAACGAGGTCAAATCTCAACCGTTGGATTTAACAGTGGGTTGATCTCCAGCATATATGCAAGAGTGTTAGGGAACTCTGGGACTTCCGGACTACGGGAATGTTTCAAACATCGACAGGAAGGATGAAGGGCCGAATTCCCGATAATCGCGAAGGCACAGGAAACATTCCATGTAACCACCCCTCCAGTGGCCATGTCATCGCTAAAGGATGACAACCTTGGTTGAGTCCGTGCCAGGTGGGATGGTAAAAATGAGGTGAACCCATGTGGGTGCCACATGGATTTTGACCAATGATGCCTAGAGAACTTCAAAAGAGCATAAATTCCAATCCAGAGCTCGCATTTGAGTATGGTAATAGTCATTGGAAAGCTCTTGACTGAGAAAAGTGAAATTTGTATACCCGTCGATGATTCAAGATGATGATTCGAGATGATTCGAGAAAAGTGAAGAGGATTCTAGATGATTGAGAAAAGTGAAATTTGTATACCCCATCCCTCAAAAAGGTACTTAGGGTTCGGGTGTGTTACATGCGCAGGAAAAGCAAAAATGATATGTTGATAAAGGAAGAACTTAAAGGGAATTTAATGTGAGTTCTCATGTGTTCCTGAAATTAAAGGCCAACAGAACTTCCCTGAAGTTGGGAAATTTCTCAAAGTTGGCAGTGCATTTTTATGGGCCATTTGAAATATTGGAAAGGATTAGTCTTGTGGCATACATGCTTGCCTTACCTACATCAATATGAATCCATAATGTATTCCATATATCATTTCTTAAAAGGTATGTACCTGATACTAATCACATCATTGATTGGAATTTGATTCATGTGGAGTAAGAAGGTGGTTTTCAAGTGCATTTGGTATGCATATTGGATCAAAAGATCAAGTTACTTTTGGAATCGAGCCATAGGGCTAGTAAAGGTCCAATGGAAATGTTACGACCCTAAGTATGCAACTTGGGAGCATGAGGATGCTATGCAGGTAGAATACCCACATATTTTTGAAAACTTTTAAGTTTTTTATAGTACAAGTGTATATACTGCAATGAGGATAGTGCATAAATAAGGGGGAGGGGAATGTAATACCCTTAGATTGAACCCCAATTGTACATATAATTGTAACTGTAATTTACTTATAAGGTGGTGAGTTGATGGAACAATATTTTTGGTTAGGTTCTGCGTGCATTAAGTTAGTGCGCGAGAATCTCACACCAAAGGAGTGCGCACAGCGTGAAAAATGATATAGCGCACAGTTTAATGTTTTGGCACATGCCTATGTAAGCACGTAGGAATGGCCCACTAACAGGGAAACAACTTGAAGAATGTAGCGCACACTGGTATAAGTTCATGAGGATGGCGCACTAAATGAAGATCTTTCCAGGATGGCACACATTCCATGATTTGGTGCACACCGGCTTGGTGCGCAACTTTGGAGGCCAAAGAGCCTTTTTGAAGATATGTTATGTTGTAATGCACACCTGTGTAAGTTTGCGAGGGTGGTGCAATAAAAGAAGAGTGTGTGTAGCCCAAAATTTCCGCGTGCACTCAACTTCCCAAAAATTTTGCGCGCACTAGTTGAGTGCGTGATCTTTATGTTTTGAGCCTGGTGAGCCTGGATGCAAAAGATCAATACCTATATACTGAGAATGTAAATGTAATCACATGCAAATTTAATGAAAAATACATCACTACAACCGACTGACCACGTAAAAGCGTATGGGGGGCTATAATTCCACTAGTTGAGGTTAAGGGGGGGATAAGTTAAGGGGGCTTAAGGAATATTATATTAATATTCCTTAAAAGTATAATGTGTGGATATTATTTTAATCTAAGTTTGAGGGAGGGGGACATGTGGTCTGAAGGAAATTCTCAATGTGACAAGTATCAAGTTGGGAACATGCACCCAAATAGCTTGGATTTAGTACCTTTTTTACGATTCGATCATTCATGCAGGGATTGAGATGTGATCATGACCCGATTGTTCTGTCATTGAACCTGACTGTTATTGTGACCAGTATTATGTTGTTATTGTCGCAGATACATCTACATTACTTAGTTTGGAGAGATAGACTGAATAAGCAAGGTTTCAGGCCCGTGGGACATTGCATTCTCTCCAGGTGAGAGAATTGAAGAGCTAGGTTGTCAGGCCCATGGGACATTGCTTTCTCTCTAGGTGAGAGAATTGTTGGGAATTATTTCCTAAGGTGCCAAACTACAGCGACATGGCTCTAAGACTTCCTTTATGACCTGTTTCTAAAGCCCTGGAAGGGAATTGGGGCAGTTGAAGGACTCTTGATCAGAGAAGGGGCACAATTCCTAGGGTGGGACAAGCATGATCTAGATTTATGAGCGGAACGAACTGGCTAGAAAAATGAATACAATAACATAGAGATACGGAGAACAAAAACATATATCCAGTGAACAATAACTTCTATTGAATAAATAAAATAGGTTGAAACTGTAGAATTGTAGAACTAGAACAACTTGCTCGAATGGTGGTAGCCATCTCTGAGAAGAGATGTGGCTGCTACGCGCATCCGTCTAAGAAGAATGATTACAATGAGGCTCCATATTCCTTTTTAACATTACTCATGAATTCCAAAACCCTAGTCATCCAAAAACCTAACCCTAGGAGGTGAAATTCCAAAAGTTATGTGGGCCCCGTTGGGTAAGTTGGTACCTCAAATTCCCAGGGTCGTAAATTTTGCATACGACCTTCGTTTTAGGGGTGTGATAGCCCATTGGAAAGGTATTTTCGATAATTACACAGTATGCCATCAAAATCTGACTCTATCTATAGTTTCAATGTGGCAAGCCAAAAAAATATTGTTTAGGACCCCAAAATATCCCTGGAAGTACAAAAAGACGTATTTACATGAAAACTTCCAAAATAAGTCAGATGGATTAGGTGGGCGGCCACCAGTCTCCATCTAGAATATGTGTAGGGATTTAGACAACCCTAGAAATGTATAACCCACAATTACAAAGAAGTACAGAAGAACGTGTTGAACTAAAAACTGTCAAGAGGACGCAGTTGGAATAGGTGGGTGGCCACAAATATCCACTTGGATCAAGGCATGTGGGGAATGAGGGATTGTAGGATGTCAATGTGAATTGGTACCTATGACATAATTCATGTGATTGGATCACCTGTGATGAAATTTCCTTTGATTGATTCACCTATGACTGAGTTACATGTGACTAAGTTTTCCTGTTGATTGAGATGACTTAGCTTGGCTAGGAACCCTTACCCAAGTGGAGTTTATCCCTAGCTCGGGGGTGACCCACTGTGATACAAATTTTATGAGAAGAATGAAATGAATACAGATTATTACAATATTCTTAACACAAAATAACAGAGGTACAGTAAAACTAGTTTTCTATTCAATAAGGAAATAAGCCAAAACTATAAAATGCAGCGGAAAACAATCTTGCTGGAATGGTGGCGGCTTATCTCTGAGAAGAGATGTGAGGGTTGCGCTCATTCGAAATATGATCGATACAATGAGGCTATGAAGGCATTTTTTACATAAACAATAATGTTAAAAACCCTATACATCCAAAAACCTAACCCTAGGAGATGAAGCGCCAAAAGTCATGTGGGCCCCATTTGGGTAAGTTAGTACATCAACTTCCCGGGGTCATAAATTTTTCTTACGATCTCCATTTGGAGCGCACGATAGCTGGTTGGAAAGGTATCGTCGAGGAGATTCATTTTGGGGGCTCAATATGAACCTTCAGTTATCATTGAGAATCTCGATCCCGAAAAACCTTCATTTAGGCCCTCAAAATGGCCCCAAAAGTTAAAAACTGCTAAACATTAGTAAATTACCAAAATTTCCAGAAAATTGTTTTGAGCCAGTTGGAAAAGGTGGGTGGCCACCAATATCCACCTGGATCACACTGTTGAGGTTGATGAACAATGTGGTCTAAGGCTGGGAGGAACATTGAAGGTCTACCCGCAGTTGGTGTACCTTTGATCAAAGATAAGTGTTATTATGTACTAAACCATGTGTTGCAGTAATAATTATACATTTGTTTTATGGGTTTATTCTATTTATATTGCATGTGTATTTCTATTATGAATATGTATGTAACTGTGCATTGAAAAATGTAGTTTTATGTTTTAATTAGTGTTAGATTTGTATCAAAGCATCTTGGTTGAGTTATTGTTAGTAATGGAGATGTTACAATTATGGTATCAGAGTTGATGACAAGATAAGTGTTTTGGTGAGATGTGCGCAGTTAAGAATATGGTTGGGTATGTTGCAAGATGATATCAGAGCAAGAAAGTTTTTAAGTGGCATAACCCAGCAGGTGGTTGGGGATGTTACAAATTGGTATCAGATCAGTTTTATAACAAGGTATGTTACATCCAAGAACCGATTAGATCATTGGTAGTGTCCCACCTCTTAATATTGGGGCTTCATTGCTGCAAGTTTCTATGGAGATCGGAGTTGGAAACCCGACCGACCCTATTTCATGTCATGGTTCCTTGATCAAGGTTTCTTGTTCAAAAATCATTGATTGAATTCATAGATCATGGTTGTGGGTAGCATGTGGGTGTACAACCTAATATACACTAATGACAGATATTATGTTCTCTGCACAATTATTATGGGAGAGTTGGTACATTGTTTGTCTATAAGGGTGGACACTTGATATCTACACAATTTCCATTATTATTACAACCACCATATTTCTGGATTTGCATGGGGAGTGAGTTTGTGTATTTTTTTTAGGTTCATGGTGTTATCAAAAAAACTTTTCAAAGCCTTAGGGGTTTGTGTTTTCTAACTAAGTCTGTATTTTGCCTGTCTCTCCTCCTTTTGCAGACCCGATCGTAAGTTTTTCCTCTTGTGTTGTAGTTTTTATTCTATCTGCATTCATCTGTTTAATCGACCTATCTTATCTATGATCGATCACTTCTCTCTTTACCTTTGTCACCGATCATTATGTTTTCCCGAGCCCCCAGTCAATCGTCCAGGTAATTTTTTACAGAAGGCCGCAACCATAAGCATAAGCGCAACACTTAAAATGGTTTGTTATGGACTCAAATCAATCAACCAATAAATATCATCTTTCAATGGTGGAGATCCATCAGGCAGATTGGATCGACGACCATCGGGCAATCAAGATCGTAGAGTTACATGAAGTATAACATCGGGCAGATTTCTGAAATCGTGAGGCCAATCCTAGTCGTTGATCCTGGGAAGGACACGTGGTGAAAGATTAGAATTTCGTTGATTCGTAGAATGGAGCAGTCAAAGGGAAGAGTCATGAGGATTCATGAAATGCGAAGTTGAGAAATGATATGAGTCATCTATTTCAGAAGGACACGTGGCACGGGATCAGCATGGAGAAAGTTGTTTCAAAAAATCTTAAGTGAGAAGTGTCGATTGTCGAGGTCCCGAAATGTTGATGGCCCAAGGTCCTGAAATGTCAATATTCTTTTGGATCGTCCGATCAGAGGAGATACGTGGCACCTGATACAAGAGATCACGATTTTTCGACTCAGAGGTTTGAGCATGGAGCACGACGTGAGTTCGGGAAACGTGAAATCATGATGTGCCTAAGAGTTGGGCCCACGATCATATCCCTCGGTCACATGGAAGCATGGCTATAAAGAAAGGGAAAGGGCCTATTGAGTAGCGGGTGGTTGAGATTGTTCAAGGAAATGATCCTGGCCATCAAGTTCAAAGAAGATCCAACCGTCGATCTAGATGGGTCATTTCGCGATATTGAACATCGGGATATTTGAATCAAGGGGAGTGAAGACTCCCGACAAGTGAAATCCTGAAATTTCATATGGGGAATGCGTAAGGTCATGGCCCAAGTTCACATGGAGAGATGGATAGGAGCTACGCCAAGGGCTGAAAGCACTCATTTTGGTCTCATCAAAAGATCTGCATGGTTTGGAAGCGTTGGGCTTGACTTGGAGGAGTAGTGAACATCTCCTGGAGAATTCATGGGTGTCAGGCTCCATCCCAATCCCGATGTAGGTAGTTAATAGAAATGGGGGAGCTTTTTGAAACCTCATCTCACCCCATAAATGGAAATCATGGAAAAATGGTCATGTGGATAGACTGTCAGCCGAAAGTTCCTCTGTCACCGGATTCTCCTACAAAGCCCATACCGATATCAGATCATGTTTGACAGAAGAATGCAAGTGCAGACTGACAAAATAAGATGCATACACAAAGATTTGATTGTAGTGGCTAGGTCACACTCCTGGTGGTGGCAAGTTGTTTTGAGTATAAATACTCAGTTTTGATATTTTGTTAGGGTCGATGGTAGAGCAAATCTCCCATATTGTAAAGTTTTAAATGAAGCTTCTGGTTCTCTGGTTATGCATTGTAGTCTGATATTTCTTGTTTAATGACAGTCATCTTTCCTGATCCCTCTTGTTTCCCTCTGATATTGAAAGAGTTCATGATTGACTAATTCACATGAATCATTGTGACTGCATTATGATGAATGTTTGATTACAGTGTTGTTATAATTCCTTTCAGCTTCTTTGAGATTTGAATTCAAAAATATCTTGTGTTTGAGTTTTTTCTCTTTGGGTTGTTGGAAGACCTAATGTCCGTGGAAAACCTCTACACTCTCCTCACCAAAGTCTTCCCCCTACTCACCATTACTCCAACTTACTGACTGAAGTTGATTCCAGACCTCAATTGCTTATGCATGCTAGTCCAGTTTTCTGAGTTAAAACGATATCATCTCAAGTCTGTGCCCATTCGACCTATTTAAAAACCAACCCGTGACATAAAAATTTGATGGGTATTGGGCTTACCTTCACCGCAATCCAGAGGTGAATTCTAGTTCTAACATTCATGGTGTCGTTGTCGGGGACGAATTGAATATTTTCCCTAGGATTGAATGACAAATTCCACTAATTCTGAAGGTGCATCATAACTCAATACATTGAAGATTGAAATTGTGCACCTGGTGACTCCATTATTCTGACTCCACTATTTCATTTGTGGCTTCCAGAGGAAGACACACGAGGTCTACTCCACATCTTCCTTTAGGAACACCTAAAGATGACCCAGAGAAAATGATCAGAAGACGATAAACCCTTCAGGAAGGTACTTTTGTTGTTGAACCAGGTATTTCTGATGATTTTCACTATCCTCCTATAGCAAATCCAGTAGTTGTTTCTCATTTTCCTATTACATCATATGTTGGAGCTTCTAGAAGTTTGAATTTTGGGAGTTTTCCTGCTGATTTCCCCTCTCCCAGTTTCACTACTCCTCCTATTACAATTGTTGTTTTGACAGAGAGGGAAACCTTTGTTCCCTCAATTCCTGCGGATTTTTCTCCAAATCCTCTGCTATTTCCTTTTTCTCATGGAAGCACAGCCCCAACCTCACCTATCCGAACTCCATATCCTCCTGTTTCTCCTCCATTGTACGTCCAAATGGTAGGTTCTAATCCTCCTAGGAACATGATGGTTGAGATATTGGCTGCTAGATATGCCCCACTAGTTTTTCCTGAGCCTATGAATGCTCTCCCAGCCACATATTACCTTAATTGCATGCCCCAATTCACAGGGGAGGGAGACGTGACTATAGAAGAGCACCTTTCATCCTTTTATAGATTTGCAGAGATTCAGGCCATCGAAAATGAATATGTGTGGATGAGATTTTTTGTGAAGATTCTTGATGGTGATGCCAGGGATTGGTGTAAGGACTTGCCTCCCGGATCTATTGACAGGATTGCTACTCTAGATGATTCCTTCTTAAGACACCGAGGGAATAAAAAAGATCTCCTTTATTATATTGAAGAATTTGGGGCTCTTAAAAGAGAAGAGGGGGAATCTGTTTCAGACTTCTCGAAGAGATTTAATAATATGTATAAAAATATTCTTGCCGAAATTAAACCTACAAAAATCTCTGCCAAAATGACTTATGCTAATTCTTTCATCCCTGACTTTTTCCTCTTGTTGAGAGAAAGAAGAGATACCTCCTTGGCTCATATGCAAGATGCGGCCCTTGAAGTAAAATCCAATATATTGATAGCTGATAAACTTAGGGGTAAATCTAATAGATACAGAGGAAAGGGTAGGTATTAAAATCCAACTTCTAGTTCCTCTGTAACCCCCCCTCAAACAGATGAAATGACCAAGCTACTAAAATATCTTTCTTCTAGAATGGAAAAGAATGAATTAGAAGGAAAGAGGAACTACATAAATCCCCAAAATGTTGATAACAGAATTAACTATAGGAGGCCTAACAATACTCCTCAGATTATCCAAAGATACCATAGGAGAAGAGATAGAGATGATTAGAAAATCCAGACCCCTCTCCAAAATAATCTTGTTGATGATGAATAAGAAGGGGAGTAAGAACTTGATCTCGAAATCCACTGTCTTGGGAACACCTCCTCTTTTCCTCACTTAACTCAGTCTTCATACGAGGAATCTCTCATGGACAATCAACTGAACGAGATGAGAAAAGGGGAAAAGGCCAGCAGCAACCCAAACAGGTATAACCTCAGGTCTAAGAAGAAATAACGAAAGCATGGTGTTCTTGATCAACCTACCAGAGTAGAGAAACCTGTTGAAGATGTAGCAGACAGAAGCGAAGGTAAGAAATTTTGAACCCCCTCTCAAGTGTCCATAACTCCTGTACCATAAGTGAAAGACATCCTAAATCCTACATCCCCTTTTAATTTTGAACATGAGGTTCAGAATATTAGGATCCCTGTACCCATTTCAAAGTTGGTCAAGCATGAATATTTCAAAAGAAGCCTCTCTAAGTTGTTGATGCTTGAACCCACAATTCATCCCACAAACTCAGTCAATTTGCAAGATGAAAAGCCAGTTGTCATATTAGGACCTTTGGTAGAATATAGAGATGATTCCTCTCCCCCCTTCTACACTTCATTGAACATCCATGATAATGTGTTGCATAACTGCTTAATGGATTCAGGAGCATCCCACAATCTTATGCCTAATATTGCCATGGAATAACTCGAGTTGGAAGTCACAAAAGCATACCACGACCTGTATTCTTTCGATTCCAGGAAAGTGAAATGCCTTGGGGTTATTAACGACTTGGTCGTGTACCTGTTCCAGCTGGTGATGAAAATCGTAGTCATGGATATCATAGTGGATGATGTTCCCCCTAAGTTCGGAATGCTCCTATATAGATCTTGGATAAAGAGACTGGGGCGAACCTTGCAGATGGTCCTTTCATATGCCACAATCCCTGTGTTCAGGGGTGAACAAAAGAGACTTTATAGGGAAGCACAACTCACATACATCATCAGTGATGAAGAAAACCCCATCAACCATCCTATTTTTTCTTTGAGCACTGACTTAGGATCCAACATATTATATCTCACATATGCTTATGAGGCTCCTCTTGAAATCATAAAGCAACCCATTTTTTTTCGTGAAATACCTCCCCCAACTACCTCTGTGTGGAATATGTTCTTCGACGGAGCCTCTTCTAAGGAAGGGGTTGGTGTTGGAGTGGTTTTTCTGTCACCTTGCCAAGAGGCTATACCTATGTCCTATAAACTAGAATTCGAAACTACCAACAATGTGGCAGAGTATGAGGCTCTTGTTTTGGGTTTAAGGGCTGCGAAAGACATAGGGATTGAAGAGATAACAATATTTAGAGATGTTGAACTAGTTGTTCATCAGGTCAAAAAATTTTATCAAGCCATTCACCCTAGGCTTAAGACTTATAGAAATGAGGTGTGGGACCTAATTGACAATTTCTTTTTAGCTTTCAACTTTTCATTTATTCCAAGAGAGGAGAATACTATGGTTGATTCTTTGGCTCTCTCAGCGATCCATTTCAGAGTCCCACTGCCACCTAAGCTCAGATATGATGTTGAGGTAAGATATAGGCCCTCTATACCCGACAATATCAAGCATTGGAAGGTGTTCAAGAATGATCTTGAGATCAGAAAATTTCTTGAGTCTGTTGACGAGTTCTCTGCATTACACATTGATCAGGATCATGATTCTAAAGGAGACCCTCACGCTGATGTATTTTTAAATAAAATTGCTAATCACCATATTCTTCAGCTTCCTAGCAACCACATTCCAAAAGGACTAGTTCCTTTAGAAAGATTGTTCGATGAAAACGATGTGGCAGTGAAATTTAAAGTCCCAACTGAGGATGTTGATGTAGTTGAATGCAATATTGGTACAGAGGAGGATCCAAAGTTTGTCAAGTTGTCAAGCACCCTGACAAGGGAGAAGAGAACTGAGTATACTGATCTATTAGAATAATTTTCCGATGTGTTTTCCTGGACCTATGAAGACCTCAGAACATACAACACAACCGTCATTGAGCATAAGATCCCATTGAAAGAGGAGGCAAACCATTTAGGTAGAAATTAAGACAAATAAATCCTATACTGCTGCCTATTATGGAGAGGGAGGTAAAGAAGCTTTTGGACGCCCAAATCATTGTCCCTTTGATATTTTCTGAATGGGTGTCCAACTTGGTTCCAGTAAGGAAAAAGAGCAGAGAAATCAAACTCTGTGTTGATTTCAGGAATCTGAACAGAATCTCTAAGAAGGACAACTACCCTTTTCCAAAGATGGAACACATATTGCAGAGGATGACAGGTGCATCCAGGATCTCCATGATTGATGCATTTTCTGGATACAATCAGATATCTATCCTGCCTGAAGACATGAGAAAAGACATTCTTCACCACTCCTTAGGGCACTTTCATGTATGCCAAAATTCCCTTTGGATTGATGAACGCAGGAGCAACCTTCCAACGAGCCATGGACATCGCCTTCATTGGAGAAAGAGACAAATTTGTGTTTATCTATCTGGATGACATAACAGTCTTTTCCAAATCTGATAAAGAACATTGTCAACATATAATAAAGGTCTTCTCGAAATGCAGAAGGTTTGGTCTCTCCCTAAATCCCAAGAAGTCTTTATTTTCCATGCAGAACGGAAAATTTTTGGGACACATTGTATCAGCTGAGGGGGTCAGGATTGATTCAAGCAGGGTAGAAGATATCCAAGCCTTATCACTTCCTAGATCCAATAAAGAAGTTCAATCCTTCCTGGGAAAAATTAATTTTCTAAGAAGGTTTGCTTTAAATTTTACTTAATTGGTGAAGCATATCACGACCATGCTCAGGAAGGGGAACGAAGTAAAATGGACTGTTGAGTCCAGATAATCCTTCAACCAAATCAAGAGGGCACTGACTAAATTACCCATGCTAATTGGTCCTGATTATTCCAAGGATTTTTTGATATTTTCCTTTGCTTCATTTGACACAGTGGTCGTTGTTTTACTACAAAAAATTGATGTAGGGATGGAGTAGCCTATTTCGCTTTTCAGCAAAGCATTAAGAGACGCAGAAGTCAAATATGACATCATGGAGAAGCAGGCCTATGCTTTGGTGAAAGCCCTCAAATATTTCAAAGTCTATGTTCTGCATTCAAAAATCATTGCATATGTTCCTTCAACTTCTGTGAAGGATATTCTCATTCATCCTGACTTAGATGGAAGAAGGAGTAAGTGGATTGCCAAAATCCTTGAATTCGATCTGGAAATAAATCCCACCAAATTAGTTAAAGTCCAAGGTTTAGCCAACCTATTGGCTAAATCTAATTGTAAAGCTTTGGGGGTTAAATTCATCAACACTTGCTCAGAAAATCAACAAGCTGAGTTGTCTGATAAAAGTTCTCAGGACAGCCCTTCATTGGCAGAATGCGCCTGGTACAAAGACATTATATATTTCCTGCAAGAGTTAAATCCCCCTGATGGTATGGGAAAAATAAAGGCAAGAGCTTTAAATCTCAAAGCAATTAGATATTTCCTTATTGAACAGGTCTTATATTGGAAAGACCCTCTAGGTGTTCTTCTGAGATCTTTAAACCCACAGGAGGCCCAAAAGATTATGTTTGATTTTCATGACAGCCTGTGTGGGGGACATCATTTTTGGAGGACCACAACCTACAAGATTCTCAGGGAAGGGTACTTCTGGCCTACTCTATTCACTGATGTCTGTGCAAAAATTAGGGCTTGTATCAAATGTCAAAAATTCACTGGGAAGCAGCAGCTCAAGTCTGTGCCTTTGAAGCTAGTGGTAGCTTCATGACCCTTTCAACAGTGGGGCCTAGAATTTATTGGGGAGTTTCATCCTCCTTCAAGTGGTCAGCACAGGTGGATCTTAATTGCAACAGATTATTTCACCAAGTGTATAGAAATTATCCCCACAAGGAGTGCTTCTCACAAAGTAGTTGTTATAGGACAAATCGGTAGGTGCGAACACTAACAGATCTCCCTAGATCCACCTGTATCTATAAAAAAACAGGACATGACACTACTCTCTCCCTAAGTTACGATCATTGAATCTACTAGTAAAAAGGAACAAGTAACATACCTTTATATCACTTCCTTAAGTCTCTGTTGTTCCCGCTTCGCTCCGGTGCTCTCGTGTGATCAAGTCCAAGACAACACAAACCAACCAAAGTGAAGATGACGTAATATATTCAAAGTCAACTTATGTGTATGATCAAGGAGTTACACAATAAAACAACAATGGTTTTATGGGAAAGGGACATGCCTCTATATCATATTAAATGGAAATAGAAGATTACAACCTGATCACCTTGACGTTGCAAGTTTCCTTTCGGTGGCCCTTGGTTCCAACACACACTTGCTTGACAATCATATGAAGAGGATCTAGCTCAGCTTGATAGGTCAAATGTGAACCCTAAGCTCTTATCCAAGCAGAATTCCTCACACAATTCTTTCACCAATTCTTCATTCAATCTTGCTTAACCTTTTCCATGAGAAACCTCTCATTATATAGGAGGAGGTGAGATGGTTACATGGATGAGGATGATCCCACCAAATCAGATAAGTTAGTAGGATGCCAACCATATGAATGCCAACTCATCCTCTAGAAGATTATTTTCTAGAACCCTTGAGACTTCTTCTTTTCTCCAAGCTTAAAAACAAGTTCGGCCCCTATGTATGGAGAAAACTGTGAGAATTTTGCACCCTAAGTGTAGGTGGCCTGCGAGAATGAGTCATTCTCACACCCTAGTCTATAGGCAGCCTGCGAACTCACTTTAAAAATATGTTTTCTGGAAGGAGACAAGTGTCACTTTTCTCAGGAAAAAGTTCTTGTTGGGAGCCTGAATACACCCTTGTTAAGATATCATCAGAGTGACCAAAATCGCGTGTAATAGAATGCCCCCCAAAGTATGAGGCCATAATCTGTGACAGCCAAAATAATTTGTAAACCGCGTGTGTGTATTAGAGACCAGGAGCACATGTAATCGGAGACCTGCAAACAACCAAGTATCGGCAGAATATAATACCAGTTCTGAGGTAGGAATTCCCATGCTCAGACCATAAATGAACGAAATCATAATCATAGGTCATGGCCACAAAACATACACCATGGATCCATGGCATCAACATGTTACATAGCCACCAGAAATACATCGTGGATCTATGTGAAAATTTCTTGATCTAAACACGACATAGCCATGTGACATACAAAGTGGATCTATGTGCCGATATAAATTATACATACTCCATTGCAACCTGGGCCAAAATAGAGAAGACCCAGGGCCTTCAACCTTGCCACAAGTACGAATCTAACCATGCGATTACATGTGTCAAAGTCGAGCATGGTAGAAACCACTTGATTACCGGCCATTAATGAAAACCATTAATAAGTGCGAGGGAAATCACCATTGATGTCAATGACTCCCAAGGTACAAAAGTACAATCCAAACGAATGCGAATATATGAGTTGAAGTCGAGCACTCGGCGGAATCTCTCGATCAGGGATCAATGATGTGAACCCCTGTCGACAACGAGGAGACCTACCATTAAGGCATGCAAGTTCCAAGGTACTAAATGATGTCTAAGTCTTGAGTCTGGATAATGAGTTGGAGTCGACGGAACAAGACTCGTCACAGGAGGGCCTTGATGTATCCCCCATCAATGACACGAAATGAGTAACAGATTTTGAAGGTGGAACAGAGTATGGGCGAGAATGGAAACGGACATAGGGAAAGTCGACATAGTAATAATGGACAACTGCAGATGGCTGACTCAATAAAAGGTTAGTGTAGACATCTCTTGAACATATGAATGACACGACCAAGGACTTGGCAGCACTGACTCAAAGACGACCCACAACGTGACCTTATAGCAAGCCGAATGAGAGACAAATGGATTTCCCAACCCGGATTCAAATGACGAATAGGGGGTGTCATGTTCAAGAGCGATGCTTACTTCCATTAATATGAAGATGGAAACATATCCCTTTTCCCAAATTTTCAACCACCATTTTGGCGAGTACCTCTTTATTTTTACGCAAGCTTGAGGAGGATAACATATGCATGTTGATGTAAGCTCATTCTTCGAATGAGTCCCTTGGAGTATGTTTAACGAACCCTAAGAAGGAGTGGCTCGGTCCCATTATGGGTCTTTTGATGTTTGTTTAACGAATCCAAAGATAGAAAACTCAAAGTTTTTTCATGATTATAGACTCTGGAAAAACACTTAAAAGAGGACTCTCTCAATTCTTTTTTCGTAAAATAGTTCGACGGGACCGAAAAAGTGATAAACTATCACCCATCGAACGTTTAGTTCAGATACTTTTACAAGCGTGAACAGAACAAGGTTGCTCGGCAATCTTTTCATTTTTATGGAGCGTGAAAAGAGCTTAAAGGATACTCCTTTGTGTTCGTCGTTTTCATGTTAGCATGACGAGTACGAAAAGATGGGAAAAGTATACTCGGTTGCGTTCTCATGTATTTTCGAGCACAAGAACGAACGAAGACTGAGCTCGAAGTTTTTCTAAAAACTATAAAAAGCAGTCATACATGCGACGAAAAAAGAAAAAACATCTGTACTCTTTCATGTGGACTTCAAAAGTCATTATCTCTACAAAAAATCACACTCATAGGGCTATTAGGCATTAGGTTTGATGATTAAAACAATATAAAAATCGACAAAAATGGTAAAAAGTAAATATAAGTGGGTAAAAGGGATTTTACCATATTCATTGTGATTTTGCCAAGAACTTTGCCCAAAACAACCCTTTTTACCTTGAATTTCATCATTCGATCGCGGAGAGCACATGCAACCATTTGGCGAACCGTCTCCGTCAACGAGGTAGGCTCTTGATCCCTCATCTTTTCCATGGTTTAGTTTTCATTTTTATTGACAAATTTCAAGGTTTTGAGTTGGTTTTAGGGCCAAAACTTGCGCTCAGGCATTCTCGCAGGCTAGCCATGCGAGACCTGCAAGAATGCATGATTATCGCAGGTGGCCCCAAAGGCACCTGTGAGAATCTCTCACTGTGCCAAAGGGGCACCTGCGAGAACCGCAAAATGAAATTTTGAAATGATTTTTACTCAATGAAAAATGTGCCAAGGTTTGAAATGAGTTGTTGACCCTTCTCTTATGGTTCTTATGTAGGCATTTGACCGTCATAATGCTGGAGTGGTGAGAAAGAGAGCATCAAGAAGATGATGCTATTGCCAGGAATGACCCAGGTACCGTTGCTTCCCTCCGAGACTATGGGCTTCTGAAATTCTTCTGAATTTCGGGCATGAGAGCCCAAGTCAGGTTGTTGGAGTACTTGGTTCATATGTGGGATGTGGACCAGCAGTTGTTTCACGTGGGAGTCCACACCTTGGCTATAGATATCAAGGATATCTAGTTTCTGACAGGGTTATCACAGCACGGGTACCACGCTAGCTTGACTGGTAGCCGAGGTGGCGGACTCCCGATGAGTGAGTATTGTCGCTAGTACTGCGTTCCAGAGGCAGAAAGAAGTAAAGGTAAGGTGGCTATCTGGGGGATCCAAAATTTGGCCTTGCGAACCATCTTGTTCACCATAGCACGCATGGCTAGGCGCGCAGCTCCACATATGGCTCTCCAGATCTACTTCTAGTATGCCATCGAGTGTACAGAGCCACGAGTCTTCAACTGGGCAGACGCAGTTCTCCGCAGTATGAAGAGGTAGTTGACAAAATGCAGGAGAGGTAACCTGAAGCAATTCGGGTACGGAACAATTTTAGTGTCCTTCTTTCTTGAGAGGGTTCCCTTGCTGAGATTACAGGTTGAGTGGAGTTTACCGACCCCACAGGATCCGAGGATGCTGATGTGGTGCAACCTCATGGCCCGACATGTAGTTGGGCCTATCATCAAGTACAATGATTCGTTCTTTGACTGGTTGCGGCCACAGATGCTGATGGTTGATGATTACGCCTATGCTGGATTGGACTTTCGAGGGGACCCAGATTTATCCCTACCTGAGGATGCTCAGTGGGGTGAGCTAGGTAAGAAGTACACATTTTGTTCTTTTAAATGTTTTTTTGATTTTTATCATATAAAATGTTTTTTATGTTTGTCTAAGGACTGATAAAAAATCTCCTTTTGATGGCACAAACGTGGGGCCATATCGACCACCAGGGACTTCTCCTATTTAGTGGAGAGGAGAGGCGGCTCCAGTAGCACGATGGGATCCCGAAGACTATGAAGCAGTGGAGGAAAACTTGGAGGGGTTGACTGCTGACATTCTGGATATGGCTATCGTGGAGGTCCCTCGACGTTATCAACATCACACTATGGGTGTGTCAGATTATATATGCCGACTGCTTCGTAGGGTGGCCTGGGCAGTCATGTGTTATCGTGAGCATCACCCATGACGCTACTTTGTAGAAGCTACGAGCTTCATATTTTGAAATTTTGGTCCTTAGACAGGAACTTTTTGTAAAAAAAATTTGATCATTATATACAAATATACGACTTCTACCAGCTTATCTTGTGTTGTGTGATACATGTGATGTGATTGGTTTATAAATGGCCCAATTTTTTTTCTAATACATAGTTATCTAATTCATCGATTAATGTATTTAGACATCTAGGAATATGTTGATACTCAATATAATCAAAATAACGTTCCAAGAGGCGAATTCGTAAATAGACCCGTAGTAAAGTAGGACTTCGAATAGCATAGACATTACTTAACTGTAGTCCTACTAGCTGTGAATCGAGTCGTACAACCAAGTGACGGATACTGAGCGAAATAGCATCAATCAACAATTCGATGACGGTGCTATACTCTGCAATATTGTTGGTTGCATGGTCGAGACACGCACCTCGTAGAGTGATAAGTTTGTTTGTAGGGGCATAAATTGCCCAAGCAACAGACGCAAGGTTCTGAGTACTACGGCTAGCGCCATTAGCGAAGCCAGTGTGGGGTAGCAAAGACTCTGACATCTAGAAACCATACACAATGTAACATAAGGGGTTGAGGGCAGAGGCCAAATAATTCAAAAGCAAAGCAAAGCAACAAAAAGTATGGTACAATAAAATACAAGCACTCATACACAGGTGATCTCATGCATAGTACTTCTTTAAGTACAACCCATTTATAGGTTCACTTAAAGGGATACCATCGTAATCCACTAAATCATAGGCTCCTTTCTCTAGAACTCGTTTAACGATATAAGTTCCTCACCACATGGCTTCAAACTTTCTAGCTCCTAGCACATCTCGATCTTGTTCGTAGAGTAGAACCAGATCGCCTTCGGAGAAAACACGAGGCTTGACATGCTTGTCGTATTGGGCCTTGACATGTTTATTATGGGATTCTATGACTAGGGTAGCGTCGTGACGAGTCTCGTATAATCACATGAGGTGCAACAGACGTTCTTCTTCTGCAGAAGTGTTCGGGAGAAGTTTGACGGCTATTTTTAAGGAGGGTATCTCACATTCAATTGGCAGGATGGCTTCTAGACCATAGACTAATAGGAATGGTGTAAACCCGGTAGCAGACTTAACGGATGTTTGGTAAGCCCACAATGCTGAAAAGAACATCGTGTGCCAACTTGTTTTGTGAATCCCTATCATTCGCCGAAGCATGGTAATGAGAACCTTGTTTATTGCTTCAACTTGGTTGTTGGCTTGCGGGTAATAGGGTGTTGAGTTTTCATGGAGAAGACCCAACTTTTCAGTGAGTTCGGACATCATGAAGTTTCTAAAGTGACTATCGTGATCAGTGACGATAGCCTGAGGAACACCAACACGAGCTATGATGTGATTGAATATGAATAACGCTGCGGTCTTTCCGGTATTGTCAAATGTTGGCATCACCTCGGCCCATTTTGAAAAGTAATCTATGGCGACAATAATGTAACCATGCCCCCCGACCGAGTGAGGGTGACATGTCATGAAATTGATACCCCATTTGGAAAAAGGACCGACGAAGACCACAGGGTGAAGAGGAGCAGGATGTGACCATATTTTATGGTTGTAGGTCTGGCAGGCATGGCATTTTTGGACAACAATTATACAATCGTTGAATAACGAAGGCAAAAAATAGCCAGCGCGCAAGATCTTCTGAGCAGTAGCATACCCAGACATGTGACCACCACAGGCTCCAAAGTGGAAATCATTTAAGGCTTTCTTGGCTTCGTCGAACATGAGGCAGCGTCGAAAAACTAAGTCAATCCCACGACGATAAAGAGTATCGCCGAGGATAATATACTAACAAGATTGGTAGCGGATTCAACGGCGGTTAGTACTAGACAAATTAGGTCAGAAAAACAGGGGTTGAAGATATATGATGATATATCCATACCAAAGGTTGTCGAAACTAATCAGGAAAAGAGATTCATCAGGTAATGAATCTGCTGCTACGTTTTCCGTCTCAGGGCAGGGAAGGTCACATATCAACTCGGCAAACACTAAGGATTTCTTGGACTTAGCACGTTCGAATTATAAGTTGAACTCCTATAGTATCACAATCCATTTGGATTATTTTCCCCCTAGCAGTTTCCGTGTAAGAATGTGTTGCATAGGGTTGCAGGTAGAAATAACAGTAGTTTTGCGGGAGAGGATATAGTGTCGGAAACGTTGTACTGCTTGGACAGCTACCAAGGCCAGTTTTTCAACATGTAAATATTTGGTTTCGGTAGTCGTGAGATTTTGAATCAAGTAATATATGACTTGTTCGTCATGAGAATCATCCTCCTGGACGAGAACCATAGCGATGGTAAGGTCCGAGGCTGCGAGGTAGAGGAAATAATCGCGATGGTAGTCAGGTGGGAAGAGTAGCGGGGCACGTGTCAAAGATAGTTTCAAAGATTCAAAATATTTGTTGGCAGCGGTATCCCACATGAACTCGGACCCTTTCTTGAGAAGTCGCGTAAATCCAAGAGTTAGCTCAGCGTAGTTTGGGATGAAACGACGAAGAAAGTTGGACTTCCCTTGCAAACTTTGTAACTAGTGAACTGAGGAAGGGGGAGGAAGATTGAGAATGGCCTCAACCTTCAATGGATCAACCCAGATCCCTTGACGTGAAACGATAAATCCTAGAAGTTGGCCAGATTCTACGCAGAAAACACATTTGTGGAGATTCAAGCGTATATGGTAAAACCGACAGCGAAGGAAAATAGCGTGGAGGTGTATAGGATGATCATCCCGATGCATGGAATGAGAACGTAAGTCATCGAGATAGGGTTGCACAATATGCTTGATATCGTGGAAAGCGTAAGACATGGCACGCTGAAAAGTTGCGTCGACATTTTTTAAACTGAATGGAAGTTTCCGGTAAGAAAACATGCCCAAAGGACAAATAAAGGCAGTTTTGTGTTGGTCCTTGGGAATGATATTGATTTGATTATATGCGGAGAAACCATCCATTAGAGAGAATATTTCACTTCTGGCACAATCGTCGACAATATGGTCGACGAAGGGGGTAGGAAAGTTGTCTTTAGGGCATGCTTTGTTAACATCCCTATAATCAATGCACATGCGGATTCTGCCTTGTTTCTTGTCGATCAAAACAAGATTGGAAACCCAGTCAGTGATAGCCACCGTGTAAATAAAGTCGGCTTTGAGAAGTTTCTCGACTTCGAGCTTAATAGCGGCCACTTTACGTGGGTGGACCGGATGAAGGCATTGTCGGACAAGTTTGGCGTCCGAGTATGTCTTAATCTCATGTATCACAATGGCAGGGTCAATACCTGGCATTTCTTCGTAGCTCCAAGCGAAGACGTCACAGAATTCTTGGAAAAGAGACTTGTAGGTGACAACTTCTTCATGGGAATAGGAAGCTCCGATATGCACATTTTTGACAATTCCAGGTTTTATGGATATGTCGAGGGGGATCGTGGGTGAAATATTTCTTAAGTTCCCTTCGTAAAACACATCGTGTGTGGACTCAGGAATGGTAGAAATGACGACCACGGTCGAAGGGGTCGAGAGTCATTGGTAACTCTCGATGGTGTGTTGTTCTAGGAAGAGGATGGAACGATGATGACCGTCATCCCAGGGAATGTCTTCCATGGACATGACAGACATAATCATCTCGTCCATGGGAAAGATAACGCGGAAAGGATCAGGAGATGAATCATCAAGAGATGGGGTAGTGAGGATTGTCGATTGAATGGCTTGATAAGCGGATTCAACTGGACTCAAAGGAATTTTTTTTCCATAACGCAGATGATCGCCTGGGTTGGGGACCATCCAGGGGTCGTGAGACGTAGGGGTTTCGTGAGTAGAGGTGGAGATCATGTTGATCGAGGCGACAAATGGATGTGGAACATCGGGTGGTGGGATGGGGAAAGTTCCCATCAAAGAGGAATCTTTGAGAAGACCCATGCCGACGTTCTCATATCCTGGAGGGGTTTTTGATATGAATGGTACGTTGTCGATACGTGTATCAGAGTGAAAGAAGGCCAATTGGTCGATGGTAACGAATTTTCCTTGATGTGAGAAACATATGACACGGAAAAGAGTCGACACAACTTCACACATGGAATCCATCTAGCTACGGCCAAGTAGAAGGTTGTAATCGAGAGGAGCGTCAAAGACTTCCACTTCGACTTGGACTGTTTTTTCTTCTAACATGATAGGCAACGATGGAAGGACACCGTAAGGTTTGAAGCCAGAGCCATTGAAGGCTATAAGTTTGTTGTGGGATTCAGTCAAAGGAGGAGAGTTGATGGCTTTCCAACAAGTGATATACATGACACATGTCGAGGCGCCCTCGTCGATTACTGTTCTACAAATGTTCTTGTCGGAGACAATAACTTGTATTTGGAATGCGAGTTGAGGGGGTAATCTTGGAATGTGATCTTCCAAGTCAAATATTATTAAATTCGTATCCATGGGGTCGATTCCACCAATAGCTTTCAACAATGCCTTCCGTTGTGTGGGACAACTTTGAAGGACTTTGAGGGCTGACATCGCAGATGGTGCTTGGGCCAGATATTCGACAATGTTGTAGTTTTGGGTAGCATGGGCATGAGGATTGAAAGTTGATTTTTGAACAACACCCTTGGGGGGAGGGCGAAGAACTATATCGAGACTCGGTCGTTCGAGATGAAGAGGACCATTGGTAGGTGGCATCGTAGGAGAGGGTTGAACCAACGAAGGCGATATCGTATCGACCTTCTCTTTGGAAGAAGAATAATCTTTGGCTCAAGTGGTGAGTGCGATGTCATTCTTCTTTGAATCACCAGTACACATTAATACATATGATGTATTGGAGGGGGACGGTTGGTCATGAATGACCAATTGGGCCTGTTGTTGGGAGGGGAAGGGCTGTGACAATACGACCGGAGTGGGAGGTTTTGGGGTCCCTTGAAGGAACCTGTTAACTTCGACGCGACGTGGACAATCCTTCATGTAGTGATCATCACCATAGATAAGACAAGGATATCAAGGTTTGCGCTTATCCCTATCGTCAACAGGGGGTGCTTTAGTTTTCTCAGTTTGTGGAGTATTTTTTTCCTCCTTGTTCTTACCCTTTCCTCTCTTAGATTTATTTCGACCGGCAGGGGTAGATTGAACAACATTTACCTCAGAAGTCTTGCTCGCAGGAGGGGTAGGAGATGGATCATTTTGAACATTAGAAGACATAGATTTGGGGTTGTTTCCAGAGGTCTGGACGGAATGAGGTTGGGCATGAAAGGTGCCAATCACACCGTCGGCAGCATGTGAAGCCGCAGGGGTGGTTGAAGTAGTAGAAGTAGAAGAACGAGGTGCGACAGAGAGCAGGTCGTAAAGAGTACCTGTTTCTGAGTACACGAGGTCTAGGTATTGGGCCCAACTGATTGTTTGTTCTTCAGTGACAACTCCACCCATGGCGATGTCCCGAGCGATGTCATTCACAAAATATTATTTGAACCATTCTGCGAGTAACTGATCGGGAAGTTCGAGTTTGATGAGACGTCGTCTCCGACGCAACTCATGAATGTGATCGGAGATGTGAGTGGCTTTTCTTTTTTTGAAATAACTCAAGATCTCGATTCTCGTTTCATATCGGATCTGTAACTGGTAGTGGGTGAGGAAATCCATAGC
>JZKD02S1101358.1:27485-56572 GCA_000966675.3 Picea glauca | reverse complement strand
GATCTCCCTAGATCCACCTGGATCTAGAACAAAACAGGACAGGACACTACTCTCTCCCTAAGTTATGATCATTGAATCTACTAGTAAAGAGGAACAAGTAACATACCTTTAGATCTCTTCCTTAAGTCTCTATTGTTCCCACTTCGCTTCGGTGCTCTCGTGTGATCAAGTCCAAGACAACACAAACCAACCAAAGTGAAGATGGCGTAATATATTCAAAGTCAACTTATGCGTATGATCAAGGAGTTACACAATAAAACAACAACAGTTTTATGGGAAAGGGACATGCCTCTGTATCATATTAAATGAAAATAGAAGATTACAACCTGATCGTCTTAACGTTGCAAGTTTCCTTTCGGTGGCCCTTGGTTCCAACAAACACTTTCTTGACAATCATCTGAAGAGGATCTAGCTCATCTTGATAGGTCAAATGTGAACCCCAAGCTCTTATCCAAGCAGAATTCCTCACACAATTCTTTCACCAATTCTTCATTCAATCTTGCTTAACCTTTTCCATGAGAAACCTCTCATTATATAGGAGGAGGTGAGATGGTTACATGGATGAGGATGATCCCACCAAATTAGAGAAGTCAGTAGGATGCCAACCATATGAATTCCAACTCATCCTCTAGAAGATTCCTTTCTAGAACCCTCGAGACTTCTTCTTTTCTCCAAGCTTAAAAACAGGTTCGCACCCTATGTATGGAGCAAACTGCGAGAAGTTCGCACCCTATGTATGGAGCAAACTGTGAGAAGTTCGCACCCTAAGTGTAGGTGGCCTATGAGAATGAGGCATTCTCGCACCCTAGGCTATAGGCAGCCTGTGAAATCACTTTAAAAATATGTTTTCTGGAAGGAGACAAGTGTCACTTTGCTCAGGAAAAATTTCTTGTTGGGAGCCTGAATACACCCTTGTTAAGATATCATCAGAGTGACCAAAATCACGTGTAACAGTAGTCATTGGTTTTCTTGAAGATATTATGGCAAGGTTTGGTTGTCCAAAAAGAACTATCACTGATAATATTGCATCCTTCAGGGCTGAACCATTGATTCAATTCTGTGAGCAATATGGAATTTCATTAATTCACTGAAATCCCTACTACCACCAAGGGAATGGACTAGCAGAATCCTCTAACAAGAGCCTCATAAAAATTATCAAAAGACTGCTAGAAGACAACAAGAAGGCATGGGATTCAAAGCTCAAGTTTGCTCTGTGGGCTGATAGAGTGACAACAAAAAGGTCTCTTTGCGTCTCTCCTTTTTAGCTTGTGTATGGAGTTGAGGCCATATTTCCTTCTCATCTCGCCTTACCGGTGGAAAAATTCTTCCAAGACTACCAGGGAGAACCTAATGACATGGTCAGGAGAATATTACAACTGGCAGAAGTGCAGGAAACCAAAGAAAAGATACTAGATAGGGCACATGACCATCAGCAGAAGATTAAGCAGACGTTTGACAAGAAGAGCAGAGGAGAGGATATCCAGCTGGGAGATCTAGTACTGAAATGGGATGCACCTAGACAAGAAAAGGGAAATCATGGTAAATCTGAATCCCTTTGGATTGGACCCTTCAAAAATTTTGAGACACTTTCAAATAATACTTACAGATTGCAAAATTTGGAGGGTGATGAATTTTTTAGTGGCCCTGTAAATGAGAACTTTCTGAAAAAGTTTTTTGTTTAAAGCCACAGTCGGCGTCCCACCATTGTAAATATCATTCCTATTTTATGTTTATTTTGTTGTTAATAGGAGACTCCATATCCCAAAGCTAAGGCAATAGAACTACTTGTTCTTGGAAGCTCGCAGGGAGCATGCCACCCCCTATGGAGCCAAATGTTATCAAATAAACTTGTCAAAGCCTTAGGGGTTTGTGTTTTCTACCTAAGTCTGTATTTTTCCTGTCTCTCCTCCTTTTGCAGACTCGATCGTAAGTTTTTCCTCTCGGCTTCTAGTTTTTCCTATGTCTGCATTCGTCCATTTAATCGACCTGTCTTCTCTATGATCGATCACTTCTCTCTTTACCTTTGTCATCGATCATTTTATTTTCCCGAGCCCCCAGTCAGTCGTCCAGGTAATTGTTCATAGAAGGTCGCAGCCATAAGCACAAGCGCAGCACTTAAAATGGTTTTTTATGGACTCAAATCAATTGATCGAGCAATATCAGCTTTCAACGGTAGAGATCCATCAAGAATATCGGATCGATGGCCATCGAGCGATCGAGATCGTAGAGTTACACGAAGTATAGCATCAGACAGTTCTAAAATTGTGAGGCCAATCCTAGCCATTGATCTTGGGAAGGACACATGGCACAAGATTAGCATTTCGTTGATTCGCAGAATGTAGCAGTCAAAGGGCAGAGTCATGAGGATTCGTGAAACACGAACTTGCGAAATGATCTGATCCATCTATTTCAGAAGGACATGTGGCGCAAGATCAGCATGGAGAAAGTTGTTTCAGAAAATCTCAAGTGAGAAGTGTCAATGACCAAGGTCCCGAAATGTCGATGGCCCAAGGTCCCTAAATGTCGATATTCTTTTGGGTCATCCGATCAAAGGAGACGTGTGGTACCTGATCCAAGAGATCACGATTTCGCGACTCGGAGGTTTGAGCATGGAGCACGACGTGAATTTGCGAAATGAAAAATCGCGACGCGCCTGAGAGTTGGGCCCACGATCATAGCCTGCAGTCATATGGAAGTAGGGCTATAAAGAAAGGGAAAGCGCCTATCGAGCAGCGGGCGGTTGAGATTGTTTAAGGAAATGATCCTAGCCATCAAGTTCAAGGAAGATCCAACCTTCGATCTGGATGGGTCATTTCACGAGATTGAACATCGGGATATTTGAATCAAAGGGACTGAAGACTCCCGACAAGTGAAATCCCGAAATTTCATATGGGGAATGCGTAAGGTCATGGCTCGAGGTCGCGTGGAGCGATGGATAGGAGCTACGCCAAGGGCCAAAAGCGCTTGTTTTGGTCTCATCAGAAGATCTGCGTGGTTTCGAAGCACTGGGATTGACTTGGAGGAGTAGTGAACATCTCCTGGGGCATTCATGGGTGTCAGGCTCCATCCCAATCCTGATGCAGGTAGTTAATAGAAATGGGGGAGGTTTTTGAAACCTCATCTCACCCCATAAAGGGAAAGCAAGGAAAAATGGTCGTGTGGGTAGACCGTCAGCCGAAAGTTCCTCTGTCACCGAATTCTCATGCAAAGCCCATACTGATCTCAGATCACATCTAACAGAAGAATGCAAGTGCAGACTGACAGAAGAAGATGCAGACGCAAAGCTTTGATTGTAGTGGTCAGGTCACACTCTCGATGGTGGCAAGTTGTTTTGAGTATAAATACTCAATTTTGATATTTTTTTAGGGTCGATGGTAGAGAAAATCTCTCGTATTGTAAAGTTTTAAATGAAGCTTTTGGTTCTCTGGTTATGCATTGTAATTTGAGATTTCTTATTTAATGACAGTCAGCTTTCCTGCTCCCTCTTGTTTCCCTCTGATACTGAAAGAGTTCATGATTGACTTATTCACATGAATCATTGTGACTGCATTATGATGAAAGTTTGATTATAGTGTTGTTATAATTCCTTTCAGCTTCTTTGAGATTTGAATTCAAGAAGATCTTGTGTTTGATTTTTTCCTCTTTGGGCTGCTAGAAGACCTGATGTCTGTGGCAGACCTCTACACTCTCCTCACCAAAGTCTTCCCCCTACTCACCCTTACTCCAACTTACTGACTCAAGTTGATTCCAGACCTCAATTACTTATGCATGCTAGTCCAGTTTTCTGAGTTAAAATGATATCAGCTCGCATCTGCGCCTGTTCAACCTCTTTAAAAACCAACCCGTGACATAAAACTCTGATGGGTACTGGGCTTACCTTCACCGCAATCTGAAGGTGACTTCTAGTGCTAACACATGGCATAATTGTTTGCCACTTTATTTTCTTTTGGAGGTTATTGGTCGTGTTTTTTCCATAACTCTTCAATGAAGCCTTCATTTTTGGTTTTAGCATTGAGAAGAGTATTTCGCTCAAGTTGAGATTCTTGTTTTCTAAAGTTTGGATAAAGTATGAGAATTAATTCCTCACTTGTACATGGGTACCTAACATGGCTTTGTTTTTCGGGACCCATATCAAGGATTGTTGTCCATGATGGTTTTTATTTTTGGCACCTCTCTTTTTTCACCTTGAGTAATGGATTTTGGGTCATTCATGCAAAAATTCTTATAGGGTCACCGAGAGTTTATCTCCATGACTACCCTTGTTTTGCAGGACTTGGAGCTAGACACTCTGTAGTGTTTTTTGCATGGTTGTTCAACATCGATGATGTCACGTTGAACTAGCACCTCCATACTCTGCCATTATTTGTGACATGCATTGTCATCATCAACAACCCCCTAGTTCAACATTATGGGGGGATGGTGTGCAACGCTTTCTTAGGTGATTCTTCATGCTTCATCGTTTTGTTCGACATCAACTATTTTTAGGAGTGATCCTCATATCAAGCACCAATTCCTAATTTGACTCGGCGGTTGCAGTTGCTATTGACCCATGCAATCTGGTGAGATGGATTGGCATCCATAAGGACACTCATTTTATGATATTTTTGTCGATTGTACATGAGTACCTCATCAGGGTTTCTAAGTCAAGACTCATTTCAAAGGATCAGTCTCTTTTCTTGAGAAGTTTGAAACTTGGAATTCTTATATGGATCTTTGATGGCGTTGCTAGCTTGGGGTTACTAGGCCCTCTTTAGAGTTTTGGCCATACTTTCTATTTGGAGCTTTTAGAGCTTTTGATGGTTCATGGTGTTTTCTTCTATTTGAAGCAACCTTTGTTATGGTTCCTCACCAACACCTATTTTTCTGAAGAATTTATGTGATGGTTTTCAGTGTTTTTCATTATCGTGCCTTTGCAACCAATCCCCTTCCACTTCAGAATTCAACCACGTTCTTTGATGTTACTTGACTCTCTTCTTCAGATTTTTTGTCATACTTCTAGATTGGCGCTTCCAACATATATAGACCTCATGCTCTTACTTTCCAATGCATCTTTGTGGGATCTTCTTCAATTTAAGCTCCAACATCATTTTCAACACTAACATTTTTCTCTCTTTTGGAGAGGAGTTTTTTCCTACGGGTTTTTCTCATTTTCTCCATTTACGAGAGTTTATACATGGGTACCTTATTAGGTTTGTTGTCGGGACCCAGCTTTATTCTTCTTTGTTCCTCCCTACATTTCACTTATGGGGGGTGTTAGTGTGTTTGTTTAAAATGTATCTATTTTTAAACACATGACAACTTGTGTGAGTTAATATCACATAGATTCTTTCAATTTCCCAGCTAATCTTAGGTATTTTTTGGGCCTCCTCAATCCTATAAATTGAGGGATCTCTCATGTATTTTCAATCATATGGAATAGACAGTCTTTCTGTCATTTATGCTTCTTCTATTGCTGTTATATTTTATGTATAGAGATTTTGAATTTACAATAGTCAAAACTCGAATTTTACCCATTAAAGAATAATAATAATAATTATTATTATTATTATAATAAGTGTAATATTCATGATTACTAAATGTAAAGAAAAATTTTAACATAACTTTTATTTTAGGGTTGAACTTTTTGGATGAGGTAGCTTCGCTCCGTAAGATGATTTTATTATGCAATTATTTTGTTAGGAACTTAAAATCCCAAATATTCAAAGCTCATTAATCATATCGGTTTAAGGAATTGCAAAACCTCGATTATAAGTTGAATATTCAAAGCTCATTAATCATATATGTTTAAGAATTGTAAAAACTGGATTATAAGTTGAAGTGTTTTTATAACTCTGCTTTATGTGGTTAGTTTAACTTTTTTACTACAAGATTTTGAGGTTATAGATTCATTAAAAACAATTCATTTTCTTTACATTTAGTAATCATGACTATATCTATATATATATATATATATATATATATATATATATATATATATAAAAGTGATAAAAATGCATAGAAAATTTATTTGGTTTTTTCAAGAGTGTGCTCTCTTGATATTGTCAATTGGATGGTGTAGTGTCCAAAAGGAAATGTTCATTGGATGGTAGATGATGTAGTATCCAATTGAAATGAGGGTATATTAGCAATCATTGACAATGTATCTAGTGTATAATTTTCACCATAATCCTACAGTTCTCTCCATATTTTTTGTTGCTTCATTTGAAATTAGATTTAATAAATAGAAAAAAATTATAATTAAATACATTAGATTTTTGTCCAATTTTCTGATCTACTGTCTTTCATCTGTTACATATTTCTATACATATTTTGGAGAAATTTAACAATTTATATAGATACATAGAACTTAAGAACATAGTTTTAAATTTGAACTGAATGTCATTTTCTACCATCTACTTTTTTTTAATCGAGCTGCCAAATACGTTCAAAAGGTGAAAATACATCCTGTGAGACGTCAAATCCAAGTCTGCTAGTCATATTCTATTTAATAAAGAGAGTAGGCTAACTCGAGAGCAATCTTCCGTCCCGAGTTACCTTTCCTGCAGGTCCTCCAGCGGTACCCACCAGGCTCTGTTATCGCAGATCATGAAATGAAAGGACTTGGATCTCCAGAATGGATCACCTCCCAAGACGTAGTTCCATCACATTTCAGTTTTGAATTTTAAATTTCAAAAGTCTCGCGCATCGCATTTCAATTTTGAATTTTGAATTTTGAATTTCCCGCACAGTGTGCTCCATGAATATCCCGCAAACTGGCCTTCCTGCGATTTGTTTCTTCATTTTTTAGTTAGCCCGTAACAAATATTATGCATGAAATGAATGGATGTATTTCCTAGTCACAGGCACTAGAACAAGGTCAACTATATCAAGGCACTCATCATTACCAATACTTCGAGGACGGAGTATTTCAGGAATGGATGACTTGTAATATACCTTAATCGCTAATTATAAATTAGTCTTAATAATAATTGTAATGTCGTTGAGGGAAGAGTTATGTCTCTTCACCAATTGTTGTATATAAACATTAGCATATGCCATTGTAAGAATATATATATATATATATATATATATATATATATATATATATATATATCCACATTTTGAACAAAAAAACCAGTGCATACAATTAAAATGTTGAATGGACAAATTTATTCTATAGGAAGGGAAAATTAAGAATCAATTGGATAATGAAAATTTATTAAGACTTGTGATGAAACAAGAGCCAAATCCATTTGGAGAAGTGAAAACCCTTGTTTCTTATAAATAACTAAACAAAAGGGAACTGATTTGGAAGGATATATGCTAGGTTTTATTGTAGTGAAATGCATATATGAGGTTTTGTGTTTTTGAGGTGCCTTGGTCACATTTACTAGCCTTCATTTCACATTAATGGCCTATTCTGATAGAATTGTTTTTGTATGTTGGCCCATGTGGAATAACCTACAATCCATAAGGATCGTGGGCATTATGAAGGCTAGCCACCCCATCATTCAAGCTAGGTAGTGTTGTGAATTTTCAATGAGCTACTTTGTAAGGTGCTATGAGCAATGAAAACATGGATTCCATGGAAGTCCCATGCAAGTTTGTAACCCAATCTTACCATGAGGTAATGAAATATTCAATAACAAAATTATTATTGATATAATTGTTGATGAAAAATTTATTGTAAGTGAAGGATTTAGACAATGCACCCTTATAGGATACATTTTTAGTTAGATTCCCTGAGAATCTGTGACTAATGCCTAGATTAAGGTAGTCTAGGAGAAATATCGTTGGATTTGCATAGTGACCAAATCTATGACTAAAGTTTTTTATTTTTAAATTTGTGTTTGAAGAATAAAGTTACTATGCGAAAGTGGTTTCTCAGAGCCCTTGGATATGTCGTGATACTCTAGTGGTGTTGTGAGAATGGTATGCATATTTTTCCACAAATGAAACTACATATTTCTATTATATAATCTAAGTAGATTTCTTGGGTTCGCCTTTGCAGTTTTGGGACTTTCTAGAGCGCATTTTTTTCCCATAGGGACTATTGAGTAGAGAAGGGGCACACTTCTTGGGGTGGGACAGACATGATCCAGATTTATGAGCAAAATGAATTGACTAACAAAATGAATACAATAACAAAGAGATACATATAACAACAATAGATATCCAGTGAACAATAACTTCTATTGAATAAATAAAATACGATGAAACTGTAAAACTACAGAACTGAAACAACCTGCTCGAATGGTGGTATCTATCTCTGAGAAGAGATGTGGCTGCTACGCGCATCCACCTGAGAAGAATGATTACAATGAGGCTCCAGAGGCTTTTTAACATTACTCATGAATTCCAAAACCCTAGACATCCAAAACCCTAACCGTAGGAGGTGAAACATCAAAAGTTATATCGGCGTCTCTAGGTAAGTTAGTACCTCAACTTCCCGGGGTCATAAATTTTTCATACGACCTCCATTTTAGGCGCATGATATCCCATTCGAAAGGTTCTTTCGAGAACTACACATTATGCCATCAAACTCTGACTTTGTCTATAATTTGACTGTGTCAAGCAAAAAAACCATTGTTTAGGGCCCCAAAACGGCCCTGGAAGTACATAAAGATGTGATAACATTAAAACTTCCAAAATAAGCCAATTGGATTAGGTGGGCGTCCACCAGTCTCCACCTGGAAGATGTATAGGGATTCAGATAGCCCCGGAATTGTAGAACCCACAATTATAAAGAATTACAAAAGAACGTGTTGAACTAAAAACTGCCAAGAGGAGCCAATTGGAATAGGTCGGTGGCCACCAATATCTACCTAGATCAAGGCATGTGGGGAATAATGGACTGTAGGATGTCAGTATGAATTGGTACTTGTGACATAATTCCTGTGATTGGATCACATGTGACGCAATTTCCTGTGATTGAATCACCTATGACTGAGTTACCCATGACTGAGTTTTCCTGTTGATTGAGATGGATTAGATTGTCTAGGAACCCTTACCCAAGTGGAGTTGAGCCCCAACTCGGGGGTGAGCCACTGCTGAGATTGATAAGAAGTGCATTATAAGGCTTGGAGGAACATTGAAGGTATTCCCATAGTTGGTGTACCTTTAATCAAAGATAAGTGTTATTATGTATTAAACCATGTGTTGCAGTAATAATTGTACATTTGTTTTATGGGCTTATTTTGTTTATGTTGTATGTGTATTTCTATTATGAATATGTATGTAACTGTGCATTGCAAAACGTAGTTTTATGTTCTAATTAGTGTCAAAGTTGTATCAGAGCATCTTGGTTCAGTTGTTGTTAGTAATGGAGACATTACAATTATGGTATCAAAGTTGATGAAAAGATAAGTGTTTTGGTGTGATGTACCCAGTTTTGAATATCGTTGGGTATGTTACAAGATGGTATCAGAGAAAGAAAGCTTTTAAGTTGCATAGCTTAGCAGGTGGTTGGGGATGTTACAAATTGGTATCAGAGCAATTTTGTAATGGGGTATGTTACATCCAAGCACCGATTAGATCATTAGAAGTGTTCCACCTCTTAAGATCGGGTCTTCCTTACTGCAAGTTTCTATGGAGATCGGAGTTGGAAACCCGACCAACCCTATTACATAATGTGGTTACTTGATCGAGGTTTCTCGTTCGAAAATAATTGATTGAATTCGCAGATCATGGTTGTGGGAATCATGTGGGTGTACATATTAATATACATTAATCACAGACATTTTTTTCTCTGCACAATTATTATGGGACAAATGGTACATTGTTTTTTTATAAGGGTGGACACTCGAGATCTGCACAACTTCCATTATTATTCCAACCACCATATTTCTAGATTTGCATGTGGTATGAGTTTGTGTTTTTTTTGGGTTCACGACATAATTGTTTGCCACTTTATTGTCTTTTGGAGGTTATTGGTCGTGTTTTTTCTGTAACTCCTCAATGAAGCCTTCATTTTTTGTTTTAGCATTGAGAAGAGTATTTTGCTCAAGTTGAGATTCTTATTTTGTAAAGGTTGGATAAATTATGAGAATTGATTCCTCACTTGTACATGGGTACATGGATTTTTTTGTTGGGATCCATATCGAGGATTATTGTCCAGGATGGTTTTTATTTTTGGCACCTCTCTTTTTGCACCTTGAGTAGTGGATTTTGGGTCATTCGTGCAAAAATTCTTAGAGGGTCACCGAGAGTTTATCTCCATGACTAGCCTTGTTTTGAAAGACTTGGAGCTAGCCACTTTGTAGTGTTTTTTGCATGGTTGTTCAACATCGATGATGTCACATTCAACTATCACCTCCATACTCTGCCATCAGTTGGGACATGCATTGCCATCATCAATGACCCCCTATTTCAACATTGTGGGGGGATGGTGTGCAACTCTTTCTTAGGTGATTCTTCGTGCTTCACCATTTTGTTCGACATCAACTATTTTTGGGAGTGATCCTCGTATCGAGAACCAATTCTTGTTTTGACTCGGTAGTTGCAATAACTATTGACCCATGCACTCTGGTGAGATGGATTGGCATCCATAAGGACACTCATTTTATGATATTTTTGTCGATTGTACATGAGTACATCATCAAGGTTTCTAAGTCAGGACTAATTTCAGAGGATCGGTCTCTTTGCTTAAGAAGTTTGAAACTTGGAATTCTTATGTGGATCTTTGATGGCATTGCTAGCTTGGGGTTACTAGACCCTCTTTAGAGTTTTGGCCATACTTCCTGTTTGGAGCTTTCAACCACCACAAGCCTCATATATATTTTGATGGTTGATGGTGTTTTCTTCTATTTGAATAATCCATATGGATATCGGTGGCCACCCACCTTTTCCAACTGGCTCAAAACAATTTTCTGACAATTTTGGCAATTTACTATTTTTAGCAGTTGTAACTTTCGGGGCCATTTTGAGGGCCTGAATGAAGGTTTTTTTGATCGAGCTCCTAAATGATATCATAAGTCATTATTGAGCCCCCAAAATGAATCTCCTCTATGATACCTTTCCAACAGGCTATCACATGCCTAAAACAAAGATCGTATGCAAAAGTTACGACCTCGAGAAGTTGATGTACTAACTTACCCAAATAGGGCCCACATGACTTTTGGCGCTTCATCTCCTAGGGTTAGGTTTTTGGATGTCTAGGGTTTTGGGCATTCTTGTTTATTGTAAAAAGGCCTTTAGAGCGTCATTTTAATCTTCTTCTTACGAATCCGCGCATCCGTCACATCTCTTCTCAGAGATAAGCTGCCACCATTCCAGTAAGCTTGTTTCCGTTGCATTTTACAGTTTTAGCTTATTTCGTTATTGAATAGAAAACCAGTTTTATTGTATCTCTGTTATTTTGTGTTAAGAACCTATTAATAATCTATATTCATTTAATTCTGCTCATAAAATATGCATTAGTGGTATCAGAGCGGTCTACTCCTTGTCGTCTTAATGCATGTCCCCAATGAGGTTAGAGTACAAAGAGTTGGGTCTCGAGCTTGTTTCTCTTGAGGACAAAAGCTATCACACGCCCAAGCGACCTCTCATGGCAGGAGAAAATAAAGATGACGGGACAAAATATCCTTTCAAACTTTTGATTGAGGAATCCCTCACGCAACAGAGGAACGAGATGATGGATAGTTTCACGCAAATCCTTCAGCGGCTACCAACAAGTGACACATCTTCTTCGAACGAAGGCGTCGCCCCCTTCAAGGTACAAATAAACTTCGATATTCTTATATTTGAAGGTCAGATAGATGCAGATGTTGTAGACAAGTGGTTTAATCTACTAGAAGGGTATTTTTTTGTCCATAACTTTTCGAATAGAGAAAAGAATACTTTTGCGCTCCTCAAAGTTGTTCCCCATGTCAAAGATTGGTGGGAAACTTTCTGTGAGCAAAAGGAAACAGAGGAAACCTCATTATTTCCAGTCACGACCACCTGAGAATCCTTCAGGGATGTTATTAAGGAACAATACTACCCTGTCGGAAGTTATGACGACCTGTATACCAAATGGACCACACTACGGCAAGAAAGAGACCAAACAGTGCCAGATCTCACAAATATCTTCCATACCCTGTGCACCAAGATGGGTATCAAATATTTGGAGAGACATCTAGTGATCAAGTATCGCAGTTCTCTGCATAGATAAATCTAGACCGAAATGGAATTTCTGGACATCTCATCCTTGGGTGCGGACTACCGATATGTCGTCAAAATCGAGCAGAAGCTCAAAGAAAAGACACGACAATTTGGGCCTGGGAACCCCTCACAACAAAAGCCGGGAAAGGGCGGCCCCATCCCACAGAACAAAGGACAGAGCAAATATGGACAGTATCAGGACAACCAATCAAAGCCACAAGCAAAGAAGGACACTAGAAAGACAAATAAATATACCGGGAAGTGGTGCGACTTCCATAAGATCCCTTGGCATAACACTGTTGATTGTTTCTCAAAGCAGTCGTTGGTGGTCGAAGTGAAAGCCTCTGAATCAGATGTGGATTCTGACTCTGAGCCAGAACCAGAAAGGGGAAGACAGATCATTGATGCGGAACCCAGTGCCACCATTGCTACCACCAAGCTCCAACCTAGTGAACCAGACGAGCCAGAAGAAGGAGAGCGCCTCTTCCATTCACAGATGTGGGTAAAAGGTACCCCACTGCGATAGTGGTAGCCATAAGAACCTCATCTCAGTAGAGTTCGTCAAGCGGCTCGCCCTGCCAACAACGCCACACCCACAACCCTACACCATTGGATGGCTTTGCCAAGGAAACGATCTTCGCGTCAACCAACAGTGTCGACTGTCGTATGGAATCAAGCCCTTCAAAGACGATTTATTATGTGATGTTGCTCCTCTCAAAGTTTGTGATGTTATTTTGGGCCAACCTTATTTATGGAAACACCATGTTGTATATGAGTCTAGGCCTCGTAGTGTTATTATTACTTTGAATAGGAAATTGTACAGGATACCCGAGGCAGTCCCACCTAGTGCTATTTCCTTGATCTCTACTAAGCAATGCAGGAAGGTCATCTCTCAGACAGGGAAGTTTGTCTTCTTCATGATTCGCTCTTAGAATAAGCGAAAGATCACAACCACATCTAGGCTATCTGTGACCGACCTCTCCACATAGCAGAAGCAAGTAGATAAGGTCATGGAAGAATACTTGGATATCTTCTCCTCACCTACAAGGGTACCTCTGCACTACCAGGTCAAGCACCCCATCTATCTGACCCCCGACACACCGTTGCCCAATGGGCCAGTCTATTGTCTCTCTTTGTTAGAGAATGAGGAGATCAAGAGACAGATCCAAGAATTGCTCCACAAGGGACACATCCGTCCCATCTCATCACCTTGCGGGAGCCCAATCATGTTGGTACAGAAGAAAGATGGAACCTGGCGACTCTGTATTGATTATCAGGCTCTAAATAAAATCACAGTCAGAAACCGGTACCCAATTCCTCGAATCGACGACCTCCTTGATCAACTCACAGGGGCCAAATACTTCAGTAAGATTGATCTGAAGTCTGGCTACCACTGAGTCCCGATAGAACAGATAGATGTATGGAATACTGCCTTCAAGTCAAAGGAAGGCCTTTTTGAATGGTTGGTCATGTCTTTTGGTTTGACAGATGCTCCAGCCACTTTCATGAGGATGATGGACGATATCCTGCGACCATTCACTAATACTTTTGTAGTGGTGTATCTGGATGACATTCTAATTTACAGCAAGACTTGGGCCAAACACTTGAAACATATTCAGTAGGTTATGCACACCCTATGGCAACACAAGCTATACGCCAATTTGGAAAAATGCTCCTTCGGCATGGACAGGGTCCATTACCTAGGCTACATCATTGATCAACATGGCGTACATGTGGATCCAACCAAGATCCAAGTCATCCGTGACTGTCCAGCCCCAACAACACTCACTAAGCTTCGGAGCTTCTTGGGCCTTGCCAATTTCTACCGCAGGTTCGTGTTGGGATTCTCCCATATTGCATGGGCCCTTAGCCAAATAAATAGGGGTGGTGGTAAGGCGAAATTTGCATTGGGCCGATCCCAACAACAAGCGTTCGATGATTTGAAGCGGCGCTTGTGCTCAGCCCCAATAATTTCACTACCAGGCCTGCAACATCGCTTTGAAATCGAGACAGATGCTTCAGACTATGTTGTGGACATTGTTCTCACTCAACACAGTCACCCTGTGGCCTATCATAGTGAGACACTGTCAGATACTGTTCGTAAGTACCCTACTTATGACAAAGAAATGTACTCCATTGTACAAGCCTGTCGCCAATGGAGACATTACATTCTTGGGAAGGAGACAGTCATCCACACTGATCATAAGCCACTGCAGTTCATGCAAACACAGGAAAAATTGTAGAATGACCGCCATCAAAAGTGGTCTACATACTTGCAGCAATTCCACCTCAACATCAAGTATAAAACAAGAAGCACCAATCGCATCCCTGATTGCCTCAGCAGACCGCCAGTCGCGACACTCACCACGGTGCTAGACTCTTGCGGCCATGAGACATCCGGATGGCCCCAACTCTATGAGACAGACCCTGACTTCGCCACCACCTACCAAATGTTGGGTGCAAACGCAGTTGTCGATAATTTCCATCTTCGAGATGGGTTGTTGTGTCATCTGGGCCATATCTGTGTTCCATCAAGTGAGCGAGCGAAGCTGATCCGGGAAGCCCACTATAGTCGGGTGGCAGGACACTTCGGCATCGAAAAGACGGTGGCGATGCTACATAAACATTTCTACTGGCCGAAACTTCGATAGGAGGTCAGCAAGTATATCAGGTCCTGCACTGTCTGCGCTATTGCCAAACCGACCACTAAGAAACAGGGCCTATACACCCCTCTTCCTACTCCTGACAGACCATGGGAATCCATCTCAATAGACTACATGTCGGGCCTCCCATCCACCAAGCGGGGAAATGACTGTGTTTTTGTGGTCGTTGATCGCTTTTCTAAGATGGTGATTTTGGTTGCCTGCAAGAAGAGCATCACAGCAGAGGCCTATGCTAAGATCTTCTTTGAACGTGTCTGGGTACATTTTGGAATCCCACAAACCATTGTCTCAGATTGGGATAGTCGATTTCTCAGCACATTTTAGTCGAGCCTCTGGTCACTGCTGGACACCAAGCTCACCAAATCCATGACCTTCCACCCCCAGAAAGATGGCCAAACCGAGGTTGTAAATTGAATAATTGTGCATATCCTTCGCATGTATAATTCAAAGAACCCTCACACATGGGATGAGAGCCTTCCCTATGTCCAACATAGCTACAACCGAGCCCTGCATATCTCAACCGGCCACAACCCCTTTCAGGTGGGGTTGGGATTCCAACCATTGGGTCCCATAGATGTTGCACTTCCCCTTGCGGTCACCTCGACCGACTCATCTCTTGCTCCAATTGAAGCTGACAAAGCCACTCGGTTCATTGAGCGGATCTAGCACATCCACCAATAGGTTCAGGATATCCTACATAATTCCAATGACAAGTACAAACAATGCCATGATCAACATCGGGTGCCACATAAGTTTTAGGTGGGCGACAAAATTTGGTTGCACTTGCATAAAGAACGCCTTACAGGACCCCATCGAAAGCTTCGCCCACTCCGTTATGGGTCGTACACTAGCACCAAGGCCGTGGGGGATAATTATTTTGAGCTCAACATTCTTCCCTTCCTTGGACTGCACCCAGTGTTCAACGTGGATCTCCTTCGCCCTTATTTCCCACCATTATTGGACACCTCAGAAGTAGCAGAACAACTGACACCAACATAGCTCAACCCTGACTGCATACAACAAGAATCCAATGATCATATTGTGGACACACAGATCAAGGGCACTCAACAACAAAGTATCCATCTTTATCGAGTCATCAAAGCAGGGCATCTCCTGCACCAAGGCAAGTGGCTCACCCGGGGCCAAATTCAGCAGAACTTTCCTCATCTGATGGGGGACCTCAACACAATGGATACCATTTCTTCCTAAGGAGGGATTATTGATCTATATGGATATCGGTGACCACCCACCTTTTCCAATTGGCTCAAAACAATTTTCTGACAATTTTGGCAATTTACTATTTTTAGCAGTTTTAACTTCCGGGGCCATTTTGAGGGCCTAAATGAAGGTTTTTCGGGATCAAGATCCTCAATAATATCAAAGGGAATATTGAGCCCCCAAAATGAATCTCCTCGAAGATACCTTTCCAATGGGCTATCACATGCCTAAAACAAAGATCGTATGCTAAAGTTACGACCCCGAGAAGTTGATGTACTAACTTACCCAAACGGGGCCCACATGACTTTTGGCGCTTCATCTCCTAGGGTTAGGTTTTTGGATGTATAGGGTTTTGGGAATTCTTGTTTATTGTAAAAAATTCTTCAAAGCCTTATTGTAATCTTCTTCTTGCGAATGCGCGCAACCGTCACATCTCTTCTCAGAGATAAGCCGCCACCATTCCAACAAGCTTGTTTCCACTGCATTTTACAGTTTCAGCGTATTTCGTTATTGAATAGAAAACCAGTTTTACTGTATCTCTGTGATTGTGTTAAGCACTTAATAATCTGTATTCGTTTCATTTTACTCATAAAATCTGGATCATTGAAGCATCCTTTGTTTTGGTTCCTCACCAACACCTATTTTTCTGGAGCATTTATGTGATGGTTGTTGGTGTTTTTCATCCTCGTGCCTTTGTAACCAATCCTCTTCCACTTCAGAATTCAACCATGTTCTTTGATGTTACTTGACTCTCTTCTTTAGAGTTTTGTTCATACTTCCGGATTGGCGCTCCAACCTCTATAGACCTCATGCTCTTACTTTTCAATGCATCTTTATGGGATCTTCTTCAGTTTAAGCTCCAACACCATTTTCAACACTAACATTTTTCTCTCTTTTGGAGAGGAGTTTTTTCCTATGGGTTTTTCTCATTTTCTCCAATTATGAGAGTTTGTACATGGGTACCTTATTAGGCTTTGTTGTCGGGACCCATCTTTGTTCTTCTTTGTTCCTCCCCACATTTCACCTCTGAGGGGTGTTAGTGTGTTTGTTTAAAATGTATCTATTTTTAAACACATGACAACTTGTATTTTCAATCATATGGAATATATAGTCTTTAGTCTTTCTTCCAATAATGCTTCTTCTTCTCTTATATTTTGTGTAAAGAGTTTTCGAATTTACAATAGTCACGACTGGAATTTCACCCATTACCTTTTTATAATGGTTAAATTTTCAATATATATATATATAGGCTATTCGTTCTATGAAATGGAGTCTGATGGGACGTCTCTAGCACTGGGACCCCATCCCGCAGAAGGAATGGTTGGTCGTCAACAAGAACCCCCTCTGCAAGGCCTCGTTGTGCGCGCCAGGGCCCACAACGCCCCTCTGTCGATTCATTATCTCATACGCTGCAGGATTTGTTCTCTATCCGCCAGCCCAGCTCCTGATGCCTCCCTCGGTAGCCAAGAAGTTTCCTGCACCACAGTCTCAATCAGGCGTTCAACACAGCAGGTCTAGCTCAAGATCGTGCATCACATAAAAGAGGTGGAAAGAAACATTGGGTACAACAGTCCAGGAGAGGTGGAGAGGTGCATTTTTTGTCTAGACGATTTTGAAAACAGGGAAGGGGTTTTATTTTTGTTGTTGTGCTTGCATTATTTTCACACATAGTGCATTCGCCCCTGGATTCGATCTCATTCTGATTTCCCTCGTTGTACGAGTCTCATACACAAAGTGTCCGGTTATAGTATCTTAAAACTAATTATGCTGCCCCTATTTCGTCGTGTGATGGTAGGGATCTCTTGATGGATCAAGAGGCCTTGTGGTGGAGGTGAATGAAAATACTGGAACGAATAACTCTCTCAATGAAAGAATCACAGTAGCTATGGGGGGTGTTAATGATCAGGGTTTCTCAAATAAAACGATGATTTTCTCTTGGGATGCTAAGGATCTGAGACCTATACCAGAATCTGAATACAACAGGAACGGATTGAGGGTCGTTGAGAAGAGGCCGAGGAGGAAATGGGTTATGAGAAAACTGGGACGACCTACAAAGTTTTCTTTTTTCTTTTTTTCTAATGGATTAATGTAATGAATCCAAGAGGATTGATGGAATGGATATTTTTTTTTGACTGCGGAGGGCTTTCTTCAACGCAGTCTAGAGAGTAGTTTCACTGAGAAAATCAAGGCATAGAAAGCATGGAGACATAAAGTTGTCATACCAATCACTTTGTCGTTGAGAAACTGCAAATTTAGTGCCCTTTTCCTACTTCATGTACAGTAACTCCATCATCCGAAAATTAACAATGTTAGCTGCGTGTAAATCATCCGAAAATTAACAATGTTAGCTGCGTGTAAATCATCCGAAAATTAACAATGTTAGCTGCGTGTAAATCATCCGAAAATTAACAATGTTAGCTGCGTGTAAATGCTTGTGAAGAGTTTCTTCAGATTTTTCAATTGTGATTTTTTTCTGCCAATGGCGACATGCTTCTGCTACTACAAAAGCAATTGTTTCGGGTACTGGCATGTGTTGATCGATTAGTTTCAGACTCTTCCTAAATGAAATGTTATTCGAACTAATTAAATCTTTGTTTTATCATTTAATGCAATTAATCAAGAAGATAGAGCTCCCGCCTATCCTTTCATGTGGATTCTACAGAGAAAATTGTGCAGCTACTCTCATTGTTTGATCTCACCGAAACTCAGGGCTTCAGATGAACGATAGAGTAGTCAATGGACTTATGTATGCAATGAATAAATCTGTGAAATTTTTTAGAGGACTTGTGCAGGGATTGTTTCTGTGATCCAGTGGGGAAAAACACTGGAATATCTTTCACAACACTGTGAAAAGTTAAAAAGTTGGGGGAGTTTTGTTGCTGTGCCTTGGAAGTCTTTCCACTGAATTGTTGTATTATGACACATTTTTCATGGTTTGTTTTATAACAAAGTGTTGTATTGACAAAATTTTCAAATAATAGAGGTAGTGTCACTGATATTACAACAATGTTCGAGTGCCTATTGTGCTTATTTAGATTTAGTTTTTCAATCTTTGTGATTTATTTATTTAGTAAATAAGAGTGAAATGATATGGGTTTAACATGTTTATTTATTTATTTTTATGAAATTGTATATTTCATTTTGAGAATTTAACCCTAAGGACCATATTTTTGTTAATTTCATTTATTTATTTTTAAATATGGTAAAACACAAGATGAATTTTAATATATAAATTTCTTACTTTTTACCAATAACAAAATCAACCTCTTTACATTTTACCAATAATAAAATCAACTTCTTTACATTTTTATAACTTACTTTTTATCTACAAATAAAAATATTTAATTATTTACATTTTAAGATAGTATGAATGTATAATTTCAAATTATATATATATAAAGAGATGCAGGTTAAGATTCTTTGAAGTTTACATTAAAATCATACATTTAATTATAATAAGAACCTTATACATTAATTGTTTTATTTGGAATTTGTAAAAACAAATATTTAGTTGTTGGAATTTAATGATATAACAAGTTAGAGTTTTTAGTTATTTAAAATTTTGATTGTTTTTTTGATAATTTTGGGTGATTTAAAATTGGGAAAAAACTTTAGGGGAATCATTCCATCTAGCATAGAACTTGGAGTAGCATTATGAAACTCTAAATATGATTCATATTTATGTTGGATTCTTATCAAATTATGATTGATATTTATGTTGGATTCTTATCATATTTATGGCCACAAAAAAGATCATTTTGCTACAAGATGATGATACTCCACCTTAAACAACCACAACATGCCCTAGATTTAATGATTTTCAAGATTAAAATTATATGGTGAATCCCCTTGGACCATAGAGTCAATTTTTTAATGATCAAGCTTAGAGATTTGTACATTAAACACTGGATAGATGCATGCCTATGATTGTACCTATCATATGGCTAAGGATACTTGATCTCTCTTTTCTTTATTAAGTAAAATTGTACAGGTTGTGCAAGGATTGAATGCTAGAAGGGTGTGATCACTAATGTGTATCATGTACCAAGTTCAAGTATGATGGATTGAATGACTATGAGAAATTATGAGAGATTATGGATTGACTGACTATGATGCAACAACGACCAATGTGTCGATTGGCTTGTCCACTGGATAGTTGACTCGTATAAGAGATCCCACTTGCAGTCGACCTTCTAGAGTCAACTAGTCAACTATGAGCAACAACATGCCTTGATCATTCAACTTTGAACTTTCAAGGTGAATTTTATGTAAAAACTCCTATAAGGGGCATTTGTCTTCCCTAATGGGTGATTAAGACAATTGAAGTCATCGGTATTGATACAAGTAATTTAAACAACTTAAGAAAAACTAGAGGACAAAATCAACATGGTACATGTGCTAGAGGAATGTGATCTTGACATGTATATGCAAGTGCACATGATAGACTTGAATGAGAGAATGATGTAGCTAATGAGTACATTGATTTCTTGATGAAAGATAGAAATTTGGGCTTAATTTCTCAATCACAAGGAAAAAATGTGGTGAAATGTCAATGAGTCTATAAGACCAAATTTACATATGAAGGTGTTGTTAAGATGCAAAAGGCTTGATTGGTAGAAAGGGGCTTTTCTCATCAAGAAGGTATTGACTACATCACGAGAAAGAATGCTAAAATATTCGCTTCTAACATTCACATGGTCCTTTTACTCTTGCTATATATCATTCTTCGTTTTGCAAATCTTCTAGCATTCTTCTAATCCATATTGCTTCACATGGTCTTTTACTCTTTCTCTTTCTATGTATCTTGATTTCATAGAGAAAAGTGAAACTAAACGTTGTTCCTTGGAGGACCAAAGAATACTAAAGGATCTATATCATGGAACTCAAAACATTTTTTTCAAGGACTTCTACTTTATTGCAAAGATAGGTATTTCATATAGAAAAATTATAGGCTAGGTAATATATGCAAAGATACTTTAATAGCTATGACTAGATACATTCACAAACATGGTTAATGTTCTTAAAAAAATAAAAAAAATTAAATCAAAACATAAATATTGAAAAAACTTATAATTGATAATGGAAATTTGAAGAACACTATCCATGAAATTGTTCATATGGATAAAAACTAATGCTCATTCAAAATTAAAACCCATTACGCACTTTTTAATTTCTACTTTCTTCATTCATTTACTCCTTATACATAAAATTATTAATATAACATTGATTTCAATTACAAAATAACTTCTACCATCAAAAAAAAAAATGCCACAACACATTGTTTGTTAGTATGTATACTAACAAACATATTGCCACTATAATTTTTATGGTAATTATCAATAGCATGAAAAATGTATTAAAAGATATAACAAGGAAATTACCAAGAAGCTAGTTGTGCAATGCTTTGCATCTATATCATGGAACTCAAAACCTTTTTTCAAGTACTTCTACTTCAATGGAAAGACAAGTATTTCATGTAGAAATTATGAGTCAGGTAATATATGAAGATATATTTCAATAGCTATGACTAATTCTAATTACATTCACAAACACGATCACGATCAATGTTTTTTAAAAGAAAAAAAAATTTAAATCAAAACATAAATGTTAAAAAAACTTACAATTGAAAAATTAAAATAATATGATTTAATTAATAATAGGAATTTTAAGGACATGAAAAGACTAGCATCCATGAAATTATTCATATTGATTATTCATAGTGCACACTTTTTGATTTCTACTTTCCTAATTCATTTATTCCTTCTACATAAAATTGTTCGTATAACATTGGTTTTAATCATAGATTTGATTTGATGTCTTAAATGTTGAAGTAATTTCTATACTAGAGAACTACAAGAAAAATTTAAATCCAAGCACCTTACCAATTTGACAATTTGTAAATTTGAATTGTTATCCATTCTTCATTGTAATAGTGGGTTTAATGGTTAAGCACATGTGTTTCCTCTTAAGAGGTTACGAGTTTAAATCCAAAGGGGGATAGGGTATGTACACCTCCATAGAATTTAGCAATGTAGGGGGTCCCTTGTCCCACAAATAAAGGGGTCTCATACATCAATTTGTTTCTAGGACAGTGACCATGGATTATCACATCATCTCCATTTGGGTGGAATTATTGTAGTGAAATTGACTCAATTCCCAGAGATATACTAATGCATCAGTGCATTAAAGCATACCCCATAATTGTATTGTAAAATCTTTGATAGGGATGGTAGAGAATTAATAGTTATTCTACCTCATGAAAGAAATAGTAAAATCTTTCCTAAGGATTGTAGAGCATTAATACTTATTCTACCTCATGAAAGAAATAGACAACAAAAAATTGGTTTGTATGGTTAGGGATTTGTAGGCATTATGTAAGGAAGCAATTCCTCAAGCACATACAAAAACAATACTAGATAGGATTCCTAAGGTATAAAACAATTCATGTTTGTGGACCCTAAATTGATTATGTGGGGGATTCCAAGAACTATTATGAAAGGTTTATGAAACAAAGTGTGTTGAATGATGATATGTGCACATATTACAAGCACTATGAGAGGGACCTTTCACCAAACTTTTACAAAGGATAGATACAACCTACCACTCAAAGGAGGTGAGATAGCATGAACACACCACTTCACATGATGATTGTTTATGGACTTAATCCTAAATCATAACTAGAGAGGCCTAATAAAGTGGTTCCTTTTGATAATTGGAAGGTGAAAAATAGTTTTAAACAACCTATTACCAAGATGTTCACAATTGAAGATGGAGATATATTATGATAATACTTTATTTCAATTCTAAAACATAATGGCCCTTTCAAGACAATGGAATCAAGGGAGAATTGACTTATCATATACCAAGAGAACATGTTTGAGTGGTGGAGGATGCATGGGAATAAGGCTCCAAAGATGAGAAGAAAGAGAATTTCTTCTCGGAGAAAGTAAATTTATTTGTGATTTATGGTGACTTATATCAATATTTGTGATTCATGGTGACTTATATCTTAATATCACAAGGTATCCAAAAAGATCATCTAGACAATGATATGTTTATTCAAAGATGATTGCATAGTGAAATATATTTGTGATTCATGGTGAATTATATCTTAATATATTTCCATGACAATGTATCCAAAGGAATCATTGAGACAATGGTATGTTTATTTAAATATGGTTGCATAGTGAAAGCATTGATGAGAAAGGTATAGAGTTGTAACAAATATATCCCTTTGACTATCCAAAGGGATCAATTCCAAAACATAATGGCCCTTTCAAGACAATGGAGTCAAGGGAGAATTGACTTATCATATCCCAAGAGAACATGTTTGAGTGGTGGAGGATGCATGGGAATAAGGCTCCAAAGAAAGATGAGAAGAAAGATAATTTATTCTCAAAGAAAGTAAATATATTTGTGATTTATGGTGACTTATATCAATATTTGTGATTCATGGTGACTTATATCTTAATATCACAACTTATCCAAAGGGATCATCAAGACAATGATATGTTTATTCAAAGTGGTTGCAAGTGAATATATTTGTGATTCATAGTGAATTTTATCTTAATATATTTCCATGACAAGGTATTCAAAGGGATCATTAAAACAATGGTATGTTTATTTAAAGATGGTTGCATAATAAAAACATTAATGAGAAAGGTGTAGAGTTGTAACAATGATGGGTTATGATGGATTAGGATGCCATTGAACATATTTGAAGGAACAAAGACAAACACTGACAATGATGATATTGTGTTCAAGGATTTATAAGACCCATTGAACATATTTGAGGGGACAAAGACAAACACCAACATTATATTGTATTCAATGATTCATAAGACCAATAAAAAAAAATATAAGATGTGAAACAAACTAAGGAACAACCTTACCTCTAAATTCCAGGGAAACATCAATTACAAAATGAGATCGAATCCAGGGGCGAATGCACTGTGTGTGAAAATAATGCAAGCACGGTAACAGAAATAAAACCCGTTCCATGTTTTCAAAATCGTCCAGACAAAAAATGCACCTCTCCACCTCTTCTGGACTGCTGTACTCAATGTATCTCTCCACCTCCCTTCCGCGCCGCAGGATCCTGAGCTGGACCTGCTGTGTGCTTAACGCTTGATTAAGACTGCGGTGCAGACAGCTACTTGAGTATCAGGACTTCATTTCGTAGAATAAATAGCCTACGTCTACATATAATATATAATATTAAGTGTAATAATTATGATTATTAATGGTAAAGAAAAATTTTAATATACGTTTTATTTTAAGGTTGAACTTTTTGGATGAAATAGCTTTCCTCTCTAAGATGATTTTATTATATAATTAATTTGTTAAGAAGTTGAAATCCCAAATATTCAAAGCTTATTAATCATACAGATGTAAGAATCATAAAACCTCGATTATAACTTGAAATGTTTTTGAGATCATAGAGTCATTGAAAACAAATTATTTTCTTTACATTTAGCAATCATGACTATTACAATAACCATATTATATATATATATATATATATATAAAGTGATAAAAATATAAAAAAATTATTTGGTTTTTTCAAGAGTGTGTTCTTGATGTCTAATTTACAGGAAATGTTCATTGGATGGTAAATGATGTTCATTGGATGGTAAATGATGTAGTGTATTTGATAGGAAATGAGGGTATATTACCAATCATTGATAATGTGGTTAGTTTATAATTTAACCTTACAGTTCCTTCCATATTTTTTATTTTTTTTTGCTTTATTTGAAATTGGATTTAATAAATACAAAAAACCATAATTAAATATATTTTAGATTTTTGTCCAATTTTCATTTCAAACTGCATTTAATAAATATAAAAAAACTATAACTAAATACACTATAGATTTTTGTCCAATTTTCTTATCTACTGTCTTCTATCTGTTACATATTGTTATACATCGATTGGAAAAATTTAACAATTTATCTAGATACATAGAACTTAAAAACACAGTTTTAAATTTGAACTGAACGTCATTTTCTACCTTCTACTCTTTTTTAATCGAGCTGTCAAATACGTTCTGAAGATGAAAATACATCCTGTGAGACGTCAAATCCAAGCCTGCCAGTCGTATTCTATTTAATAAAGTGGTCAAATACGTTCCGAAGGTGAAAATACATCCTGTGACACGTCAATATCCAGGCCTGCCAGTCGTATTCTATTTAATAAACTGAATATAACTGTCTTGTCGTATTAAAGTTTTAGTGGCCAGTTGCTATTCTCTTAGATGAAGTGATTATTACAAAATTTGATGCAAGTAGTCTTTGTCGTATTAAAGTTTTGATTATTAATTGTATTTCTGACTGCTTATTTTAGAATTTTTGTTCCAAGTTCTCTAAAGCGATTGTGGTCATTAAATCTGACAGAGAGGATAAGTTCCTGTTAGAACGAAGTCGTGTGATGATAAACATAACCATGTTTAATAATAAATATTCAAATCTCCATATTTTTTTTATATTAAAATGTTAAGCAAGTCCTTTGTTATGTTTAAGTGTTAGTTACTAAATGTTTTTTTGGTTTGAATTTGGCTATATAAATTTACAAGAATCTATCTTTTCTGTTTAAGATTTATTTTCTAAATGTAAAAATGTATTTAATATATTAAAAATCCATAAACATTCAAATTATATAAAAAAATCACTCAAATCTATAAATCTAATAATTTATTACCAAAGCAAATATTCGAAATTAAATCTAAAAGCTACTGAACTAGTAATGCTGTGAAATGACAAGCCCCGTTGTTCATGTGTCAATTCATGAAGTACACCTCCCATGTATATGATGTGCCCTCGGGTCTCCATCTGACTGCAATTACGTCCTTCAATTAGCTCTAGACAACCCTAGACAAGTCCCTCCAGTGATCAGCTCTGAGATGAAGTGATTACTCCAAAATTTAATACCATGTTGCCTTGTCGTATTAAAGTATTGATTGTTTCTATCTACTTCCTTTAGACTTTGTAGTCTAAACTCTATAGAGCGGTTGTAGTTCTTAAATCTGCTTGAGATGATATGTTCATGTAAGAACAAAAGTCGTGTGATGACAAATATAACCATGCTTAATAATATAAATTCAATTCTCGATATATCTTGTTATACTTGTATTAAAATTTAATGCAAGTTGTAATTCTCGATATATCTTGTTATATTTATATTAAAATTTTAATTCAAGTTGTCTTGTTTTTATTAAAGCTTTAGTTGGCATTTGTCCTTGTTTGGGTGAAGTAATTACTCCAGATTTTAATGCAAGTTGTCTTATTATCTTAAAGTTTTGGATGTTGTATTCCTAACTACTTACTTCAACAAATATATATATACGGACCTTGGCGATGAATGTTTATTTGTGAATGTTATAGCCGGAGGTTAGGCAAATTTAAACTTCCCTTTCATATTGTATATTGTAATGGGTTTATTTCAGGATTGGAGGGCAAGTGGATACGTAATTCAGTTGTTCATTATACATTCGGTTGTCTGGTTGGCACTGTTCTGTGATATTGGTTCAGCGCAATTTGGTATAAGTGAAGGAATAACCGGTTCCACTAGTTTCCCTGATGTGGCACTCACCTCCCTTGGAAATCTGGCAGTTTTTTTAACATGTTTGGTGAGAGGAAAACTTTGTGCGGAGATGGGTGCCAGGGATCTTCTGGACTGGATCACAGCTCCCAGACTGCTCAAAATTGGTGACTCTGGACTGACCACATGTCGCTACAAATCGGAGGCCAGCGAATCTGTACGCAATCTAGGGGCTGCTAAAGTAATAATGCTGTCAATGCACAAGCCCAGTTGCTCCATGAGACAATTCATGAAGTACACCTCCCATGTCTATGATGTGCCCTCCATCCAACTTCAATCACGCCCTTTAATTATCTCTGAACAGGTCCCTGCCTGTCATCCCATTCCCCAACATGCATGCCACTGTATTGTATTCAATACAGTGGACGAGATCACAATGATGCTTGCCGAACGGATCCCTGGAACACTTAAGCAACTGTCTGACTCCGAGTGCCTACTCCCATGTCTGTCCTGCCTCACAAATGGCTGCCATGGGTGCAACCAGGGCCTGTTGCATGTGGAGGAAGTAGAGGATTTAAAGGCTGGAAGGAAGATCAGGAAGAAGATATTGACAGAGGGTTGCCGCAAGGACTGGCCTGTTGCTGCAGTGTGTAAAATACTTGATGATAAAGACTTTGAACAGCGTAAATGTTGCATCTGTATTCCAACCCATCCAGCGGAAAATGATAAGTGGACAGAGATGCTGATCACAAGTTTAAAAACTAAAGATAAGGACGCCAGAGGAGTCGTAAACCTCGCTTCGGATGCCCTGCAAAACTACATCGCTCAGTCCGGAGTATGCGATAAGGAGGAAGAATACAGCACTGTTTCGTTAATAGTGCCCAGGTTTGCCGAAGCATTAGTCAACATCATTCTAGTTGGCTGGTTGAGAGTAGATGGTTTCTCAAGCGCTATGGTAGCTAGGAGGGCCATAAGAGACTATATTGTCGACGGCAGAGAAAGGGGGATTGCTGGCAATGCATTTTTATCCAAATGTCGGGTATATTCTAATGTGGAAGACACCAATGTTTGCCAGGTGTTGACGTTTAGAGGTACTCTTCTCAGATTCGGAACCTTTTCCATTGTGATTGCTGCTGTGAACTTGCTTTGCTCTTTTACTTGGGCTCTGCTTCTTGAATGGGAAGGAGGTAGTGGCAAATGGTATGAGCCGGAAGCCATGCCTCTCTCTAAACCCAGAGTTTACGTGATAATGGTCTCCATTGGTATCGGCTGGGTGGCGAGTCACTGGGATGTTTTTATTTTCCTTTTTGAAAAACTACGAACACACTTTGGGACAGCCAATCTTCGGAAATATCTTAGGACATATTTTCGCTTTCTTTGTGGTTCAGGAGATGAAAATAGATCGAGGAATTCGATATGGAATAATGAGATGGCTTGTATTTGTATTTATATGGTTGCTTTCGTAATTTCTTCTTTTCAGATATGCAGCTTTGTATTAGGGGCGACAGGACATTTAAATCCCCATGGGAGATGGTTTTATGGTGCTCTCCAAGCCTTGGTTTGGATGAAGTGGGGAGTTCATACTTTTGCTTTCGAGGGATCTTCTTCAGAATATGTCATCCCTATGAATCGTTTATCATATGCTTCTACTTTCTTGCTGAATGGCATTTTTGTTGGAGTTCGAGGGAAGTGGAATTACTTTCCATCTTGACAATTATAATCCAATTCTTCAATGCCGTTTTCGTTGCAGTTCAAGGGAGGTGGAAGTACTTTCCATCTTCAGAATTTATACTACTTGTACGATGTATATGTTATACATGTTAAGACATCTTCGTGAATATAATTGTGTTGTTGAGCAATTATTGTGATAATATAATCACCTTAGAGTTCCAATTAGTGATCCTAATGAATGAATGAATGTGAGTGTGTGGAGCTTATGAAGTCATGAGAAGGTTTGAAGCCATTGTATATAAAAGTTGGTGCATAGAGAAATTGATTGCACTTATGTCAGGGCAATGTGAGTCCTACTTTTTGTATAATAATTTTTATTTTAGAAAAGTCCAAAGTCCATTAATCTTAAAAAGGTTGATAGAGACTCATTTAGTCATAGTTGAATCAAATGTGGAAGTTTGTGAAAATTGTTGCAAAAGATGGAATTTCATGACAAAACTTTGGAAAGTGTGTGTTTGTGTGAGAGAGGAGATCTGAATGAGACTTGAGTGTGCACCGTAACATGAATAGTTGTACACTATATTGGTAAAAGAAATTATATCCTCCATAGGACTTGGATACAAAATACATAACCACCTAAAAAAAATACATTGACTTGGTCTCTTATTATGGACTTATACTTTTATACTTACAAGTAAGAAGTTTTTAATTCTACAATTTTACAAAATTTTAGATATTTTTTCTAGTAATTTAAATCAAAACATTGTAAGAATAAAGTGCTTTAGTGAGAAGGGAGGAATATAGAATAAAATATCAATATAGGGATATGCTAATATCCAATAGATAACAACCACAAGCCAAATTTGACATGCAAGTCAT